>CM073579.1:2867068-3384418 GCA_037074715.1 Magnolia kwangsiensis
CGAGGTGATCTCCAAGCACACATGGTTGTACCTCATTGGGGGAGTACTAAACCATCGGTACGGCTCTGACATTAGGCAGCACACCTCGATATGCAAAGCAACGCCTGAATAGTCGGAACCGTCGTGTACACGCCTCCTCAGGCCTGCGTGGCAACCTCTCATAGGCTGGAAGGAGATTCGAAATCATAACCTTCGCCACGCGTCAACCGAAGGGATCGGCACGTGCATAGTTCGAAATCCGTCATCATTACAGTATGGTTGCAACATGGGCAGGAAACCTCTTATAAGAGTACTCTCCGAGCCTACAAGTAAACTCAAAGAGTAGGGGGCTTCTGTTATGGGGAGATCCGAGCCCATGATTCCGAGCCAACTCAGCGCCATTACGTCTGAGGCACGACTCATTTGATCTGATCTCAGCGTCAACACAACGACACGTATCTTAGAGCAAGGTTCAGCTCGGAGGGGTCGGGTCACATCCGATCGGACAACGGATTATTCGCCAACCATGATATACTCTTTGCCGACCACATCAGGTCGGACCAGACGAGTAGGTCAGATGTCGAGACTGGCATTTGCTTTATAGTCGGACGAGCTGAGCCGAACCGAGTCAATATTCAGAGGCGCATACCCCGTTCGCTAAACATGGAAACTGTCACGACCAATCATGGCCGATAACTTCGCTCGCAAATACGCATTATCCGCCGGATACGCTACACGATCAATAGATTGCGAACGGTATCTCCGAGATCCGGGAATCCACCTGATCGTGCCGAGATTATCGGATCCTGACCATTCCACAGGCAAGTATAAATAGCACATCACACCATATCTACAGGTACACAAGATCAAGTGCTCTCTCCTCTATTCTCGACTTAGACCCTGTTTTCCCTGTCCTGATTTAGGCATCGGAGGGTCGCCCGGCTTAGCCAGGGTCGCCTTTGCCAGTTCTCTTGGTGCAGGTGCTAGAAGACGTGGAGGGAGGGCCAACCAGATTTTTGCATCAACAATGCTCATCCTACTAAACAAATGCACAGGTGCAGAGCTGGAATACTATGAGCAGGCGGGCCTCTACTATTAATTTTATTTGTAGAAAAATTTGGTTTAATTTTAATTTAATTCAGTTTTTTTTTTTGTTATTTAGGTATAGTTTATGTTCATATTTCCATGTAGGAAGGGAAAGCTATCAAAAGATTTGAATTTAATAAATATTTTAGTTGTATTTTGTTTTAGATGACGTTGATTATTATTGAGCTTGATTGAATCAACTGGACTGTAATAAATGAGAATATATTATAACTCACACCCTGAGATTCGGGTCCCGAATACCCTATTCGGGTACCTAAATTTCGGGGCGTGACAAGGGATATCCAAAGCTAAAGTGGACCACGCCACATAAAATAATTGGGATAATAATGTCCACCATTAAAACCTTCTCGGGGATCACAGTGATGTTTATTTATCCTCCAATTTGTTCATAAGATCACATAAATCTATGTGAAACTAAAACACAAATATTAGCAATTCTCGTTATTCTCCAGTGGTGGTCCACTTGAGCTTTGGATATGCTTCAATTTTGGACTTATGCCATAAAATAAGCTGCATGGATAAAACACATACATTACGGTGGGCTCCATAGAGAGTCAACACCATGTTGGCTCTTCACTATACACCACATGAAAAACAACCTTTGGTTATCTCTCTATTCATTTAAGTCTCCTTCTCTTCACTCTTTTCATTTTTCCAATCCTCTTGCTTCATAAAATTTCTCTCTACTTTCCAAAGAGTGATTCAAACACAAGGAGCTGGCAATACAGTTGCTATGAACTTTGGGCAATACATCACATGTATAATTCATAAAATCTCTCTCTACTTTCCAAAGAGTGATTCAAACACAAGGAGCTGGCAATACAGGTGCTATGAACTTTGGGCAATACATCACATGTTTAAGAAATCTGTTATGTCCAATTAGGTAGCCCAAAAGAATATCATATTTTAATCAATAATATCAAATCTTTTATGAGAAAATTCGCCAGTTCGAAAATCAATTCAAAAGTACACATTTAAAGTGCTTGTGTTGCTCTTCTAATGAATATAATTTAATTTTTCTTTTTTCCTTTTTTAACATATGACATCTACTTGGCAAATCCTACTTCATGAACAGCCTAGATCTTTGAAAGCTATTCACATAAATAATACACATTCTCAAACATTTCATGTGTGAGTGTTTACATGTATAAAATAGAGGACACTTTTTCTTATTTAATGACTAGCTAGTTGACTAAAATACAACCTTTTGAGTGCATGTGACATCCAACTCCTTCAATAAAATAATTTTAGTTATTATCAATTAGTAAAAATGAAGTGCGGTGTAGTTGATGAGTAGATAATTTTAATTTTTTTTAGTAAAGTTGTTCTTATGACAAGGCCAAAGATTGGATGAGATAACCGGATTTCGTCCTGCCCGTGGGGACTCAAATTGTGGTAGGCAAAGGCTCTGTAGGGCCCACCATGATGTATTTCGGTTTTATCCTTGCAATTCATTCAATTTTTCAAATCAATTTATAGCATAAGAAAAAAAATGAGGCAGATCCAAGCCTCAAATGGACCACGCTAAAGGATGCAGCGGTGATAATGATGCAATGCGCTCTCGATTCTCGTGGATAAGGCTGGTGTAGAGGATGAGTGTCCACATTTTAAATGATTGATAGTGACACGAAGGACGCAGATTTCCTGCAAAAGAGTAGTGGTTTTCCTGCAGAAGCTTTTGGCAGAAGTGCGCTGGGACGCAAGGTAGGCCACGGTGAAGTTTAGAAGAAATCCATCTAGTTCATCGGTTGTGCATCTCATTTCAGGGCATGCGGCTGAGAAAATAGGCAAATCTAAAATTCAAGTGTGACAAATAAAAGGAAACTGAGAAAAGAATTTTCTACCATTGAAACGCTCCATCTTGATGTTTATATGCCATCCAAGTAGTCTATAAGGTCATTACCAGGTGATGAAGTGAAAATATTAAAAAACTTAGCCTCTTAGGAAACCTTTGTGGCTGTAAAAATGTTTCAATATTGGTCACTGATAACCTATTATTTCCTCTCGTGCGGCCCACTTGAATTCTAGATCTACCTCATTTTTTATCACATGCCTTAAAATGAGCTCGCAAAATGGATGGATGGAGTGGATTTCTCATAACCATCACAGTGGACCCCACCTTGTATCTCAGTGTAGGAAAGCCTTTGGCAGGAAGTTCCGGCCCTGCCCGGGATGCTAGGTGGGCTTCACCATCTGTTTGGGAGAAATCCACTCCGTCCATCCTTTTTGCGAGATCATTTTAAGACATTAGACCAAAAATGATATGGATCCAAAAGTAGAGTATGCTAGATGACAGGAAAAAGTCGAGATTTAGTGACCACCCTTGAAACATTCATGCGGCTGCAAAAGCTTCTATCAATCTAAGTTTTTTGTGATTTCATTTCATCTCAACGGAAATGACCTTATAAATAATTTGGATGGAATATAAATATCAAGATGGAGCCTTTCCCTTGAAAAGCTTTCCAAGGGAACCGGCGTCTGGGATTTAGCCGTACACACCCGTGTCAGTACACAAACACCATGTTAGCCACCCCCACTAGGGATCGATGCCAAGACCTCAAGTGTTGAAACGAGGTATCTCCACTTAGTCTGTCAGTTGAACCATGGAACCGGGATTTAGCCACTGGACAAGGATCCGGGATTTAGCCACTGGACAAGGGTACTTTCCAAAGTGCACAGCTCCATTGGACCACGACCAAGGAAGCTGTTGGCATAATGAAACCTTTCTGAAGGCCACCGTGATGTGTTTTTACCATCCAACCTATTCATAAGATTATGTAGACGTTGATGAAGTGAAAACACAAATATCAGCTTGATCCTAAACTTCTCCAACTCCCACGAAGTTTTTAATGGTGGACCTTCAATCCCCACTTTGTGGTCCACTTAAGCCTTGCAACTGCCTCATTTTTTAGATTATATCTTAAAATGATATAAGAAAAAGATGAACATCGTGGACAAAACACTTACATCACAGTGAGCCCACATAATCCTGTCCGGACGGACTAGCATTGGGTGGGGTTTTAGGACGAAATCCACGTCCACTTTCAAGGACAGGGATTTCCTGTTAAGGGTACCGCAAGAAGTTCCTAAGCAAGAAACCTAGGTGAGGCGGACTCTGATGTTTGTGAGAAATCTAACTTATTCATACGTTTTGTGAGCTCATTTTACCATTTTATTACTTAGAAACAAAAAATAGAAGGGATCAAAGACTCAAGTGGAAGGCACTAAAGAAAAAGGCGGGTACACCTTCCTAAGTGGACAGTGATGTTTACATGTCATTCATACCGTTCATAATGTCATTCCTACTAAGATGAATTGAAAACATAAATATTAGCATGATTCAAAATTTATGTGGCCCCATGAATATTTCAATTGGGGACGTTCAATCCTCACGTTTTCAGCCAATTTGAACATTAGATCCAGCTCATTTTTGTCTCATGTCCTAAAATGATCTAAAAAAACAAATGAAAGAGATAAATTTCTCACAAACATCACAATGGGCTCCACCTAGGTTTCCAACACTGGAGCTAGGCATTCAGTCGAGTTGGACTGAGTTAGGGCTGACTCGGCTCGATCCTGTTTTGAAATAGGCTTGACCCGAACTCGATCTGACTCGATACCGAGTCCAACATGCCTGACTTGATACCAAGTTCGGTCTGGCCTGGATTGATCCGGACCGAGTCCGATTCGATCAGAAGTACCGAGTCAAGTTGGCACTAAGTCTAATTGAGAGATGACGGAGGGAGGGAGTGGAGAGGAGAGAGAGGAGGGTTTTGGTGGTGGGTGGTTGTCGGGCTTGGAAGAGGAAGAGTAGGGAGGATGAGGGAGGAAGGGAGGGAGGGAGGGAGTGGAGAGGAGAGAGAGGAGGAGGAGGAATAGGAGGAGAGTGATGGTGGTGGGTGGTTGTCAGGCTTGGAAGATGAGGAGGATAAGTAGAGGTGGGCATTTTGGACCCGATCTGGTGGATCCAACCCAACTCGGTACCGTTTCGAAAAGAACCGACGGCTTAGATTGGCCTGATCGAGCTTGTCAACCTAGATTTGATAGTATTTCAGGTCGGGTTCGGATAGAGGTTGATCTGGACCGATCCGACCCGGATACTCGAACCGAAAGGATCCATCCCGAACCGACCAGACCCGACCCGAAGCCTAAAGATGTTAGACTATAACCTTGACTTTGATTCAGTTCATCTGATCATGGGGTCCATCTGCTTTCGTTGCATACACGTGCCCGATTGGCATGTGCAAGAGTCGAGTAGCATTCCCCATTTTTCCCGCTAAAACTCATCATCTCGTCGGGCGTGAATCACGTGGTCCGTCATTACCACATGCCAACTAATGTACTAGCCTCAAGCTAGGTGGCTAGTTCCGTGCGAGGGGACGGATTAGCTGCTCCACTGGTCGGTGCTCTATGGGCCCCACCAGAATGTATGTGTTCCATCCATTCCGTTCATACATTTTATGGATTCACAAAAAAAAAAATTATAGGTATGTAAATCTTAGGTGGACCACACCACAGGAAAACAATAATAATTGGATATCTACCATTAAAATCCTCCTAAGGTCCACTGTACTGTTTATTTGACATCCAATCTGTTGATTAGGTCACAAAGACCCAGATGAATGGAAAAAATAAATATTAGCTAGATCCAAAACTTTTATGCCCCAAAACATTTTTAATGCTCAACGTTTATTCAACACTGTTTCCTGTAATGTGATCCACTTGAGATTTAGATATATCTCTCTTTTTTTTATACCGTAAAATGATCTATAAAAATAGATGGAAGGCATGGACGAAACACATACATCATGGTGGGGCCCACACAGCACCGACCAACAGCCAATGGCTGGTGGCACCGTGGCAGGGGGAGTAGCCAATCCATTTCCATGCGAGGACGAGACTGACGCTCCTCGAGCTCGGAGTTCTACAAATGGTTCGAAGGAGATTAAAGTTATATGGGCCCCACAGTGATGTATTTATTATATTTACACCGTTCATATATTTTTAGAGATCATTGTAGAGTATTATGTAAAAAATTATTAATATCCAAAGATCATTTGGACCACACCACAAGTAGTAGCAGCGAATAATTTTCACCATTAAATATTTCATGCGGTCCAGTTGATAGTTAGATCTGTCTTATTTTTCATCATAAGCCTTATGACGAGCTCGCCAAATGGATGGACGGTTTAGATATAACACATACCCCATGATAAGACCCACATAACTTGCTAAGGTCATTACAGCAAGTCCCCACTCACTCTGTGTGTGTATATATATATATAAGTCAGAGTGCTTTTGTGCAGTGCACGTTAATATATATATTCGGTAAAAACATGAATACAATAACAGATAGTTTTTTCAGAGCCATGTGGGGCTCACCTTGATGTATATGTTTTATCTAAGCCGTTCATCCATTTTGATCCATCAATTTAGGCCTTGAGTAAAAAAATAGCATATATTAAAAGTTGTAGTGGACCACATTATATAAAAAGTTAAATTAAATTCACATGGATCCAAATCGTACCAAACTCGATCCGACTCGGTTTCTCTGACCAAGTCGGACTCGGTTCGGGTCAGGTGAATCATGTATCGGATCTTTTCAGGTCAGGTGACTCGGATTTGATTCTGAATCTGATCAAGTTCGGGTCAAACTGTTGCCATTTCGGATTTGATCGGGTTAAACCCAATCCGCTCTAATCCGGACCGATGCCCACCTCTAAGGATAAGGGAGGGAGGGAGAGGGGTTGAGATCGGGTGGGGGTAAGGTTAGAGAGTCAGGTCGAGTCGGGTTTCGAATCGAGTCGAGTCAAGTCGAGTCGGGTTTCGAATCGAGTCGAATCGGGTCGAGACTCGTAAATCGACCCGACTCGGTTTGAGTTTGGATTGGGCAAAGCTTACTCGATTCAAACTGACTCACCCATTCGATTCAGGTCGAGTCAAATTGGAACGAGTTGGACGAGTCAAGTTAACCGGATCGGATCATCCGTGCCCACCTCTATCCAATGCAATCTGCCTCACCTTTCCAATTACCCAAGGGAGCAACTTACGTGAGACCTTGGATAACTGAGGTGTGTGAGACCCCTAAACGTGGGGCTCACATTAATGTACATGCCTTAAATCCACACCGTCCAACCATTTTAAAAGCAGATCCAAATCTTATGTAGACCATACCACAAGAAATAGTAGTGATTGAATTCCCACCATTAAGAACTTCGTGAGGGCCACCAGATGTTTATTTGTATCCAACCTGTTGATAAGGTCACAAAGATCCTGGATGAAGAGACCACACAAATATCAGCTTGATCCAAAACTCTTGTGGCCCACCAAAGGTTCTGATGGTTGATTACCACTGTTCTTGTATTATGGCCCACCTAAGATTTGGATCTACTTCATTTTTTTAGATCATGCCCTAAAATGAACTTTCATTACAGATGAACGGCGTGGATGTAGTCATATCTATCAAAGGCGGTAGATCCGGGATCTCACCTGATCCGTTCCCATTTCCCAAACGATCTAATTTTTTAATAGGCCTCACATGAATGGCGAGAGCCTAAAATGATTCTCAAATTGAGATATATTAACCGTTTGATTAATATAAGGTAATAGAACTAATGTTAGAGATAATAGAATCATGCCAGGTATGAGAGGATGACACGTCAGCATTCAGGTTGGCCCGGCATGGCCCACTTTAGCCCACTTGGGAGGTTTGATACCTTGGATTGCCGTCCATTTAATTCCGGTTAAAATTGCTAGCGCTGGTCCAAATTTGAAGGGAAAAATCAGATGGTTCTTTCATCTTATCCCTCCAATTGTCAGGTTATAGCCTTCCATGATGTATGTGTTTTATCCACGGCGTCCATCCATTTTTTCAGATCATTTATAAGCATGAGCCCAAAAATGAGGCAGGTCCACATCTCAGGTGGACCACACCATGGGAAATAGTGTTGATTATATGCACACCATTAAAAACGTTCTAAAGCCAAGTGTAATATTTATTTGCCATCCAACCTATTGTTAAGGTCACACAAAAACCTAGTTAAAGGGAAAATACAAATATCAGCTTAATCCAAAACTTTTGTAACCCTTAAAGTTGTTTTTATGGTGAGCATTCAATCACCACTGTTTCCTATGGTGTAGTCCACCTGAGATTTTGATCTACATCATTTTTTAATCTCATTTCCTAAAATTAACTGAAAAAATGAATGACCCCTCGGATAAAACACATAAATCATGGTAGGGCCCATAGAGCACCTACTAGTAGCAAGGTCATCATTCAATCAGCACAACCCTCATTTTAAACGGTCTAGGACGATGGACGTGGATCAGGTGAGGCAGGTCAGCGTGCAATCAGCACAACTACTATTTTAAACGGTGTTGAACGATTAAGTAAAGCCGTGCCCGTCCATCCATTTTGTCAGCTCATTTTAGGGCATGATACTAAAAATAAAGCAGATGCATATCTTAGGTGCACCGCACAGTAAAAATTGAATTCTCATCGTTAAAAAATTTTTAAAATCCATGACATTTTTTATCAACATGGAAATTGTGTTTTCCCTTCATTCATATGTACATAATCTTGTGGTAAATAAATATCTGTATTTGTATTTTCCCTTCATTCATACATCACATGACGCTTCAACATTTATTCGACGGTTGGTAGTTGAACGGCCATAGTCCGCATTCTCTACGAGAGGCTGAAAAGCTGGAAGAAGTGAAAGACCACGTAAAGCTCCTGCTCCGGAGGAAACCACATAGATTCGTTTTTTAAAAAAGGATAGATTCTTTTTTAAAAAGATGATGTATTTTTATTTTTATTTCTGCAGGCGAATGTACTAAATGTATTTTTCATTAGTGTGATGTATGATTTTTATTCTTTCAAGTCAATCCTGCTTTTCATAAAAGTAATGATTGCTTTTTTTATAATTAGTGAATGCAATGATTGATAATAAATGCTTTTTTGTAATTAGTAAATGTGATGATTGGTGTAACGGGACAATTGTCACCATGGATGAAAATAATATTGAACTTGAAAAATGAATAAATGTTTAAATAATAAAGTGGTGTACGGCTCATATTAACAATGACATGCGGATATTATCTCCATGAAAGTAATATTGAAATTGAAAAATGAATAAATGTTTATATAAAGAAATGTTAAAGTGGAGTACGGCTCGTATTAACAGTGACTTACTGATATTATCTCCAGTACGTTATTAATATAAACGGCCTCTAATGAATTCTATTGATATTTACTATAAACCATAGTTATTATTGTTGGCATATTGATATTATTCAGTCTTTATTGTTAATATCGGTGATTCGCAGTTAATGTCAGCGATTTACAATAAATGTCAACTATTGACACTAAATTACAAAGGTATCGATGAAAACATTAATCTAGGTACTTTATAATATAATAATATTTAACTTATTGTGCATTATTTTACAATAAATAGCCATTATATATATAATATCATATTCTCCAAATGGCTTAGAGCAGAGTTGTTGGTACTGATCCATGCAGTCACCTATAATTTGCTTTATTATGATTATTCAACCATCCACTTTTTCATCTCATCTCATTTAAGAGTTAAAGCCAAAATTATATCATTTCCAAAGCCCAAGCAGACTACAGTGGGAATAATGATTCACATGGTTGAAACCTCCAATGGCCCACAATGATGTTCGTTTGTCATCTAACTTGTTCATAAGATCACATGAACATAAATGAAGGGAAACCACGACTATCAGCTTGATCTAAAACTTTCCTGGCCTGCGTTAATTTTTTCAACAGTAAAAGTCCAATTCACACTGTTTTTTATGGTGTGGTCCACTTGATATTTATACATGCTTCATTTTTTGCCTCAAGTATTTAAATTATCTGGTAAAATGGATGGACGGAGTGGATAAAATACATAAATGACAGTGGTCCCCACAGAGTTTACTCAACTCAGTACACAATCCAGCACAGAGGGGTACACAGAGATGTCCGTGGCAAATCCATTCCATCCATCACAATGTAACAAAATTCAACAAATCAGGCAGATTCAAAACTCAAGTGGGCCCCACCAACAAAACAGTAGAAACAGCAACGTCCACCGTTGAAACCTTCCTGGAGCTGACCATGATGTTTATATGTCATCCAAACCGTTCATTAAATTATTACCCCTCAGATAAACTGTAGGAACAAATATCATCCTGATACGAAACTTCCATAACCGACATGCATTCAATCCCCATTGTTTCGTGTGGCATGGTCCACATGTTTTTTAGAATCCTGTCCTACCCTGGTCTTTTAAAAGAGATGGACGGAGTAGATTTGTCACGGACATCTCTATGGGCCCCATATCCACGCGCGTGAAGGATGCGTACAGCCCGAAAACGATAGCAAGAAGCCTAGAATGCACCACCAGACCGGAAACGGATTGGCTACCCCCCTGCCCCGAGCCAGTGGCTGGTGGTCGGTGCTCTATGGGCCCCACCATGATGTATGTTTTTCATCAATGCCGTTCATCTATTTTTTAAGATCATTTTATGGTATTACACAAAAAATTGAGTATATCCCAATCTAAAATGGACCACATTATAAGAAAAAGTGTTGAATGAACGTCAACCATTAAAAAATTTTTGGGACCATAAAAGTATTGTATCAAGCTGATCTTTGTTTCCTCCCTTCATCTGGGTCTTTATGACCTAATCAACATATTCGATTTCAAATAAAAAGTACAGTGGGCCTTAGTGGGATTTAAATGATGGATATCCAATCAATATTGTTTTCCTGTGGTGTGGTCCACATGAGATCTATGACCCTTTAATTTTTGGCATAAAGCGTTAAAATGATCTTTAAAAATTCATGAACGGAATGGATGAAATAAATACATAATGGTTGGGCCCACAGATCACCGACCATCAGCCACGGGGCTGGTGTCAGGGGGAGTAGCCAATCCGTTCCCACCAGACCACCCCCCAGTCAAGCCGCTCGGACGTGACTTTTTTCGGTGTCCTTCTCTCGTTCTCAAAAGTGGAGAGGGAGAGAGAGCTGACAAAAGAACGCGGGTTCGCTATCCTGCGCCGAAGAACGTTTTCCTCCCTCAGAACAAACTAGAACAAGGGGCAGCGCACGCTTGCTATCCTGTGCGGAAGAGCGTCTTCTTCCTTCCCGCACGAGCTAAAGAGTATAAGGAGCAGAGCACGCTCGCTAACCTGCGCGGAAGATGGAGGCGCCGTTATTAAACGGCTCCGCAAGCGACGGCGACAGTCCTCCCGTCAAACGATTCTCGGACGCGTGGGCGGTCTTCCTCATCGAGTCCCGGAAGCTGTGGGTCATCGCCGCTCCGATCGGTTTGAACATCTTCTGCTTGTACGGCATCAATTCCACGACGCAGATCTTCGTGGGCCACCTCGGCAATCTCGAGCTCTCCGCCGTCGCCATCTCCCTCTCCGTTATCTCCAACTTCTCCTTTGGATTCCTCGTAAGTCTGATGCGATTCTCATTCCCTTCAAAATCACCCCTCCTCCGATCTCCATCGTAGGCGGAATCGGCCTCGCTCGCTCATCAAGTGGGCCACATGTGCGCGTTGAATGAGGACGGTTCGTCCTTTTTCTTTCCAGACACATGTGGCCCGTTTCATGATGGGAGGGTGTGTCCCACCAAATGAATGTCTAGCCTCGCCCACACGTGTGCCGCAAAACGGCTTTACGAGGACGCTTATTTCCTGCCAAAGCCATTGCAGGAAGTTCCAGATCTCGGAAGCTAGGTGGGCCCCACTTTGATGTTTGTGAGAAATCAACTCCGTCCATCCATTTTGAGAGATCATTGTAGTGCATGCGACTAAAAATGAGGCCTATACAAAACTCAAGTGGGCCACACAAGAGGAAACAGTGGGGATTGACTGATCACCGTTGAAATATTCGTCTGGCCACAAAAGTTTTGTATCAGACTAACGTTTTTCGTGTTTTGAGTTCATCCGAGTGGGAATGACCTTATAAACGGTTGAGATGGCATATAAACATCAAGATGGAGCCCAGGAATGTTTCAACCGTAGGCATTTCTTTACCACTGTTTCCTCTCGTGGGACCCATTTGAGTCTTGGCTAGGCTTAATTTTTTGAACCATACCCTAAAATGATCTCTCAAAATGGATGGACGGAGTGGATTTATTACAAACATCAAAGTGGGCCTCACCTAGCTTGCCAGTGCAGGAACTTCAGGAAATCTGCGTCCGCTTCACCATTTTTCCCGAGTTCTTTTGCCTCCGCGCCGACTCAGGATTTTGTGCTGTACGGGCCACCGTGAGAATACCACACTGATCCGATTATTATGCCAGTCAGTATCCGTAGATGAATTATACCAAGTAAAATAAAAGTTTCGAAGGCTGGGATTCAACTCTAAAAAGTCAAAGGTTAGGATCATCATTGAAGCGGGCTTATGGGGGTAATAGCTTGTTGATTTGAAGAAAAAGAATATGGACGGTTCAGATCATCAGGCCATCTCAGCGTCTGGGCCCACTAGTGGCAGCAAACGGTGGATCCCGAGTCCAGACGCTGTTTCTTTCGTCTCTTCCTTGCTTTTATAAGCAGTGGTATTTTTAAGGGAACGGATTGGCTACTCCCCTTGCCACCAGCCCCATGGCTGATGGTCGTGCTCTGTGGGCCCCACCATGACTTATGTGCTTCATCCATTCCGTTCATTCATTTTTACAGATCATTTAAGGTTTTAACTTAAAATGATGAAAATATGTCTCAGGTGGACCACACCATACGAAAACAATAGTGATTGGATATCCACCATTAAAATCCTCCTAAGGCCCACTGTACTGTTTATTTGACATCCAATATGTTGATTAGGTCATACAGACCCAGATGATGGGGAAAAACAAGGACCAGCTTGATCCAAAACTTTTATGGCCCCCATAAAAATTTTAATGGTCGAAATTCATTCAACACTTTTTCCTGTAACGTGATCCACTTGAGATTGGGATATACCTCATTTTTTCTCTCATGCAATAAAATAATCTATAAAAATAGATAGACGGCATGGATGAAACATATACATCATGGTGGGGGCCCCACAGAGCACTGACCACCAGCCAGGTGGAGTTTAATGGGAACGAGAACGAGAATTGAGTTGATTTTTCTCCGTTGAATGCGGCACACGTTGCAGTTGCCTTTCATTTTAAAGTCATTTTCGCCTTTTTCTTTCTCACTTGTTAGCTATATGGCGTGTATTTAGCCTTCTAAAGAATTCTTCTGTCCAATCAAAGCTGCATTCCCAAACAACGACTCCCTGGCGGCTCCTTGTGATGCCGACCCAATACCACGAAGTCTCACCCTCTCCAACAACGGACTTTGGCTTGGTCCATTGGTTAGGAACGTTTATACCTACTACAATATAAATGGCTCTCAAACCTAGCCGCTCTCAATTCGCTCCAACCAGGCAGCCGCCTTTCAACCACGTAGCTTGTCTACCTATGATTTTCAGTAGATCTCGTGTCAGGAGTAATAGAAATGTAAGCTTGAAATATTCAACAAAAACGGAGTTTATGCTAAGGAACTTCACACCTGTTATGCATATTTTTGTTGGTAGCACGGTCCAATTAACATTAGATCGAAGTGCATACGGGCCACGTCCAATGTTCATAATAAAAATAACAAATAAAAAATATTTTATAAAATTTGAACAAAACCTTCCGGTCAAGTTTCCTATTGGTTGCATCCCCTATGCACGCTGTAAGACCCCAGTCCCTTGTAACATAGCCAAAGTGTGCAGTCATCTCTTGAGCGCTTAGAATAGTAACATAGTGAGTTTTCTCGAATGACCTTGAAACCTCTATTATGTTGACCACATCCCCACTGCAGTCGCAATAATAAAATCCGTGCATAAATCTAATACCCAAATACAAAGATATGTTCATTTGATCAAATCCAATAACAATTTATGAATATATGTGGGGCCCACCTAAGCTGGTCATGCCTAGAACGTTCTCAAACCAAATATTTTTCTCTCTTTTGTAATCATTACACCTATTTATTATACTTAAAGAAAACATTCACATTCATCATACTTAATAAAATAATAATAATAATATTGTAATAATAGCTAGCCATTATGGCCACTAATACCTTCCTCTTCCCCGCTTCATCCCTCCCTCTCTCCTGTTTCTACATTAAAAATAAAAAATAAAAGGAGAGATGTGACTAGAGAGAGAGAGGCATCTCCTCTTCTACCACTCTACTTTCTTCCTTTCCTTGTGCACACATAGTCCATCTCCATGAGATGGAGAGTGGGTGGAGTAATCTCAGTGGGCCACCAACCTCATCCCTTCCACCAGCAACTTCATCCTTCCATCTTAACCATCTATCAAGGTGAGTAAACCCCCATTCACTTGCATTTTTGTATGTTTTCTTCATGTTATGTTGATAGATGATGATAATAAAGGTCCCACTGGTGATGGGTCACACTGTCATGTTTGTATCACTCCTAAACTATTCAACAGACCCTACATCATGTGGATGAAGGGAAAATACAAAAAAAAAATATCAGTTTGATTTGGGTGACCCAATGACCGTGGGCCCCACATGATTTTCATCGGCTGTCCAACCTGTGTACACAGTCACAAAGACCTGGATGGAGGGACCGTACAGATCTCAGCTTGATTAGATCTCGCCGCCTCACTGATGGCCCGCCGTGACATTTATACGTGATCAAACGGTCCAGGCTGTCTGATCAGCCCCTCACCCTCTTATAGTCATTCACATGTACACACATTCCAAAAAAAAAAAAAGACAATAACAATAACAGAAATTGTCCATTGAATGAGCAGCAGTAGCGTGCTGCTGCATTTGAGTCACTTGTCTGTGAGGCCTGTTGGCCTTACATGATGTATGTGCATCATCTAGACCATCCATCAATTTTATCGTATCATTTTAGACTACAGGCTTGAAGAATGAAGCTGATTCAAAGCTTAAGTGGACCACACAGTCGTATTGAAAACCTACAGTTTGAACCCTCAATGGACCACTGAAATGCTTATCGGGCCATTGCCGTTGGATAAAATTAAATTTTATGGACACACACACACAAGGTGAGGCCTCTCCTGACGTGCTGAAAAGACCGTGGGTTGACTATAGCCACGACATGACGTTTATGTTATATCCACCCAACAACCATTTTACGGTGTGATCAGGCTGGCCATATAACATGAAACAATGTAGATTGTACTCTTAAGGCTGGGATCATTTCAAGGCTTACATGATGTATGGGTAGTATATCCACACCGTCCATCCATATCACCAGCCCATTTTATGGTGAGGTTCTAAAAATCAGGTGTGACATACCACTTTAAACAGTCAGGTTTCCTATTGGTTGCATTCCCTGCGCGCACAGAAGGTCTTGGTCATAATTCAACATAATGAGAGTGTAGTTTTATTTTTTTAAGACGCACATGCACCCCTTCATACTCTTGCCGTAGTGAGATTTCACCACCTATGGGCACCCAGAACCCTTGACCAGGTGTTGAAACTTCTGAGAGTCTACCGCTCTCGAGCAGGAGTAAGGACCCAACATAACATAATAAGAGTTTATGTTAAGTAAAGATATATTAAGCTCATTTTCTTCTCCCACTCTATCTAATATAGAGATATGAAAAGCACAAAAGGCATTAAAAAAAAAATCTTATTTTATTAAATAAAAACTCATACGTTTTGTTAAAATACACATGATAATCTTCTTTATTTCAACCAAAATAAATGTACAAATGTGGAGAAAAAAAAAAATTCTGTTAATAAATAACAATAACAAAAAGTCAAAAACCTCACTTAGTGACTTGTACTTAAATTATAAGAAAATAGTGAAAAATGTTTTGAACTAAATTTCTTTTAAAGTAGACAATATACAAAACACATTTAAAAGTTAAGTATTATTATAAGGTGTTTAAGAGTTGTACTTTATGGCCATGTACCTTATTCTGTTTTTGTGAGCACGCCCTACTTTCACATTCATATGGGTGACTTTATCAGAGGTGTCTCTATAACAACAACCAGAGTAGAGTAGAGATCTTTTGGCATGCATCTGTTATCAATAGTTATGAAATTCTACTCATTTTGTGCATTTTCTTCTTATGTTTTCATAAAAAATAAAAATTGCGGTAGCTTGGTATGGGGAGCGCTCTGGAGACGCTGTGTGGGCAGGCCTTTGGTGCAGGTCAGGTCCACATGTTAGGCATCTACCTGCAACGTTCATGGATAATCCTGATCGTCTCTTGCATCATCATGTTGCCAATCTACATCTTCGCCACCCCGATCTTGAAGCTCATTGGCCAAGAACCCACGATCGCTGACCTCGCAGGGACCTTCTCAATTGAAATCATTCCCCAGCTGTTCGCACTCGCCATCAACTTCCCAACACAGAAGTTCCTACAGGCCCAGAGCAAGGTCATGGTGTTGGCTTGGATCGGCTTTGCAGCTCTTCTGCTCCATCTCATCTTGCTCTGGCTCTTCATCTATGTGATTGGTTGGGGTTTGGGTGGAGCAGCCCTCGCTTACAACATCACTCAATGGACTGTGCCTGTGGGTCAGATGATCTACATCGTTGGTTGGTGTAATGATGGGTGGACCGGTCTGTCTTGGTTGGCCTTTCGGGACATCTGGGCCTTTGTTAGGCTTTCCCTCGCCTCCGCAGTGATGCTTTGCTTGGAGATTTGGTATATGATGGTCTTGGTCGTCCTCACTGGCCATCTTGGCAATGCGGAGATCGCTGTCGGATCCATTTCAATCTGGTACGTTCGTTCTCTCCAGCCCCCTTGCATTAGTTATCACACTACACTCTTCATGTGTCCGAAGTGCATGACATGGGGGCCATCATGGGATAGGCCGTGCTGATCAAATAGCAGGGACCAATTGGACTGTTGGGATCATCTACAATTCACTTGTGATAGTGATGTAGGGATGTGCGCGATTGATCACCATCTTCATCAAGGGAATAACTACTCCGAATCTATTGAACGTCTTTATACTCATAGAGATACCTCAAATTCACAAGAGAAAATAGAAAAAAATTCTACAAATTTGGAATTTGATTGATATATAATAAAAATGAATTTACAACCATTTAAATAATAATACCAAACTTGAAGAAGTTTCTAAATCAAACTCCCTAAAATTCATGACTTAATATAAATATTAAACTTAACTTACTATTTATATATGGTTACTAGAGTAAGTGTGCATAACAATGTTATTGTCCTAATTTTTCTAAGCGCCTTTCAAGTTGGACACAACTCCTGAAGCTCAGAGGATGAAGAGTTAAACTAAAACTTGCTATAAATGGTAAAAACAGAAATAAAATGGATTTTTTACCGTAAATCTTATGGAATCTCACAACTTCGAGTAACTAAATGGGTTGGTTGGCTAAAATAGCTTTTCTAACCCAAAATCTTATATGGTACGTTGAATAAATCATTCCAATTTGCAAGATGCACATGTTTTAAGGTTCTAACAGTCTGAATCACTTCCGCCTCGGATCAGGCCTTCTTTAGATCATCTTGGACATGAAAGCGCCTGCAGCCCGCTCTACATCAGATAGCCTAAAGCAAATGATCTTGCTCCATCATCGGATAGGCCATAGCTTAATATAACCCGAATAACATGATCCTAGCCAATCAATGAAAATACCTGAAGATGGTAATTGCAGCACTATTGTAATTTCATTTTTCGTGGGGGCCAAAAGTTGGATAGTTTGGTTGATACAGTGTGGGGGATTTTTTGGGTATCCTCCAGCCATCGTGGGGCCCACCATTTGAACCATTTAGATCCCTACAGTTGGGACCCACATGTACAGTTTGTTAGGGCCATGCAAATGTTAGATTTAGCATTGTATATTTCTCCATAACCAATGATTTATTCTGCATACTCAAATGATTTCATTGAAAACATTTCTGCATGTACAAACTGATGTGATGTAGAGAGGGTTGCGGAAAGTTACATGGCTAGGATGGATTAGAAAAGGCCCGGTCGACGACAGAAGTGATCCGAACCATCGGACCTTAAATCAAGTGTATCTCGCAATCCGGAATGAGTTATCAGACGTAATGATGGGATTTTTCCTCCTCAATCCGAGCTGCTTGACCGGTTGAGTGGGCCACTCGACCGGTCGAGTGGTGCTCGACTCAAAGTCTAGTGAGTTCTTAGTTTTGGAATCCCATGGTGCTCGACCAGTCGAGGGTCAGGCTCGACCCGTCGAGTGGGCCACTTGACTGGTCGAGGACCCTGCTCGACTAGTCGAGGTTACGCAGATTCAGTCCAGATTTGTTGCGGATTGCTTAAATTTGAGGCGGTTTCGCAAGAAGTGCGGAAGGAAGTTACCTAAACTATAAATAGGGATCTTAGGGTTATTCTAGGGCAATGCAATCCTAAAGCTTTATAAGGGTTTGTTAAAGGGTTTAGAGTTATCAAAGGGTGAGAGAAAGAGAAAAGGAGAGAGAGGAAGCTTTTGGAAGGGAGATTCTGCTCGTATATGTGATCTACTTCGCATCGACGTCTCAGCGCTTCAACGTCCTCATGATCAATGAGATCTTTCCATTTTCATTATTCTTTTATTGTTCATCCACTCATATGTGAGTGAAGAAGGTTTGATTCAAGCGGTGTGTGCTTGTGATCAGTTGTAAAGTTCTACTTCATAGTAAATTGTTGCTCTGGATGAGGTCCCGTGATTTTTTTACCTCTTTGAAGGTTTTCCACGTAAAAATCTCGTGTCGTGTGGTTTGTGCTTTGATTTATTTCATTGCTTTAATATCTCATAATTCTGGTGTTTTTGGGAGGCTAGATTCTAAGGTTTTTGTGTAACGGCTCCCAACACGTAAAATATATGATTTTGGGGTAGAACGAGCTACTTTAGCCAACCAACCTTGCCATGCCGGGTTGCGCAAGCCGGATTTGCGAAATACCGCCAGATCCATGGCCGTTTCCCTATTTTAATTCCGCTTTTACTATAAACAGTAAGTTTTAGTTTGACTATAACTCTTCATCCATTAGGCTTTAGGAGTTGCACCCAACGTGAAAAGAGCTTAGAAAAAATAGGAGAACAGCTTGGTAAAGCCAAATAGGACACTTACTATTTTTGGCCGAAACACTAGTAAGTCGCGAATTCTATGAGCTTTAGTTGTGGTTTGATTCTAATTTCTTTCCCATTGCTTGGTATCCCTATTTAAAGGGTTGTGAACTCATTTTTTTATTCGTTAATCAATATCGAATTTATTATAATTTATTTCTATTTTCTTGCTTTCTTTCCTCGTGGATTTGAGAAGTCTTTGTGAAGAGTTCAAAGAAGTTTTGTGGATTCGGAATAGTTATCCTCTTGAGGAATACGGTGCTCGACCTCACGTCCTTCCCTATGTCATGATGTGTTAGGCCCACCATGAATTTTTTTAGTAATATCCGATCCGTCCATCATTTGTGCCTCCTATTTTCCTCATTGGTGCCCAAAATTCAGGCAAATCCAAAACTCCGATGGGCCACATACCAAAGGAATAGTTGGAACGAGGATGCCCACCATTAAAAACCTTCCAAATTGTATTTGGGCCCACTGTGTTTCTTATAGTCTTATCTAATCTGAAGATGCATTCGACTGGGATGAATGGATGCCCAGAAAATCAGGCAACACCAAAACTCAGGTGGGGCCACAATACGTCATTCAGATAGTGTGGCCCACCTGAGCTTTGGAAGCCAACGAGAATAGGAAGGGTTGGACGAACAGAATTGGATGTCGCTAAAACATCATGGTGGGCTCCACATGTTGACTTGTACATTTAGCTTAATCTTGATGTAGGAAAATTTGTATTAGATCTGGCATCTTCCTAAATACTGCGACAGTCAATACAACACATGCATTCCACATATAGAATGGATATTTTGCAGGAGTCTCAAGCCCAAAAAGTTGGAAGCACAAGTTATGGTCTTTGCAAGGACTTGCCCTCACGTGCCATTATTGCACACATGTTCAAAATCTTGGCCATTCACTAGGCAAGCACCACCTCATATGTGTCACGGGCCAAAATCACCAATGTCCATTCATCAAGTAGGCCACACATGTACATATCGAGGTAGATCATGGGCCTATTTGTCATAGGAGTGCTTGATCTCAAACGCATGCTCCATCATCTTCATTTGGTTAGAGGTGACAATAGCCCAGGTTAGGGATGGGCTATAGTTGACCCAAGCCCAATGCTAGTCCCCTGAAAGCCCTAGCCTTAATCAGGCTAAAAGGGCATCAACTAGTGTTGAGCATGGGACAACTTGACTCATCCAACTCGTTCAGACCTGACTTGATCCGAGCCGAGTAGGTAGGTCAATTCAAACCGAGTAGACTTCATCCAATCCAAACTCAAACCGAGTCAAGTTTGGGTCACCCAATAACTTGACCCAAAATCAAACTCGATACTGACTTAACTCAATCTAAAACTCGAGTCCTATATATATATATATATATATATATATATATATATATATATATATATATATATATATATATATATATATATAAAAAAAACTTAGATTTGACATTTTAGATCTCAGATGCCATGTAACTGATGAAGAGATTGCAATCCTGGCAAGTGCACCTAGGTTTTGAGTTGTGATTTCAGGTTGTGGATACCCACTACACCCGACCTGACTCGGTGCTGACTCGACCCGACTCAATACTTGTGACCGGCTCGGACTCGGTTCAAATTAGTCCAGGCCAGACCCAAACTCGGATCGGGTCAGGCATGCTGGACTCAACACCAAGTCGGGTCGAGTTTGGGTCAGCCCTAACTAGGGCTATCAATGGGCTGGGTAGTCCCGATGGGCCTTCAGGCTTGGCCCATATTGGGCCGGGTTTGGGGTGGTGTATCAGGCCCAACGGTTAGGCTCAGGCTTAAATCAAGAACCCAATTGTAAATTGAGCCAAACTCGGGCTTAGCACCCCAAAAGCCCATAAACTTGGCCCAGCCCATTAGTTCTTTTCCAAACCTAATTTTCCTCATTTTCTTTAATTCTCTCCTTCTCTCTCACACATGAGGACACCAAAATATCATTTATCCAAAAAAATATTCAGGTCTCAGGTCGGGCTCTATGCAAACATCCCGGGCTAGACTATTTCAACCCATCACAGCCAGGGCTGAATTTGGGCTTAGGTTTAGAATTGCAAGTTGGGCTTAGACATACCTTGACCCAGCCCTAACCTGGCCCATTGATAGCCCTAGCCCTAACTGGGTCCGACTGGTCTCGATGCCCAACTCTAGCTCTAGCCTATGGAGCACGCCCTATACGTAAAAGAGTGAAATGATCAAAAGTTTGAAATATTCAACTCTAAGAAACTTTCAATAAATCACATGATAAGAATGGTTTTAATCACAGAAACATGACCCTAAATCCAAAAGTGCTTTTGTACACATGTATACTGAATAAAACAACTTACTAGTCTCTTTAAATTGTCCATATTCTTTTGTATAACAGTGACCCACTTAATAATTGGATCCGACCATTAATCATTGACCTTGGGTTAACCTAGCCAGGACACCCTTAGATTTCAACCAAGGCTATATCTCTTCAAATTGTCCATTCTTTTATGTAACAGCGACCCACTTGATGATTGGACCAGGCCATCCATCATTGGCCTTGGATTGGCCTGGCCCCTACACCCCTAGATTTCAACCCTAACCCATTGCCGCTCCTGCATTGGTATTTTTTAATCTTTTTTTTAAGTTATAAGAGCTACAATGTTCCTTACTCATAGATGGATATCTTGTTTTATGCTTCAGCACAAACATCAATGGGTGGGAAAGCATGCTGTTCATTGGTCTCAATGCTGCTATAAGGTAAAATTATCCAAACTCCCACCTCTATTTTTCAAATCATCCTACCTAGTGCTTATAAGATGAAATACATGCCCTTTGGTGCACCCTTATTTGGAACATGGCCAGCATAGCTCATGATTTCAAATAGTAGTTCTGGAGCGTGACGCCTGAAGACCGAAACTGGTATTATGATCAAGTGACTCATTTCGCTGTCGACCAAAACTGAGTCAACTCAGCTGAGCCAAGTCAGTTTCAGACTAGAGGCATGGTGCTCATGGTGGTTGTTAGAATTGGTTTCAGGCATGAACATGATGGTTGTCAGGTTAAGTACTTGGCTAGCAAGTTGGGCAGACATGGGCTTGTTTTTCCCAGACCATTTACAGCCATAGCTGTATTTGGGCTGGCTTTGGATACAAGAGCTGCATTGGTTGGGCTCTCACCATTTCATGCCTTTTCTGCTTGGAAATCACTTGTAGTACCTACTGGGGTAACTTTCTCTAACGTGGGGGCAATTACTTAATGCCCATGAAATCCAGGCCGTCCATCAGGTATACAAACCCTTGATTGGCCTTCATACAAAAAATTCAGGCTGATTCAACAGTCAGGTTATACCCAAAACCTCTAAATTTATCTGGTATGACCCACCTAAGTTTTGGAATGATGTGATTTTTGTGTAATTCTTTCACCCTGATGAGGCACGTAAGATGAATGGATTGGATGGAATATAAATACTAGAGTGGGCCCCACACGAAACTAATGGTGGGTATTCCATCCCAATTTTCCTGTATGGCATGGCCTACCTAAGTTTTGGATTAAAATGGTTAACACAAGGCAACATACCTTACGGTGCAGCCTACCTAAGTCCCGCCAATTTCCTACGGTGGGCCACGCAACTGGGTTTGGGAAGTTTCCACGTCCAAACACCCTCTCTTTCTGTTTTATTGAGATTTTGTTCTTTTAGTTCATTTTCAACTGATTATTAATGCAGGGAAGGATTTGATGATGTCGATCACCGTCTTCCTCAGAGATAACTGCTCCGTATCCATGGAGTTTCTCTGGACTCCTCACATAAATTCCTTGAATCCACAGGAGGGAAGAACATATAAATAATTTCTAATAATTCAAAATAAACTAGTTGATGATAAAACAAAAAACAAAATTACAATCCTTTAAATAGTGAACTCAAACCTATGAGGGAGTTTAAACTCCAACTAAAACACCCTAAAAACGTAACTTACTATTAATAGTAAGTGTCCAATTTGGCTTAACCACGGATCAAAAGAAAGTTATGGTTGAATTAAAACTTACTATTTATAGTAAAAACAGAAATAAAATGGACTTTTGATCGTTGATCTGATGGAATCTCGTAAATCTGAAATGGCCAACCTAGACATGGTTGGGTAAAGTAGCTTTTCCTACCCAAAATCATATACGATGTGTCGAAAAACTCATTCCAGTTTGCGAGATACATCTGTTTTAAGGTTCTGACAGTCGTATGTTTTAAGGTTCTGACGGTTGTAATCACCTCCGCCTCCGATCAGGCCTTCTCTGGTTCATCTTAGCCATGAAAGTGTCTGCGACCTGCTTTACATCAATTATTATCCATGTTACTTACAAGACATTTTCCCACTGTTTCTCTTTCAGCGTCCGAGTTTCAAATGAGCTTGGGGCCGGCCGTCCGAGGGCCACCAAGCATGCAGTTGCGGTCGTGGTCCTAACGTCTCTCTTCATCGGACTCTTCTTCATGGTTCTCATCCTGACACTCCGAGATTACTTTGCCGTGATCTTTACCAGCAGCAAAGAGCTGCAACGGGCCGTCGCGAATCTGGCCCCTATCCTCGGTGTGACAATGGTGCTCAATAGCATCCAGCCCGTTATTTCAGGTATTTAATTGTAACTGCTTTCTAAAAACGGTCCAATTCGCTGTTTTAAAATGTTGATGGTCCATCATTAATCTGGTAAATGTGTTTTGACTGGATCTTTGTCAGATCCAATCTGGTTCAACACCATGAGTCACTTAGACAATTCACCCCAACTCGGTGAGTCTCGACTCAGCTCAAGACTCTGTCCGAGTTGCTGAGTCTTTTAATCATGATCTAGATGGTCCATCCCTCCCATTCATCCAACTCTTCTTAGGCCACCATGCAGTCTGGACCATTGGAACCCAACAAGAAAAGTTTCAATTGATCAGTCTCGATCATTGACCCAACTAAGATTGTTCATGTCTCTGGAGAATTAACCATCGCAGGTGGACCCACTTTAGACCACTTGTTGGATGTTTAGGATTGCCCGAGCAATGTAATTTTGGCACTGTGTGTAAACTTTGATGTGCGGAATTGAAGGATCGTGTAGTGCATCAGAGAAGTTTTTGGCACTTTACACCCTTAGGAAGCACCAAGATGCACCAAGATGGGATAAATAAGCTTTTGACATATTAGGCTTGGGATCTAACCCTATTTATATAGCTTAGAGGGATAAGGAATTTGAAACTCATCGAAACTCCTCTCCCTTAGGCTTTTTACACGAATTTGTCAATCCTAATACAACTAAAACATTGTGCGTGTGACACAATTTTAGGACACCACCCCTTACATAATTTTAGATTAATCACAACTTGAGTGGGATCCACTGGTATACTTGATCATGTCATCCAATTTTTAGGGTAATCCATACCATTGATCAATAAGGCCAACCTTATAAAATTCTTACACGGTGCCCATGCATTGTGGCCAAAAGGTTAGTCAAGGTTGATAATTTGGTTGCCCACATGTGCAAATTATCTCATTTGCAACCCTACATAGGACCACATTGGATCGCTCCCCAACAGTAAATACTGTCTTTTGGTGAAACCATGGTATGTATGATTGAGGGCCTACAATGGATGAACCATGCCCCCAAAACTCCCCATTTTGAAATATCCTACCCAAAACTTCCCATTTTGAAATATCCTCCCCAACAGTAAATACTGTCTATCTGTTTGCTGCAACCAGAGGCTTATTGTTGTCCAATTTAGGAGATTTATAGGGCATTGTCCATCCAAAATGGGGCCTTTTAGATCAGTAGTTTGAATTACTGAGCCATGGGGCCACCTGTAGGTACTCTAGACCTGAGAACACTGTAGGATCAAGCAACCCCCTTTCAGAAACAGAGACAAGGAACTTATTGCTTCTCTGTCTGTCTATGGTGCTTGATATGCAGGCACCCACAAATGGTAAACGTGGCGTATATTAACCCAAATTAAACCTACTAAATTGTGGAAGTCACTGTCCTTACATTACAATATACTAATTGGGTAGGTTGAAGGATCCTAACCTCTGATTTGTGGACACTTGTTTTTTGAAATATGGTCATTACATATTTTCATTTCTAGCTGTCCAATAGATGTCCAGCAATCTAATATCTTGATAACTAAATAAGAGTAGTTTTGGTTCATTATACATCTAAAATAGTTTAGTTCGAATTATTTGCATGCAAAAGCAAGCAATTTCAGAGTAATTTCTAACTGCGTGCATACCATCCATCACTGTGAAACATTGCTGTGTTTTATTTCTTACCCATCGATTTGTTGGGCATCAATTGAAGAGTTAGGTTTTCCCATCTAGGAGGTCAGTGGTGCAAGGGTCATTCACAATATGGGCCGTCGAATCAGCGGTCTAAATTACAGAACCATGGGTCTTATTTGTACAAATTGAAAGCCGGAGCCTACTCTACAAACTCCTGGCCTGAGCATTGTATGGTACCTCAGTTAAATGCTGCCATTTATATCTTATATCTTGTGTGATTGAACTAAATTGTTTCTACGAAATGGATGGTGGGACCTCTCATTCATGGGACCGATTGGACAGCGGGACCTCTCATTATTGAGGAAGTTACCTATCATGGGAGCCGTCAATCCGCAATTGGTGATTCCTGGATTGACCAATGTTTTGTTTAGTTAATGTATGAGCTTGCTTATGGCAATGCCTGGAAGTCGTAAATCTGTATTTGATTGACAGGTTTACAAGAAAGACAAATACTCAAGTACACCTATGGTATAAGCAAAATAAATAATAAAATATGAGAAAAAAACTGTTGCCATGTTGGAGTACATACCACTTTGATGCGGGACAATTAACCATTTGTTCTAAAAGCTCGAACTGATAGAGCATGAATAATTAATTCCTTTATCTCATAGCCCAAGCCCTACATCCCATGGGTTAGGACCTCAGTCGAACCTTCCTCGTGGGCTCCACATCACATGCTCATGCATCCCACAGGCAACCCCACTTGAGCCCGGTGTGAAAATGCCCTTGCATTATGAAAACTACCACACATTCTCATAATCACAGCCCTACAGTCCTTCATACTTCTTCAGATGTATCTTATTTTTGTTTGCGACGATCACTAACCTTATCCTTGAATAGAACAGCAACAGCTTTTATAAGAATTTAGATGATATAGAAAATTTCTAAATGGGTGGATCCATATTTGTGAACCAAGATATGAATCTAGGCATTTCAACAGTTGAAGCTTCATTTATTTAAGTTTATTGTTGTTGCTGCAGGTGTTGCTATTGGTGGTGGTTGGCAAGCTTTAGTGGCTTATATCAACTTGGCTTGTTACTATGTTTTCGGGCTTCCTTTTGGGTTCCTTTTGGGTTACAAGTTCAACTTGGGAGTGCAGGTAATTCCCATTTTCAGAATCTCCAATACTATTATTATAATCAAAGAGGTAAGTCTCACCAAGAGAGGCCATTGGCAAAGTTTAAGTTGCCATGAATGATCCTAGCCATCCAACCTAATGGACAAATAAAATCTTATAATGGTCAATTGTTTACGATCAAATCATTTTCCTAATGGCTAGGATCAATCATCGTTTTAAAGATTAAAAAACAAGGAGGATTTGTCTATGGCCTATTAATGCATGCGCATTTTCACACCTGGCTCGAGTGAGGTGGCTTGTGGGATGCAGGGGCACACTCAAGGTGGGCGGCCCGTGTGAGGCGGGCCCCACCCGTGTGAAGCGGAATCCATGTGAAGTGGCGCCCACCAAGGGGGTTCGGCTGAGGTCCTAACCCATGGGATGTGGGGGCTGGGCTATGAGATAAAGGGATTGATTCACAATGCTTTATCTGTTCGAGCTTTTAGAGCAAGTGGTTAATTGTCCCGCATCAACTATCTATGGTGGGTCTTTCCTTCTAAAGTGGGTCTTACAGTGAAATGGCCCAACTAGTGGAACATGATTTTGCTTTAAATAATCTCAACCATACCTACTTTGCCCTATTATGTTACCCAAGATAAGAGATGATATTGCATATTGATCATACAGTAAAAAATCATATGCCCACAGCTTGTAATCATCTGATCATAATTAAACCAAGTTAATGGGTGTATATGCCAATTCGTCTGTGTATATGCTCCAAAAATGCATTGCTTTGATAGGGATGATGGCTTTGAATTATTTCTAATATGGCAGAAATACCTGATGATGGATTAGAATTATTTTTACTATGGCCAAAATACCTTTATGTGAAACCATGATTTGATATTGTGAGGAAAGAATTCACATTGTGATGGTTTTCTAACAAGTTGTTAGTAAATTCTATTTTCTCCAAGTTAGAGAAAAATTGGTAAAAAATTATTTGTTTCACTCAAACTGGTTTATCTCTACCATATATAATGCCAATAACTTTAGACATTTTTACCCTCACAATTGGTCTTTATAGCTTGGTTAAGAGATGGTAAATTCGTCATAAAAGTGTTGTTCTTTGCAAGGAATGGCTGAGATTTTACTACACAAGGGTTGGCTTCAATTCAACCTGTTTCCTTTACTCATTTTAATGCGGGTAGCCAACCCGACTTCTCCTCTTCTCTTCCCTGCAAGTAGGGGGAATGAAGAGGAGACTGCGACCGTCTGTGTGGTTGACTATGCTGTATATGGAAAATCCATTGTCCATTAGGTGAAAAGCTCAATTAAAAACTCATGTGATCCATGCCAACAGGAACAATGTAAAGTTGCTCTCAAAACCTCTGAATTTGCATGGTATGACCCATCTAAGTTTTTATTAGGCTAACTTTTGTATCTTCTCTTCATCTCAGAGACTTAGACCTGATTAATGGATTGAATGAAAGATACACCACATGGTGGTTGATACAAAAACCTATGTTCATCATCCCACTCCCACCATTCCATGTGGTCTGCCCCACCTGGGTTGTAGATCAAGTTGATTTTTTACCTGATGGACGGAGTGTTACATTTAAAACATGGTGGACCCACAAATTTGGGTTTGTAGAGGACTCAGTCTCTCTGCCTCTCTCCTTTTTTCTCTCCACTGAATCGCTCTCTATTCTCTTTCTATCCCCTCCTAGCTCCATTTGCATCGCCAAATACCATAACCCTGCTTTTACATAATTCCTTTTTTTTTGTGTATGCCAGAATTCATATTAACAGCTATTGTGTTGATAGGGAATTTGGGCCGGCATGCTTTGTGGAACGCTGCTGCAAACCTTGATCTTAGTTGGGATTGTTTGGAAAACCAACTGGAAGAAAGAGGTAAAGTGACTAAACTGCAACTCCTTTTTGCACTGCTACTGGATGCACTAATGAATTGAATTGCAAGAACTAGTCCCTTAGTAAGTGGAAATGACCTAATTGTAGTTATCTTCATTAGCACTCAGATGCAGTGATAAAGGCTCCAAATTTAAACTGCATTGCTTTCAAGTTAAGGCTTGAAATGAATCCAACTGAAATTTGAGGGCTACCTTTTTTGTTGTGAATACTAAGGGGCCGTTTGGACGCACTCTCCAAATTGGCATTTTGATGGCTAAACACTGTTTTGAGCCAAACTCTATTTTGCCTTGTGTGTTTGGATGCACTTTCTCATACCCTCATCTGGTCCCCACTAGTCGAAATGGGTGCTAAAAGGCCTACTCATGGTGTGTCAATGAAAATGATGACAAGACAAGAGCGAGATTTGTGGAAGCCCTCTTCTGGGAGATAACGTCCAAATGGGCTGCAGGCCTCTAAGATTAATTAGAACTCAGTCATTTTTTCATCGTTGATTTAGTTGCAACAATTCGATTCAACAGGTTTTGGGCCACGATCTAATCATCGTCGGCTCATGTACACCAGTCATTCTGCATGCACACTACAAAGTAGATCATTCTCACGAAAACATGATCAATCATCTGCATGAAAATGCTTGAATAATATCCAATTAAGAATAACTGATAACCGAATTTGATCTGATATTTGATGAATCCTAGTAAGCACTGATCAAATTTGGATTCGTTACAGATTTAAAATAAATAATAATAATAATAATAATAAATTGATTTGAATTTGATCTGGTTAGACCATTAATGAATTTTTCCTTCTTTTTTTTTTCAACCACAATCCACTGAAACCTTAGTGGATTTTTTTCCCTAAACCTTTTTACCTTCCATCAATACTTAAACTGCACCTTTAAAGCATCACCATTATAAACTGATTGAATGAGATCAGATCTTCATCGAATTGAATCGTGGTATATTTAAATTCGATCTGTTTATAAACGGTTCCTGTTGTTAGGATCCAAAAACGATCATAGTTAAGATTGAATTCGGATTGGATCCAATTCAAGATCTGATCTATTAACAGCCTTACTGAAAGATGGTAAGCGGGTATTCCAATGCACATTTTGAAATGGGATTTTTAAATGGTGCATGTATATCATTTTAAAATTCATGTTTTGATTCCCACCTACAATCCTCAAATGCTGAGAGAAGTGCACATTGACTCTTACTGCACATATGCATGCAGCCTTTTTTTTCCATAAGAATAGCCTTTCTTGTGTTAAGGAAACAGAAACTCACAGAAATCTACTTTAGTAATTCTAATGGTAATCTTATGCCGCAGGCGGACCAGGCATCGGAACGTGTGCAATTGTGGGGTGGAACAGTAGATAAGCCATCAAAGATACAGATATGAGTCAGTTTTCCATAATGCAGCATAACTTTTTGGATGCACTGTCTTGCATCGGCCGATGAATGTCGTATCAATTCCTTTCTTCTGTTTTGGCAATGAAGGCTTAATGCTTCTCGTTTGGTTGTAAACTAAGGGCTAGAGAATGTGCCAACCCCAGCAAGGAACAACACATGGGTTAAGAATGATAGGTGCACAAGCAGACAGCATGGCATTTGTTATTCTTATAGACCAAGCGATACAATTACGCAACCGATTCAGAGAGCCGAATCACAATACCCAGTGGTCTACTCAAATCAACCACATGCAAGAAGACAAGCCAATTCACATTCCCGATCCAATGGTAGTGGTGGTATGCTGACAATAAGTTCCCACTCAACTTATGAGTGGACAAGCTCCATGTAACACATACATATCTTACCCTATCTCCTTGTTGTTCCCTCACCTCAAATGTTAGTGTTATTACACAATAGGACGATGTGACTACCCTAAAGGGTTAGTAGGGCTTTTCCCAAAATGTGTTTGCATGACTTTTTTCTAAAATAAGGTTGGCGCGGCTTTTTCTTAAAAACAAGAAGGGTTTTCCAAATGCTCAACATGAATCAACAAAACAAAACCAATTAAATTAAATTTTATTAAGTGTGTGTTTCGATAAGTTGGAGGTCAAACAAGGTTTGTAAAGTGTATCCAAACCCACAACGTAAATCATCAAAAAACCAATTGGATTGAATTTCGTCAGGTAGACCTTTTAGTGAGCAAGAGATGAGAAGGAATTTGCAAAGTGTATTTAAACGCACACCATCAACCGGCAAAAACCAATCTGATTGAATTTCATCAAGTAGGTGTAAGATTTATAAGGAATTGCTGAAGGACCGAGCAGTGCACAGAGTATGAGAATCAGATGAACGAAGTAGCGTACTTTGTTGCTGCAGTCTTCCTCTCCTTGCACATTTAGAGAAGCCCTGGGATGGGAATTCTAGCTTCTGTCATCGCAACTTAGCGGATCCATTGGTACACCTGATTACACTATCCAACACTTGGGACAACCCAGACCGTTGATCAATGAGGCCCACCATATAGAATTCTTCCAGTGGGTGTTATAGTGAGCAGGAGGTGAGACTATGTTTGTAAAATGTACCCAAACACACTACATCAATTGGATTGAATTTGGTCAAGTAGGCATTTCAACACCTATTTTGTCAAGCTGGAGGTGGGATAGAGCTTGCAAAGTATATCCAAATGCACAACATCAATCACCAAAACAAAACCAATTCAATTAAATTTTGTTCAGCAAAAATCAATTGAATTGAATTTCGTCAAGTGGGCATTTTAGTGAGCAAGAGGTGAGATGGGGTTCACAAAGTACATCCAAACACACCATCAATCAGCAAAAACCTATTGGATTGAATTCTATCAAGTAGGCATTTCAATGCTTATTTTGTTAAGTGAGAGGTGAGACAGGGTTTGTAAAGTGGATCCAAACATGGGATAAAATAAGGGTTAGATCAAAATGATAGCCTTTGGACGGGTGTGTCCAAAGAAGCTCCAATCTTAGTCACGAGAAACTCTCTAGTCCAACTAGTTGAACCAGAGATTACAGTCCACCTAGCATATAACTTGCAATTGTTAAGTGCTCGTGAAATCCAATCCTCCTTGTAGGTTGGCACCGCCATGATGATCTCCTAATGCAAAAATCAGCTCTATACAATCATCAAATGAGCCACAACATAGAAAATGTATAACCATTAATAAATAGCATAACCATTAATAAATAGCAAAATATAAGTGTGGTCCATTTGATCAGTGAATAAGACTGATTTTTACAATCAAGACTGTTTTTTACATTAAGTGTTCCTTATGGTGGGGCCAGTTTATTGAACGGGTCAGATGTCCCATGCACTTAGCAAGTTAGAAGTTATGCATTGGGCGGACTGTAACCTACGGTCCAACCTATTGGACCTGAGACCTTCTCAGTTCTCATTAGTACTGGGCTTCTCTAATTTGGGATAAATAGACCAATGCCAAGACATTTTCCCATAATTGCAAATAACCCCTTCCACTTTATTATAAATTTATAATCATAAGCAAATCTCATTTGGTTTGGATTATTGCAAGTAGCTCCCCTTGTTTTACATTTTTTGTTATAAATTCCACCTCAGATTCTGCTAACGCAGATTGTCTTTTAATAGTTGACCATTTGGTCCCTCTATCATATGCAACTTGTAGAAGCATGAGCCTATTGTTGTTTTCATATCTCATCAAACCTATTCAAAATGGCCACTCCATGAAAATGGGACATGCTAAAAATGATGCTGATCTAATCATCAGGTGGCCCACCATTTGAATTTTGTGATTTTTTGTTCTCCATTATTTTTCATAGTGTGGCTGACCTCATGATTAGGTTAGCTTGATTTTTTTTATCATTCAAGATTTATGGTGGAGGGACCCTAATAAACAGGTCAGAAATAGTTTTTAAAGAGTTGGCCCACACAAGCAAAACCAACTTCTCTTATAAAGATATTTTCATCATTTGGTGTAGGTTTCTCCAATTATTTAACTACATAGGAGGGACTTGTAATAACTCACGCTAAAAGGAGGTATTTACAATTTTATATATATATATATATATATATATATATATATATATATATATATATAAAAGTCATGGTTAGTTACTTCTCAGCAGCATGCATGCATGGCTTTATAGTTCGTAAATCCAAATGGTTTATTTGTTAAGCATTACTAGTGATGAGATTAGCATTCCAATTATCGGCAACGTTGTTGATAAATCTCCGAAACTATTGGTATCACTAAGTCAACGATATTGAAACTGCTAGATGTTTAAAAAGTCTCAAATATCACTAATCTTTTTGATAATGTTGGTAATATTTGGCGATATTATTGATTATCAATATACTTTTGAAAAGTTTCTCTTATGAAAGCTCTTTTGTATTAGCGATACCACTGATAAAATCCTTAATACTAATAATAATATCCTTGATACAGATTAACATTTGTAAATTGGCAAAAATTAATATCAAATTGAAAAAAAAAAAAATCAAATTTCTTTTCATTTTTTCATATTTTACCTATTCTTTAAATTTTTCTTCCTTTAAGTGATTTCAATCACTCTCGGTTTTTATTGAATTAAAGTTTGGATTTGGTTAGAAATTTAAACTTGAAACAAAAATGGATCAAAGCATAAATGTGATGAAATTTTCATATAAAAATTTTCCCCAAAATTACCATGGATTGTAATGGAAATCCATGTCAAGACCAATCCTTATTTCGCAAGGCTCAAGACCTAGAACAGGCAAACTAAAATTAAAGAGGATGCAGGTGGGAGAAAGTAGTACATAATGAAAACAAAAGGTAAGTGGGTGTGTGCTACTTACGTGTTTGAAATGTGTGAAATAGAATGCAAATTGAGTTGAGATGTGAAAATAAAAGGGTGGGGAACCGGACAACCATTTTTATGTAAAAACGATAGTTGGATGTACCCGATTCCAATCATTATTCTCTTGTTTGCAATGGCTTTCTTGATTTAAGATCATCTCTTATGTTGGGTAGAGTTCCGACGTAGTCCGGAACTCGTCCGGAACTCCCAAACCCTCTAGAGTCTCGAATTGGTGCTACACATGTACCATACGACACCAAAAACTCATAAACCGTCACTCTTTGCGTCTCTTAGTTGCTAACTACCAACTACCCAGGAGCTTGCTAGTTTACAGGTTATATAGGCCGACAAAAGTGGCCATTGAAGGGTTGGTTATAGGCTGTGATCTTCTTCTTTCTTTCTTGACAGTTGGGGAATGATTGCCTATGTGTAAAGATAACTTAGATAAGCAACCCTGCAACCCTTAGAAGGGTTTCTTGTTAGTTTTCTCTTTGCTTGCATATCGGTTGCTACATACAGAGAGTGTTTAAGATTCCGCGAGTTATGATAAATGGTCACAATTTCTTTTTTATTGGATTTGGGGTTGGCCAACCAGATCCGGTGATTGTCTATAGGAGCTACTGAGGACCCTTTTTATCTAACTCTCTTAGATTTTGTATTTTTTTAAGGTTTGTTAAGTGTGGATTTATTAAAGTTGTGCATGGCCAAAGTTTTTGAGTATCCTAGACAATCAATTGATATATAGTTTCAACGAGTTGTGGGCCCACCAATCCGATATAAAATTTATCTCTGGATCATATTGAAGACCCCTTCTATTCGATCCATCTGAATTCTTAAGACTATTTGGATTGGCTGGAGGTAGTTTTATTGGAATGGTGTGTGGTTGGGGTTTTTGAAAGGCTTAGGTGATTTGTTCATGATTGGATTGGTTGGGCTTTTAATTTGTTGATTTAATTAGTCAATTGTTTTCGGGACACATCGAAAATTCTTCCCACCTAACCCATACGATTGTCCAACTGAAGCTGAAGAGTAGTTCATTCTCGTTTTAACTATTACTTATTGTGAAATTTTTATATATTGGTTAAGTGTTAGTTGATATATTGATTGGCTCCTAACTTTATACATTTGTCTTATATTGATTTTTTAAACAACACATGGTTCATCTTTTTATAAAATGAAAACTTATTATTATCATTATTATTATTATATGTATATATGTATGTATAATATTTTGATTTATATGTGCATAGACATGTGTCTTTTAGTATCTACTTGAGCCTCACTAGATTAGGCTTTTTATAAAATGAAAACTTATTTATATGTATATATATAAAATTTCATTTATATACATATAAACTTGTATCTTTTAGCATCTCTTTGAACCTCACTAAAAAATTTCACCTATTTTCCAATGTTTCCCTGGTATTTACCTTGGATAATGATATTTATGATATTTTTGGTGAATATAAACAGCAGTGAGGATAGCGATGCATGTTTTTACATCCTTGGTCATCGATGCATCTAACAACATCGATACTATGAAGAAATTCAAGACGACCACCAAGTGTACCACTAGATGTTAGGATAAAGGTAAATAAAAAATTAAAAAAATCAGCCCCATCAATGATTCTAGTGGGCCACACGATTAGAAACAATACACATGGCAATTCTCACCCTCTAAAACATTTCATTTGATGAAGTCTACTAGAATCACCAATGGGCCTAATTTTTTAGTCCCCCAGCCTAAATTTTTGTGTGTTGTTTAGTGGTTAGAGTGGATGTCACATAATCACTACGGTGAGCCATGTGAAAATAAGGGAGACCGTGTCTCTTCCAATTGTTTCCTTTGGTGTGGCCCACCCGAATCATATGTCGGCATAAGTTTTTGGCCTTGGGTATAACATATTATTACAAGTCTAATGGTCTTAGTAGATCTCACGTACACAATATAGTGGGCCCCGCCAACAATCAAGGTTGGGCATAAGGTAAAATTCCACACATATATATATATATATATATATATATATATATATATATATATATATATATATATATATATATATATATATATATATTCACACACGCGCGGAAATCCGACACTGTTGAGCGAGGGACATAGACAATTTATTAAGGGCGCACCATGATGTGTATGTGAAATATACAAAAACCATTAAATGGGCAATCTTCTAGAAAGTTGTGGGCCAGAGTTTTTGGTCCACAATCTTCTAGAAATGTTTGTTAAATGCAGATTTATTAAAGTTGTGCATGGCCAAAGTTTTTGAGTATATTAGATTATCGATTGATATCTGGTTTCAACCAGTTGTGGGCGCACCAATCCGATCTAAAATTCATCTCCGGATCATATTGAAGATCTCTTTTATCCTATCCATATGGCTTCTTAAGACTATTTGGATTGGCTGGAGGTAGTTTTATTGGAATGGTGCATCATTGGGGTTTTTGAAAGGCTTAGGTGATTTGGTCAATATTGAATTGGTTAGGCTCCTAATTTGTCAGTTGTTTTCAGGACACATCCAAAATACTTACCACCTAATTCATATGATTGTCTAATAGATATCGTTTCTTCTATAGACATTTTTATCGAAGCCCAGTTGAAGTTGAAGAGAAGTTCATTCTCACTTTGGGTGGGATATCTGCAAATGGAAAATGCATTTTAACTATTACTTGTTATGAAATTTTTATATATTAATAAGTGTTAGTTGATACATTAATTGGCTACGAACTTTATACATTTATTTATATTGATTTTTTCAACAGCACATGGTTCGGCACTTTATTAAATGAAAACTTATTTTATATATATATTTGATATTTTGATTCCCATATGTATAAACATGTATCTTTTAACATCTCATCGTGCCTCACTAAGTTAGGCATTCAAATCCCCTTAGTATGTCTGACACCATAAAGTAAGTGAGGGTTTCAAATTATCACGCCTTAAACTCGGAAACTGAGCTCACAAAAATCTCTATTACCGAAAGCCTTCGTAGTACCTCATTCTCGACTCTCAGCGCCTATACGCCAGATTTCGATCTTAAAATCCTACAAAGAAGATTTTTCAGCGTACATTTCTCTTGTAAGAAGCATAATCACAAGTTAACCCAAATTACAAATCAACATTGTCATCACATATCCACTAATATCAACGATTGAATACAATGCTGAAAGGAAAATACATATATCAAAAATCGAAGCTCTAAAAGATAACTACATGCTCCAAGCTCAACACCGATGCAACCTAACGCTACCTGCACACATCTATTGTACATAAACTTATAGAAAGCTTAAAGGGTGGTGTAAGTGTGTGCGCAAAGTAAAGGCTGAGTATGTAATATTAAAGTAAGCAGAAATACTGGCAAATCCATAAGTTATACAATATCAGAGCATGCAATGCAGATCGGCTATGCGAACGCGGAATTATAGTGAACTAAATATCATATGCCGAGGATGCAATGCGATATGAAAATCCTGACGAGTCCACGAATACCGTAAACCTCATCCAGGCGATATAAATGCAGAAATATAACAACCTAAAAATGTCGTATGGCACGGATGTAATGCAATATGCGGTGCGAATGAAACGACCAAGCTGGAGTGTGAAGTTAGGATAATAGTATGTAGTATCGCAGGCTATGGGGCCTATCACAGGGGACTTTTATCCAAACCAGTCTCGTACCTAAATTTGGATAGCCTGACTTAATGCAGTAAACTCCTGATCTTAGATTAGTCGCGCGCCTTAACCTAAATCCTGACCATTACGAAGGTACACAATAATTAGTTGCGCACCACCAGCCCGAGTGGATATAAATGAATGAATGAGATGTTGAGTATGCAACTCCTGCTTAGTAAGTCCACATATCAGTACTGTATATCTCTGGGATTATCACCTGGGTCTAGTACACTCTACATACGATCGCCCCCCATTGGACATGCAACCGTGCAAGTAGAAGAGACCTCAATATCTGTTTGGCCAGTAGTTAGTCAATATCCACCTGACATGTCTATAGCGGACCCATTTACAAGCTGGTCAAACTCAACCTAGCTATGCCTCCTACCCTCAGGTGCGTAAGGCTACACCCCCTTCCAACCAACCACGACACAGTGGGAAGCGCAGCCTCCTGGTATTGAGCACTCGACACTCATGTTTTCCACTTAGTCTAGACATTAGAGCATCTCCTGGCCATGGGAGTTTAGGTACTTTCATCCATGGACATCTAAAGTGCCTATATACTCAAACCAAATATTACTAGTGTCTCATCTGGCCATCCACGATATGCCTGTGGAGGTCGCAGCCTTGATGTCACTAGGGCGCCAAATGATCATGTCACAAAATGCGAGATGCCTAAGTCATACCATCCAGTCATGCATCAAAACTGCGCATACCGTGCGCTCATGTGGGACGACTCCGCCTGTTAGGGAGTCCTATAAACAACTTACCCTATAGCATATGCAATAGTCAACCACATCTCATAACAAACATGCATATGATGCGCATGGGCATGTATCATGATGCTATGTTGTCACATACTCATAATCGGTATTGATAACTGGCATCGATAATCAGCCTCGATAATTGACCTATATGTAAGTTGGGTCCATAAATGAATAACCGATCTAAATCAAAATATAAAGATCGGCCCTCGGCCGTAGATATGTCAAATCCGGTAGCACGGAGCCATCCGTCTACGCCGATGATGAACCATGCAACATCAACAGGGCTCAATGATTTGAGTTAACCAAGAATAATGAGAATGAACTAAACAAAGGCCTAAGGGAAGGTTACAATGTGAACATTTAACCATCATTACCCATTAATGTGGACATTTAACCAACACTGCTCCCAAGGAGTAACCCACATAGAGTCAAACGTATAATGGGCCCATGACCTCACACAAGGGCCTAATATACATCACAATGGGTCTAATTCAAGGGCCTAATACACATCACGATGGGCCTCACTCATGGGCCACATATGCATCACATTGGGCCGCACATATGGATCACACATACATTATATTGGGCCTCACTCATGGGCCACATACACATCATAATGGCCTCATCATATGGGTCATATATATATATTACATTGGGCCTTATCATATGGGCCAATATACATCACATTGGGCCTTATCATATGGGCCAAATCACATCGAGCCTGATATCTGGGTCTCAAATATATCACAATGGGCCTCATGTCTGGGCCCCAATTACATCACATCGAGCCTCATTAAATGGGCCGCACATACAACACATCAAGGTGGGCCCTGCACATTCCAAATGGGCTACAAATACATCACATTGGGCCTCATCAAATGGGCCACACAAACATCGTATTGGGCCACATTCATGAGATTCCAATATATTAGGTGGGCCCTAAATGCCACAAGTGGGCCTTGCACGTTGCAGGTGAACCCAACAGATGGACGGCCTAGAAATAAACATGTACATCATAGAAGGCTCCACCATCCATAAACATTAGACGGTGTGGGTTTACAGCACACACATCATGACCCCATGTCCAGGGGCGGGATGGCTCGGATAAAATCCCTACATCATGTGGGATCCATGTCCCACGGACGGTGTGGACACCACACGTGTGGTGGGCCCTCTGGACGGACGGTGTAGATAAAACAAATACATCACTGTGGTCCCCTCTGTCCAGATGGACAGTAGGAATAAAATACATAAGTCATGGTGGGTCACACGACCAGGTGGACGGATGGCATGTATGAAATACATACACCAAAGGTGGGTCCCATATATCAGGGCAGGCCCCACATAGCACAGAGATGGGAGGCTAGATATAGAACACATCATCAAGGTAGGGCCCACACGGCCCAAAATGGACGGACAGCGTGGATGTAAGCCACGTACATCGGGGTCGGCTCCAATTAGCATCGTCCAAATGGATGGTGTGAATATAGACACATACTTCTCAGTGTGTCCCACACCACCCGTCCAAATGGACGGGTGTTGATAAAGAACAGATACATCAAGGTGGGTCCCACCTGCCCACACGTGTCACACGTGTGGGGTGGGCCCACACCTCAGTAGACGGATGATGTGAATTCAAACACATACATCAAAGAAGAGTCCACCGTCCAGCAAATTGGACGGATGGTGGATATAGAATATATACACCAAGGTGGGTCCCATCCCCACATGTGCCACGTGTGTGGGGTGGGCCCACATCCAAATAGATGGACAGCTGGAGAGACACGTACACCACGGTCGCCCAAATCTTGTTGACATGATACAACAGTTATACTGCTGACTACTGGCCCACCAGCAAATGGATGGACGGTCAGATATAATCCGTACCTCGTGATTAGGTCCACCCACACTACTGACGTCAAGTACAGCAACAGTGTAGCCGGTGGGGTCCACATAGATGGACAATGGGATATATCATATGCCTCATGACCAGAACCCAGAACTTGTTGGTGTCAATGCAGCAAGCAAAGCTGTTGGGCGTCTAGCAGATGGACGGCTCAGATTCATACATACAAGGTGGGACAACACGTGTGGGATCCACCAGCCTTGGAGTAAGCTAAAATTTGTGTTTTCTCCTCGACCAGGTCTGCTGGACGGTGCCAGCAGCACTGGACCGTCTAGCCACCTGCTGGAAGTCGGCAAGGTGGGTTCCACAGGTGGCTGGATCAGGTGGGCTGCACCACATCACAAAAAGGGAGAGAGAGAGAGAGAGGTTATGGGAGGGGCCCCACCACTATGGGCCCATCTTTTATATTGCACATATGCATACATCACTTGGGTCCTACCGAATGTGGGCCCTCAAATCATCAAATCCATGTAAGAAAATACAAATCTAATCCATGACAAGCACCCACCGTTGGATCTTCTTAGTTCATCGATCTCTCGAGCTCCTAAGCTCTCTCTTTAAGGGTTGATGATGAGGTTTTGATGGTTGGATGGGAAGATTGGGTGATAGGGAGTGGGCCACACCTAGCTTCTCCTCTCCCTTAGACGTTTCCTCTCTTTGGTAGTATGAAATGGAGTCTCTTTGGTAGTATGAAATGGAGTAAGAAACGAGAGAGAGGAGTGGTGTGTATGACATGGGAAGCATGAGTCTCATTGACTTTTGGGATAAGATGAATGGGCTAAGCATGGGTTGCTTTAACTAGTTGGTGGGAGAGGTAAGGTGAGTGATGAGTTGTACTTAACTAGTGATTGATTGAGGTGATGTGATGTTTAATAGAGATTCTCTTGGGATTCGCAATGCGCGGAGTTTTTCTCGAAACAAACACGGGTCCACTACTCCCGGCTTAGGTATTGCATCGACGCGAGAGACGAAGCGTTGGAACCGTGGTGACGGTGCAATTGCTAGAGTATAAGTCTCGGGTCAAGTCAACTTGGATATATGATATATGACTCAGGGTTGTACGCAAATGTCAATTGCAGATCCCGGGTCCTCGGAATTCAACTGGAAGGATCGCGCGAGTCAACGGAACGGTACAAACTAGGATACAGGCCTTACATAAATCCTCTCAAGGGTAGGGAGTTTGAAATTCAAGGTGAATGCTTGGATTGCACCTAAAATCCTTCCAAGAGTTGCATGTGTAACCTGCGTTATTAGATTATTAATCCATTGGACACATAACCCAATGATGATATCGCAAAATAATTAGATTATCAATTGCATAACTATAATTACTTTTAATGCATGCGGCCACATGAGGCCACACACGGCCATGTGAGAGGCACACATACGAGGCACGCGGGGGCACATAAGGTGATGAGGATATCATGCGCACATGGACGCCCTCCTACACACGTACGCAAGGAGGAGGAGGGCCCCACAATTGATCTGGATTGATGACGACGTTTAGGGAGGGCCTCCTGGTTTGGAGGATTGCATTTTGGTTTATTGGAGTTAACTCAATAGTTATGTGAATCCCACCATGGGTTCTTGTGATCGTGACCCACTATTCTAATTAATCTAGCTAGTACTTTGGGTTTTGCCTTTCGTTGTTATTAAAAGTATCATGGACGGTTTAGATTGCTTTGATTAGTTATTTTTTATTACTTCGTCATCGAGTAATATGTTGCACATATGACGCGAGTTTTGAGGTATATGATTTTATTATAAATAGGCACCCATTGTAGTCTTTTTAACTCAATGAAGATTAATAAAATTGCTGCATTTTTCTACTCCTCTAAATTTTCAAGTTGTGGAGATTCAATTGAGTGCAAAACTTTTCCTTCCTCGGATGGCTGACTACCGTGGTGCGAAGCCACACCTATCCCGATTCGCCCCTACCTTCTTTCATCCATATTTCTCTTCTCCTAAAATCATCTACGCTTCAAATTCATCATCTATTACAACCGTTTTTCTCTCTACAGCAGATTTCCATAATCTTGCCCTACAAGAGGGCTGAAACTTCGATGAAGCACTACGCACAAACCGTGTATCGAATCGAGTTGAAATTTGGGAGTTTTGGAGCCCACCCATGGCCGACCAGGGCTAAGGTAGTATTTTTCTGAATAGTAGGCCCCATACACGTGTGGCTGGGATCATACCTAAGAGTCTGGGCCATTACTGTTGTCCATACGTGCGGTACTTCTTTGGTTCATCTCTCTCCTCTCTTTCATTCCTCTTTCACCCAAAATTCTTAAACCTAACCCTAAATTACTTAAATTCCCAATTTTATGTCATTTCTTCAACCTTAAGGTTCCCCGAATTGAAATCTGTGAACCCCTTGGATTGATGAATTATTTTTATGCATGTGTGCATGAATTTACTCTCATTTGATTATTGTTTGGTCTATAATTTTAATTGATCCGACCCTAACATGTGTAGGCCTGAATCCGCATAAAATTCTCCTTGATTGAGTGTTTGAACTTTTGTGTGGGATGTAAAATTTTGTGTAATTGTTTTTGAACTACTGTAATTTAAAACTTGAAAATCTTACACATTATAATTGAATTTCATGTCTTACATCACAAGGCCACACATAAAGCGTCCAAACATTGTTCATGTAAATCAAGGGTTAAAAATTGCTGGTTAATTACTTGGATGTAATCTTGTGCTTGTACCCCAACTAGACATGGAATTTCATTTCTTTTAAGCAAAGTACATATGTCGACTTGTTTATTACAACCATTATGCCAAACATTACATATATACACTAATTAAAGATATTAAAGTTGATTTAGTAATTAAATTGGTATCCTTATAAATATATCATACGGATTACTGGAATTCTGAATCCAGGTGCCATTCACAACAGGAGGATTTCAAATCTAAGGTTTCCAAATCCATGCTCCCAAATAAGCCCCAAAAGAATCAGTTGGCAGAGAAACTCTGACGCTTGATTTTTGTAAGACTCACTATGACAATTATATAAAACAGACTAACTATTAAATGACAAATTAAAATTTATGCAAGGGCCAAAAATTAATCCCACCCACTGGAACAGTTTGAAAGGTGGGGAGCTGATTAGGTTAGATCCCCGAGCTCGGTGGGACCCCTACTGTAATCCGTCTCACCTGCCGGTCTCTAGCCTTGAACAGGCAATTTTGTATGTTGGCTCACCGTGATGTATCTGTACATTCAAGTCGTCTGTTCCTTTTCTCATATCATTTATATCATTTCAGGATATAAACCCAAAAATAAGTAAATCCAATTCAAAATAATTATCAAAGTAGACCCTGTTTTTTAGGGAAAATATTTTTCCCGCTGGCTGGAGACTTTGATGGCGGAATATGATTTTTAGGGAACGGACATGTGGGAAAACCCTTCGTTCAGGTAAGGAGGGATATTTTTATCCGAAATAGATTGTCCGTACAATTAGAGGCTAGACGGATTATCTAAGTTGGTGATCCGTAGAGGCGAATAAGGCAGGTAAAAGGTGATGTCTACGGTAAAAATTACCCATCTAACACTCAAGTGTACCACGCCTAATAATGACCTTGGTTGCATTAAATGCACGTTGGATTGAATGCAAGAGTCATATGTGGTATGGTCATTGGGCATGTTTGGCTGGGCAGATCCATGGTATTGGGAGGGATGGGATCAATTTTGCGGTAATGATAATGGTGTCAGTGGATTGTCTTAAGATCCATGAGATTGCTTATATTTCAAGACAAGTTCACTGGGTTTATTTGGCACGCCCAGCATATCTCAAGATATTATCTTCCAATCCATTCAACCAAGGATAGAATCAATTTTAAGGTAACGATGGTGATGTCAGTGGATTGTCTTAAGATCTATGGGATTGTTTATGTTCCAGGACAAGTTCACATGGCCTGTTTGCCTCGTCATGTATATCCCCTCCTAATACCATGGGAGTTGCCCGGCTAAACAGGCCCTTAAATGTTAGATCTGCCTGATTTTTATGCTAATGCCTTAAAATGATATGAGAAAAAGAATGGATGACGTGGATGTCCAGATATATCATGGTGAGCCTGCCCACGTAACTGCTGATTCGGAACTAGAGATGAGCAGGGTAGGACGCAAGCCACGTCCTTCTAGTAATGCATGTGCCTTAAATCCACACCATTCAACAATTTTAAAAGCTGATCCCTAAAAAAAAAGCTGATCCAAATTTTATATCGTCCATACCACAAGAAACCTTAACGCTTACATCCCACCGTTAAAAACATCACAAGGCCACAGAAATGTTTATTTACCATCCAACCTGTTGATAATATGGATGAAGAGACCACACAAATGTCAACTTGATCTAAAACTTTTGTGGCCATTAGAAGTTTTTAATGGTCGGTTACTGCTGTTTCCTGTATCATGGTCCACCTGAAATTTTGATCTACTTCATTTTTTGGATCATGCCCTAAAATGATATTTTCAATACGGATGATGGACGGCTTGGATGTAGTCACATATATCACAGTGGGCTCCACAGTCAGGGGTCCCACACCCACCTCGGTAGATCTAGGATCTAGATCTCACCTAATCCGCTCCTGAAAGGTAAGGGTTGCCGTATACGTGTGATCCACCCAAAATGACTGATGGGGCTGACTTTGGTCCTTGTGCCCACCATGAGAGAGGATTAGGTTAGATGGTGTGGGCTCACTTTGATGTATCTAGTCTGTATCCATACCATCCATCTGTTTTTACAGATTATTTTACAGCATGATCCCAAAAGTGAAGAACATCCAAATCTCAGATGTACCATACTCAAGGAAACAATGGTGATTGAACGCCTCACCAGTAAAAACTTATTAGGACGAAACTTAATTTTTTAGTAACGTTTATTTGCAATCCAATCCCTTCATAAGGTCACATAAGCCTAGATGAAGAGAAAAAAAATATTAGCTTGATCCAAAACTTTTGTAGTCCATTAATAGTCAATCACCACTGTTTCTTATGGTATGGTCCACCTGATGATTGGATCTTCTTCATTTTTTGGATCATATACTAAAATGACATAGAAAAAAGGATGAACGGCTGTGGATACAGATTACATACATCAAGGGTGAGGATGGGGTCTCACCTAACACGCTCCCACCTAACATAGGTGTGGCACACATTAATTTACATAAATTTGAAAAAAGGGTGCAGAATGGTAATTTCATGTTAATTAGGTAGGTTTCTGTAAAATTCCCTAATGAAAGTTGCATATCAGGTCTGCAACGAACTGTCCGACTGAATATCCTTCAAAAGCAAGATTGGAATCGACGTGGATTGTGTCATGGCTCTGCGGGGCCCACAGTGATGTACGTATTTTTATCCATGCCGTTCATCCATGTCAACAGATCATTTTAGATCATGAGAAAAAAAATAAGTCAGATCCAAGGTTCAAGTGGAACACACCACAAATTCCATCTTGATCGAAACATCTGCATCTTCGGAGAAGTTTTTAATGGTGGGTATTTAATACCCAGATGTGTGGTCTACATAAGCCTTGTATCTGCCTCTTTTTGGGACAATAAAGTAAAATGATATAGAAAAATGGATGGACTGTATGGATTAAAAACATAAATTATATTGGGCCCCACAGAGACTCTACCAGGGCAAAGTCAGTCCAAGCAGGGCCACAGGACGCAATCCGCGTACAGATATTTGGACGGACCGGACAAACTGTAATGCAAGGTTGCAATGAACTGTCCGGTGATTATTGCGCAACGAACTGAAAAGCACTCATGAGCAAGTTCAGGCATAGAGCTACGATTCGTGTGCATGGATCAGAAACCACACATATGGAAATCATTACTATCAATCTAAGCCATTAAAGCTGATAATCCCACTTTAGATGGGCCGTAAACCAAATTACAAAACTGGGATAATGAATCTAACTGGCCCGTCAAATGTACGGTTAATATAAAACATGAACGGCCCACTTTAGAAGTTAGTATCGTACATCCAATCGAATTTTAGAACATATTGAAACTACATCATATCCAACGATTTGGACGGTTTGATTTGAATGACGTGCCCTACAAATATAAGTTCTGAGTGCGTGTTAACAAATTCATATACTCCCGAAGAGTATTCAACTTGTTCTTCTAATCTTCTCTCCAGTGGGCCAGAATCATTTACAGCCTGATTTACGCATCACTGAAAAAACCCAAGCTCTTTGCGACCGACCATTTTGTATATAAAAAATCGACTCCGTCCATCATGTGTTAAAATCAATATCCACTGTACATAAAAAATAACAGTCCTATAAAAATCTCATATAGGCTACACCAATGGGAATAGTGTAAAATTTCGCACAAAAATCCAAGTTGACGGTTATGGCCCACCTGAGCTTTGGATACTGATGAGGTTTCTATATTCCCTTCATCCTAGTGATACAAACCATTTGAACCGTTTTGATTAAAGATACACACCGTGGTGGCCCCACAAGAAACTTATGGTTGTCATCTCATCCACATCGTTCCCTGTTTTGTGACCTACATGAATTGTGGATAGGAATTTTTATAGTTCCATATATATAATCCAGGATTTCACCAGATGGACGGAGTGGATTTCACACATACAAAGTGGTGGGCCCTGAAGTACTCGAGTGTTTTACGCGCTGCGTAGAACCGTTGTTATGGCAGATACCCCTCCCTCTCCACTCATCTGCACTCACGAGTCACGTCACGTACTCCATTGTCAGAAGAAGTTTCCTAGTTTCACGCGCGCGTGGAACCACGCCCAGAGCCCGTAGTTTACACGTGCCAATATGGAAACACGTGTTCAACATCTGCGATTTCCATCAGATGGCCCATGTTGCTTATCTATCCTGATTTCAAAATCAGGTCAGCCTTCTTCACTGATCAGGTGGGGCACGGTGTACAAACAAATGGATAGTTGAGAAAACGTTATAGCCGTCCATTTTTTTTTGTACACTTTCGCTCGCCAGTGAAGTGAAATCTCCTGAGTTTTACATCAGAAAATCTAAAACGTGTGGTCCACCTGATAGAAAGGTAATCTTTCACACGTGTATTACAATGGCACGTATGCATTATTGTTGGATGAGCATGGCTTCACGTACACGCGCTTGGCTTATCAAATCTCCTGTCACAATCTGATTTTGGGAAAAAAAATTGATACTCTGGCAGAAAATGATGGTTGATACGCAGGCACTTGGAGAATGCATACCTGGAATAAACGTAAATAAAATTGAACCGTTAAAATTATGGTTTCTGCTTCAAGTTTATTGTAAATTATTTCTTATTTGATTATCTGACAAATGGAGAGGTGGATATCTATTGGACGGTTAAAAATATTTCAACGAATAAGTGTTTACGAATCAGAGCGTAGGATTGTTCAGGAAATCTGATTTTGATATTGTGAATTGGAGACAATGGTTTTCGCAATTTAGTCGGTTTACATTGAGTTGATATATTCCACGTGCACAATTTTTAGTGCCTGCATATCAAGGATCATACGCTGCCGGGTAATAATTTAAATTGGGCACGTCCAGATTCATCCCACCGTCCAAACGTGGAAAGTTTGCTAGCACGGCTCGCCCAACGCTCTCTCTCCTGCCCCACCAGGTGATGATCCAGACCGTCCATCTATGAGCTATTATATTAGACGGTCATAAGAAAAAAACATTCATATATTAGAGATCTTCAACATTCACGTAAAGGTTACAAAGAGACTACTATTATGGACCGTTGATTTTATGTCACTTTGTATGAATGAAGAGATCCATGATTTGTGAATTTCCTTTTTTCCTCATGTGATCCATCTAAATGGGTAGTTCTAGATGAACAGTCAGGATCATCACATAGAGAGGTGGAAGCGGCGGCGAGTATATTACGCGAGTCTATATTGCCGACGAACCGCTTCCCATGCCATTGAGAGATGTTCCCACCAACATCGCATGTGAACTGTTGCGAGCCAACGCCCATTTTTCGTCAACATGTCACCTTTTTATAAAATCCGGTCGGTTAAACCAGTGGGATACCCGATATAATTAAATATAAGTATGTATGATTTTTCTTATAACTATAAATTTCAATAAATTTTCATATGAAGTTATGAATCACTAAATTTATGTGGTCGATTTTCTAATTATTTATTTAAAAATTTATTTAACAATATATTATGATCTGATCCTATATTTTAACAGATGCGATTTTTATTAAAATGATATATTAGTAAAAATTGAAAACGTTGTACACGAAACTTAAGCATACAACGCTGTATGTGAGATTTGGTTTGTTACAGGCTGCAGCGCTGTCGTATAAAATTAGATGATAGTGCCTACATTGTTGCATGATATTCATGCTTTTCAAATCATGTAATTGATGCCAGTTTCTCATCAATCCAGACCATTGATCTGTTGGGAACCATCGTGGATGGAGTATTAGAAACAGTTTTTATATTAAAAATTTCCAATTACCAATGTTAGGTACTCTTTTATTTGAACATTAATGGTTTTTGCATTTCTCTTCTACAGACCACGTACCGTCTTCTCGCCGACAATTTCTACCGTCAATGCTGGTATTTAACAAACCAATGGTCGGGATTAATCGAAAATCGTCATCCGTTCAAAACTGCTGGCCACGTACCATATAACTCCTCAATGTAGGATCCTCGGCACCATGTTTTTGCGTGACAAACTCAGGTTTCCAAATCTGACAACTAGGCTTCATGTTTTGCTAATCCAGACCGTTGGAACATTTCATCACAAATTATTTAACTGCTTCTCCAAAATTTTTCTCTATAAGGCAATCTCAACCGTTCGATTTGTTCCTTAAGACTGTTAGTAAGAGAAGTACGGTCTATATTGTGTCTAAGGATCGTTCAGTTTCTCAAAAGCAAGAAATAAAAAATTATTAATTTTTGTTTTAAAAAAAGGCTGCAATCGACCCCTGCGGAAGCTTTTATATCCTCTCTTGCACGGAAAGATCCATCAGGCAGGTTGAATGGACGCGCTGGATTAAAAGTAAGTTCATCACCCAAGAACTGATACGCATCTTGAGTCTTATTGAATACGGACCGTCCATCTAGTAGATGATTAACATGGGTTTATTACAGTTAAAAAAGGGCCAAATAAATAATCCTTTTAACGTGGAAAGCTGGCATCTAAATGGACGGTCTAAATGAAAATATTTCGTTAGATTTTTAACTAACGGTCAAGATAATCTGTGATATGCTGTTTTCAAGATAGGGCCATCTGTGGACATGAATTATTTAGATGCTTGGACGGATCCAATTTCTCTTCCTCGTGATGTTGATATCAGTCAACGAATGTATCCGTCTAATCCTACGCGACGAATCAGAGATTGTCTTAAAGAAAATCCTATCTCTTTTCTACCTCTTCGCAATGAATGATGCAGTTCTTTATCATGGCTCTATTTACATAGCATACTAGGATAGTCTAAACGAAGATCTGGACCGTTCATCAGGTTCAGCCCATACTTTTGCCCATCCTAAAATCTATGCACTGATCAGGTGATTCTTTCATTAGCATGTTATCATTTATTTTTACAGACATCCATTTTTTCAGACTGATGATGAGATGGTTAGGATTTTCCATCAAGAAAATTCCAGAGTAACATAAGCTATCCATGGTAGGTCCCATAATTTGTAGATTTACTTTATTAATCAGACATTTTTTTCTATAAAATACTCTCGATCATTCATTATATAGTCTATTGATAGTAACGATTAAATCACCAATCAATACTATTTCTCATTGGTGGACCAAAATAAGTGGGCTGGACAGAATGTACGGTTCAGATGAATTTTTTAGGCTAACTCTATGTCCATTTTTAAGTGGGACCCACCGAATATCATGCAGCCCGCAAACGTCTGTTAAAATAACCTGCGGAGAGCTTTATGCCCTTCTCTCTTTCTCAAACGTGAGAAGTTATCACACATACGCACTGTATATAAACATTCATATACAACCACATGTTTCCAGATAAAACGCTCACATTAAGAAAATCTAACCCGTTAAAATAATGAGAAAAACTAAGATTATTCCTTTTAAATGAAATAGTTGCAATCCAAATATGGAATATTATCATACTCACAAAAAAAATCGGATTTCCGTTGATTGAACACTAAATCCATATCTACCAATTAATAATTTTTTTAACATGTGGAAGAATTTCACTGTGGGACCCACTATTTGAATGGATGAGATTATTCATAAAGGTTTCCATTGATGGGAAATTAGGAGATGTATTTTTATGTTCGCATTTACAGCGGGTGTACGCGAAGTATTTCTCCCCGAATAAAAAGAAAAGAAAAAGAAAAGAAAACGAACCCCTCTTTCATTTGGCGTTTTGGCTACAACAGAAGAGAGAGAGAGAGAGAAGCGAAGAGAGAGAGAGAGAGTCAATCCATCCATCCATCCATTTCAACTCCCGCCAAAAGAGAAAAAAACCCCAATCTATCCAATTTCAGATTAACCTTCCGAAATCCCAAACCCTTTTTCCCTCCAACGTTCCAAAAACCCCACCCCAGGAGAAAAAAAAATTCAAAATTACAAAAGACTCCAATCTCTCTCTCTCTCTCTCTCTCTCTCTCTCTCTCTCTCTCTCTTTCATGGCTGGTTGGTCTCCTTTCTCAGATGGGCCATCTCCAGATTCCTTACAGATTCTCCACAAACTCCAATCCAAGGGAACTGAAGATCTCAAGCTACGGGGCCTCTTAGATCAGATCCTCTCTGCCTTCTTCAATGAGATTCTACCCTTCCCACCATCGGTGCTCGGGGATGGCCGGTCCGTTGATTTCTTCAGGCTCTATTGGGCTGTCCGCGAGAAGGGTGGATATGATTTCGTCACGGCGAATGGGTGTTGGGGCCCAGTGATGGAGGAGGCCGGGTTAGGGTCCGGCGCTAGCTCATCGGCAAGGTGGATTTATGTCAAGTATTTGGACGCATTCGACCGGTGGCTGCAGAGGATTTCGGGGGAGATTGCGGTTGGGGGCGGGTCAGAGGCGGGGCTGGAGACTGCGATTAAAGGGTTGTTGTGTGGGGGCCAGGAGTATCCGAAGGTAGGTACAGATAGGAACGGGGCTCGAGCGACGCTGAGAGGAAACGGGCATGTGGGTGAGGGTGGGATCAGAGGGCCGTCGTTCGGGGTCCACCAATTTTCGGAGTTGGGTTCAGGAAGGGATGAGTCTCCGTCGAGGTTGAGTGGAAATGGGCATGTGGGTGAGAGTGCAGCAGCGGAAGTACCTTTGCTCGGGGCCCAGACGTTCCCGAAGTTGGGTTTTGATATGAATGAGGTTCCGCCAATGGTGAGAGAAATTGAGCATGTTGATGACACTGCAATCATGGGTCCATCGTGTGGGGCCCAGGAATTTTCGGAATGGTATTCAGATGGGAGTGAGGTTCGGATGAGGGAGAGAGAAACTGGGAGCATGGATCAAAGTTCGTTCATGAGTTCATTGTGTGGGGTCCACCAGTTTTCTGGGCCGGTTTCAGAGAGAAATGAGGTTTGGACGATGACCAGAGGAAGTGCACTAGTGGGTGAGAGTGTGATTGCATCCACGGCCGACAAAGGATGCATTGCTGATTATGATGGTGATGAAGTGGTGGTGCTGGATTCAACTGTTGCGAATGTGGAATTCAATTCTCTTAAGAGAAAGCGAGAGTGGGAGTCTCTTTTGGGAATGGTGGATTGGGTGAAGAGGCTTGCGAAAAATCCCTGTGATCCTGGTTTTGGGATGGCAACAGAACAACCTAGGTGGAGGGTGCATAGAATTGCAGGGCACTGGGCACGGGTGCTTCTAGCCCGAGCGGTGTTACTGCAAAGAAGGCATGTCTGTTTGAGTGCTGAGGGGTCTCTCTTGCAGGTATGTTGTGGCTTCTTTAAAGCTTCTCTATGTTTTCGCAATGCAAAATTCTGCTTATGATTATATGAGATTGGAGCTTGTTTTATGGATTTATAATAGATGCTGTATTATCTTTCAAAAAAGAAAAATGAAAAAACGACAAAAAGAAAAAAAAAGCCTTATTGGAATCCAAAGAATCAAGATAGGGATGCCAATTGTACTTGGGGATTGATGGGGATTTGAGATGAAGGTGATTTGGTTATATGGCCCCAAGGATGTACACTGTGGCAAATGGGCATGCTGGGCATAGTGCTCAAGGTGTTATCCTGTTGTCATCATCCAAGATTGTGTTTTTGATTCAAGGGACACGCACTGGAACAGCGCAAAGATGGTCTCGTTTGAAAGCTTAATGAGTTACCTTTCCAATGATCCTAAAAGAATCTGGTCCTGATCCAATTGAGGAAGTTATGCCCAAAGTGTAGTTAGCATAGTGTCCTAGTGGGAATCAGAAGTTTAACTGGTAATGGTATCATCTCTCCTTGATAGGGGCAATAGTACTGGATAGATGATTGAAAGCAAAAATAAAGTCAAGCATATAGGGTACGTTCAATTTTTTAGGGTCACGACCCATCTATGTGGGGCCTGTTATTTTATCTTTTATTTCTTGGAAATATCATGACAATTATCGAGTCCTATAGCAACAGAATGTGAAGTGTCATGATGCATCAATTTTGTACAAGTGGGACCCCTGGTATGTGATCTAGACCATTTTGTCTTGTAGGACCCACCCCAGGTGGTGGTGGTGTCATTCTTTAAGATCGGGAGATCTTAGCCATCCATTCTTTATACCTTTCTAGTGGCTGTTGTTATCGGTGCAATTTGGGTGCGCTAGGTCGGATTGAGGGTCAATGCAAGCCCAGCCCAACCTTAAGAGACAGTTTGACCGCTCGAGTCCTAATCCAACCTTAAACTCAAGTGAAGCTGCACAAGCCAAAGCCCAACCTAAGGTTTTGAGTACTCAAGCCGAACACAACTTGGGTTAGATTGGGGTAACACTTGCAACTAGTAAACCAACACATTTAACACATTTAAGTCAAACATCTAATTGTAAAATGACATCGTTAAAGTAATACTTGTAACTACCAAAATTATATTAGCAAAATAAAATCTACATTATCACTCATAAACAAATAGCATTAGAGAAATGGATAAAAAAATCTCACTCATGTTTAGAGAGACTATTCAAAAGACATTGGACCACTCAAGGTGTGGGCACTGGGTTCGTTCTGATCATGAACCCATTTTTCATGCATGTGTGATTCTGATTATATAGCATGAGCCCACAATATGAATGGTTCCAGTCACGAACCCTGTTTTCTATATATGTTGTAGCTTTATGTTTACTTTAGTCATGCATATTAGTCATAACTCATGTGTATTTGTACTACATATAAGGATGGCTTCAGTTTGGGTCATTTTGCTTGGGACCTTTGCCCAAGCCCAACCTAACCTGGGTTCGAGTTGATTGTTTTCAGCCCAAGCCCAACCATACCTCAACCCAACCCTTCTAAAGTGTAGACCATATGATCAATGGTCTATACCACCAAACGGTCAGCCCCATTTATGAAGACTTATGATGCGTTTAGGCGTTATTCATGTTTTGATGCATCGGGGCAATTATTTATACACTTCATGCATCATTTATTAGAGAAAAACTTTGATCCTCTTGGTAGACTGATGGTTGATACGTAAGCACTAAGACATTGTACATGTGTCCTGCAAGAAACTCAAACTAAACCGTCCAACTGGTGAGCCCCGCAACTGGTGAGCCCCGCATTATATGGATCATATATGATGCGGACACTATGATAGCTTAATAGTTGATTGGTGGAAATTTATTGGGTGATTAAGTTGAAAAATAGGTGAAGGTTAACAAGTCTCGATGAATCAAATGCTAAGATTGTTCAACCAAGCTGATTTTAGGATGATGACCCACCTACAATGGGTCCCAAAATTCAAACAGTCTTGAGGAATGTATGCCATGTGCACGATTGCCAAGTGTATGCATATCTCTTAGAGAGGAATTTTATGTCATGTGGTTCCATCTTGGTAGTCCGCATGGTTTTTCAATTCTGACATGTGGGACCTGCGTTTCTGTAATCTTGACCACAGTTGCCTAAATAACACCGTATGTGTGAATAGTGAATCAATTCTAGTTTTCCGAATTGAACTTCTAATTTCTCCAATTAGGTGGTCTCGATTGATTCAATTTGTTGTAATGTGACCCAAAGTTCGGACTTGACCCATGGAAGCTCACGAATCCTGCTGATTGAGTTTAAATCAAATGCATCCGAATGCGAGATAGCACATTGTGCAGAAGCACAAATTCCCCCTGCTGATAGTAGCTTTCATTTCCGTGCAGATATTTTGTTGGCAATCTTCAATGGTTGATATACAAGCATTGATGATCACCCCTTCATTAGGCTCCCTAGATTTACTAGGCTCAAAGTAGCTCAAGAGACCCCTACATGTTTGTCGTGGCTGTCCATGAAAATGCTTGAACCCTTGAACATTAGTACATGGAAAGGAGGCACGGTGGCGCGCAACTGACAAGATATAAATTAGAACCTCTTCCATAATAATGAAGATATATGAAGAGATGAGATCTGAAAACTAGGCTGCAACTTGGGTTCGGGTCAACCCAAACTAGATTGATCCAACTTGAGTTCTGGTTGGGTTGGGTTCAAGCTGGGAAACGTCCATCTGATTTGAAATCGGGTTGGGTTTGGGTTGAGCAAATTTTGGTCAGCTTAGGTTGGGTTAGGAGTAATCATTGTATTTGGGTTGGGTTGGGTTGGGTTGGGATGGGGCGGGTCAGGTTGTGCCGAGTGGGGCCTGTGGTTAGCTGATCCAGGCTGTTGAATTGATCCCAACTGTGGATGGCAGGCACCCTGACCTCTTCCAAATTGAAAGATCCTAGCCATCCAATATCTGTTTTTTGCCTGAACCGTTGATATATTTTCTTCTCAAACGTGAACTATCACCATAACCTTTTTATAATCAAACAGTTGTAATATTCAATGCCGTAACTTCCCCCAGCTCTCATTCTGTTAACCTTCCAAGGATTCAGGTGGGTGGTTGTGACCACTGATGTAATCCTCCTTCATTTACTTTTCTATTTCTCTGATTAAGATCATTTTGCTCGAAATCCTTATCGCTTTCTCCCATGGATCAGGCTTGATAGGTCACGGTATGACAAACATCACTTACTCAAATGTCTCACAGTCAGGATTTTGAATCTCCTGTCAGTTGTCGTCTTCAGTACTTTGAGAGTTTTGTCAAGCTCTTTTCACTCTCAATACTATGGTACAGCCCTTTTGCATTGCCTGGAGAAGTAGGATCTACTTCTGTGCATGCCTTTTAGTGTGGAACTTCAGTTCAGGAAGAGGTCCAACCTCTCGATCACTATACTAATATCAGTCTTCACTGATTCTGTTTGGCCCAGCGTCATTCTACATCGTTGCCCTTCTAAACTGCTCTCACATTACACCTAGAACAAAACCCTCCCATATGGTTGTGAATATATTTGCTAGTTACAGCTGGAATCCCTAAGCATGGCCCTTTTCCTGCTCTCAAAGACGGTCCTTGCGTCTTCTTAGCACTGAGGTCTTCTAATCTCTATCAAGGACTTAGAAATCAAGGATTTCTCTCATTACCCTTAGCATATCATCATTATGGGGAGTTCCTTTTTTTTAATTTATTTATAAAGTTTCATTGTTGAGTAACTTATTGAGGCATCATATAGGGAGTTTATTCCAGGCATTAAGTTAGGAACTTAAGGCATCTAACCTCTTCAATCATGACTAGTGTTCAAAATATCGGTATCGTGTTATATATTGCATCCTTGGGATACAGATACATATCGGTTTTTGTACGAGATATCGTTTGTGTTGGGAAATTGATCGCATTTTTTGGGAAACATGGGAAAACATCGGGAAAATGGTTGAAATTTTTAATGAAACTTTAGGGATTGTTAAAAAAGACCTTAATACACACTTTTAAATCATAATATCTCAAAAAAGAAGTACACATAATAGGTTTCCTTTGTTTAGGGTCCTAAGTTATGCGTTGTCTAATTAAACTAATGTAACTATATTCAAATTGAATGCATAACATTTAGAGTGTATGCGATGATTATTTCATCAAACACTCCTAAATACGTAGAAATTAGCCTCAATTGACAGCTTGTTGAAGGAAATTTTCAAAAAAATAATATTTTATTAATTTTTAATTGAAAAATTATTTTTAATGTCTGAAAATTGACAAGGACTTGACAACTAGTAGATCAACCTTCTTACATGCTTGATTTTATGTTTGGAGTGCAACATTGATTGCAAGCAATTTGGGAGAAATTAGGAAAATTTTGAATTTCCCTCAATTTTTTTCAAATTGGACCACCAACACCCAAATTTCAAAATTAGAGTGTATGTAATAATTGAAGGAAAATTTTGAAAAAGCATGGAGAACACGAAAGACCAATGGATATCGAAATCAAAGCTCTAACTCCATGATTTTTCATGCAAAACATGAAGAACCAATGGATTTATAACCATTTGACACTAATTTAACATAAATTCAACCCAAAAAAGGGGATTGGAAATTGAAAATGCTCATTGGATTGAATATGTGGGATATATCGGCACTACCTGTGTGTTTCATATTGTATTGGTGGGAGACAAGATATATTGGGGGGTATATCGGGCAATATCGTCGATATTTAAAACAGTGATCACAGCTATCACCAAACATCCCCTTAGGACTCAGATCAATATTTGATGCCATATCCATATATTCATGGTTGTATTGGAATTTGGAGGACATATGCCCCCCCCTCGAAGGATGACAATTTGCTAATAAAGTGGCAAGGCCGCAAAAGAATACAAAAGCTGAAGTAAATATGACATGACTAATAGCATCTAGCATCTAGATATGTTATTTGCAGGATGCCAATTATCGTATTCTAAATCATTAGTCTCTGATGAATCATAACATAGGGGTTCTGGATAAGGATTGCACAAGGCAAACTTTGTATGTTGTCTATGACCACTGTATCTATATTACGAATCTGGTCTTCATAATAAGTATGTCAAGCTTTTCAGTATAAAGGATTGAAAGTCATTCTATCTACAATTTTGTGTACTAAGCTACACTAAACAAATATCCGTCCTAATGGCAAAAATTCAAATATTCCAGAACGCTGGAGGATATATCATAAGTCATCCATGCAAATTTTTTTTTAGAATAACAAATGTCGGTCGCAAAGACAGACAACAATTATCCTACAACCTTTTAACAATCACAAACGCCTCAATATACATGCATAGTTCCATTTTTTAGGGCTCATTTGGATTCTAAGTTATTTTACATAAGCTACTTATACCTCAAGTAACTTGTCTTGGTTTCTACTTATTCAACAGATAAGTATGTTGACAAGTATGTTTGGTAAACAACATACTTATCGGCTAAAAAGTAGAAAACTATGTTTGGTTTCCAATGTCACATAAGTACTTATCCCTCAAAATTTTTTATTTTTTATTTGTCTATCCTTAATATCCACCTTTCATCATGTGCAGCCAACCTTCGATGTGAGTTGTTCATTATATTGGGCCCACCTTAGCCCTGTGTTCAATGTGAACTATCCATTGTGTGGGGCCTACTTTCAATGTGGCCATCCACCTTGCGAGGCCCACCTTTGATGTGGACCATCCTTCATGTGGGGCCCACCTTGAATGTGGACCATCCATCATGCGGGGCCCAATTTTGAACTGGGCTGACGATTACGCGGGGCCTACCTTGGATGTGGGTCATTCACCATTAGGGGGCTGAACTTTGAGGCGAACAGTCCTCATGTGCGGCTCACCTTGATATGGGCCATCCATTATGTGGGACCCACTATCAATTTTATTGCTCGTCACGTGGGAACCACCGACCATCATGTGAAGCCCACGTTTAATTTGGATTGTCCATCATGCGGGCCCCACATTCAATGCGGGCCATCCATCATGCGGAGAATGTCTCGGATGTGGGTCGTTCATCATTAGGTCTCAACCTTTGATATGGATCGTCCATTTTATGGGGCCCACCTTGATGTGGGCCATCCATCATTTAGGGCCCACCTTCAACGTCCACTGCCCACCTGGTTGTGCCCACCTTTAATGTATTTTGTCCATAGTCCCACCTTCAATGTGGGCCATCCGTCATGTGGGGCCACCTTTAATATGGACTATCCATGTTTCACACACACACACACACACTATTTCTCACGAGAACTCGTGAGAACTTTTTAAGAACTCATCTCCCATGATATGAGTGTAAAATCTAAACCGTCCATATGATGCAGCACCCCATGAAATCCCCAGGGCCCAACTTTCACCCTGATCCAAAACTTTCGTGGGCCATGGCAAAAGGAAATAGTTTCCTCCCTTGATTTGTTGCTCTCTTTTGCCATGGCCCACCAAAGTTTTGGATTAGGGTGAAAGTTGGGCCCTAGAGGTTTCATGGGGTGCTGCATCACATGGACGGTTTAGATTTTACACTCGTATCGCTGAATTCATGGGGTGTTCATCGGGATCTTTTCCAACTTATTTCCTTGGCGTCCCTCTCTGCATTGGTGTGCCTAACTTCCATTAGTGGGAGAAGATCATTCAGAGATTCCACAAGTACTTGTCTGGGTGGAAAAGCCGATATCTCTCCATTGGCGGTCATCTTACTCTAATAAATGCAACGCTTTCGAATCTTACTACTTATTTCGCTGTCCCGCTAAGGTCCTCAACGTTATCGGCTCTCTCAAACGCAACTTTCTATGGCAGGGTAAGGAGGATAGAAAGAAATACAATCTCATTCAATGGAGACGGGTCTGTAAGCAGATCAAAGATGGAGGTGTTGGAATAAAAGATTTAAAACTGATGAATCAGGCTCTTCTAGGGAAATGGATTTGGCGACTTGGCACTGAAAACGATAGCTTGTGGAACAAACTTATCAAAGGAAAATATGAGAGCTCAGAAGGGGGATGGTGGATTAGAGAGTCCTCTCTATATATGGCTTCTGCAATTTGGAAAGGTATTTGGCGCATGCATCGTGAGATGAACAAAAGTATTGGGTTTGAAGTTGTCAAGGGAGATTGCATCGGATTTTGGACCGATACCTGGTTAGGTAATATTCCTCTGAAAGACAAGTTTCCCCTCATTTTTCGGTTGGCAAATAACAAAAATAGTTACGTTGCGGATAACTATTCTATACAAGCAGACAAAGTGGTTTGGAAAATCCAATGCCGATGAATTTGGAGGACTGGGAAATTAAGGAATTTGTGGATCTAATAGACTATATTCAGCACGCTTCCCCCACTCCGGACCGTAAGGACAATATTATCTGGAAAGTTGACAAATTGTCTGCCTTTTTGGTCAGATCTTTCTTCAAGGAGCTTTCGCTCTCCGCCATTGAATTCTCTGTGCAGCATCCTCACTTCATTTGGAAATACACCGTTCCCCCTAAGATAATCGTATCCTCACCATGGATAACCTGAGGAAAAAAGGAATGATTCTTCCTAACGTTTGCATTTGCTGTATGTCCGCTGAAGAAACCGTGAACCACTTACTGATTCATTGTTCCTTCGCCAAGTCCATTTGGACAGCCATTCTTTCATGTTTCAAAATTAATTGGTGCTTTCCTAGAGACGTAGACACGCTTCTCAAGGCCCGACATGGTGTTTGACTACGTAAACCTCTAACTACATTATGGCGTATGGCAATTTTGGTGACTTGGTCGGTTGTTTGGATCGAACGGAACAACCGATGTTTTCGGAATGAGTCGAAGCCCCCTCATTTAGTGTGCTCTTTTGTTAAGTGTTTCATTGCTGAATGGGCTTCCCATATGGATGGGCTTAATGTTGATCTTGTTTTTCTTAGGCTTCCTAGGTGCTGCTACCTTAGCAGTCTCTCTTTCCCTGTATTTCTTTTTCCTTTTTAATACAAGTTATCTTTCAAAAAAAAAAAAAAAAAAAGTTCTCACGAGTTCTCGTGCGCAAGTGAGCATTCCTCTCTCTCTCTCTATATGTATGAAGAGAGAGAGAGAGAGAGAGTTTTGATGATGGCTATTAGTAAATTTAAATGTATTAGGTTACTTTTGAAACGGCATTTAACTTAAAAAAGCAACTTTTTGGCTACTATAAGTTCTAAAAAAAAGTTACTCATGGGGTCATACCCAAACAGGCCTTAGTGCGTGTTTGCATGGTAAGTTACTCAACATAAACTACTTATGCCTCAAGTAGCTTATCGTGGTTTTTGCTTAATCAACAGATAAGCATGTTTGGTAAGTATGTTTTAAAACACTTCACGAAAAGTCTCACATTGTCATTTTAAAACACCTAATCCAGTAATGTGTAACCATGGGGCCTACTTTACTGTATGTGTTAGATATCAACTTCATCTGCTTTGTCAGTTCATTTTAGAGTATTGGCCCAATAATGAACCAGAGCCAAATCTCAAGTGGACCACATCACGAGAAACAGTGGTGATTGAAGCTCACCATTAAAAAACTTCAAGGGCCCACTGTAATGTTTATTTGCCATCAACCTGTTAATAAGTTCACTGAGATGAGGATGAAGGGAAAGACAAATACCAACTTGATCTAAAACTTTTTTGGCCTCCGAGAAGTTTTTAATGGTGGTTGTTCATTCACCATGTTTCTTATGGTGCAGTCCACTTGAGATTTGGATCTACTTCATTTTTGGGCTTGTACCCTAAAATGAGCTGGCAAAATGGACGGAAGGCATGGATATACAACACATACATCAAGGTGTGTCCACAATCACGCCCTGAGTGAACAGTTTATCCTTCCTCCTAACTAATTTGCTTGGCTCCTCTTGTTGGATTGGTGGGTGAACCCAACTCCACATGCCTAGGTCCACCATATTGTTTCTTAGAAATTCACCCTGTCCATCCATTTTACCAGATCATGTTAGGAGGTGGGCTAAAAATTGAGGCAGATCCAAAGCTCAGGTGGGCCATATTGAAGGAAACAATGGAGATTGAACGACCATCATTGAAATATTTCTGAGGCCTGTTATGCTGATTGTATGACATCCAAACTAGTCATAAGGTCATTCCCACACCCATAAGATCATATGAAGAAACTGGTGGGTTGGTGGATATATTTTTTTTAAAAATGCAGGCCTTAGGACTATTTCAATAGTGGAGGTTCAATACTATTGTTTCAAGTAGTGTGGCCCACTTGAGTGTTGGATATGTCTTGTATTTGAGCCCATATCCTAAAGTGAGCTCATAAAAATAGTGGATTTCTCAAAAACATCATGGTGGGCTGATGCAGGACATGAAATTCAAGTATGATGTGCAAGATTTTCAGGCTTTAGATTACACTAGTTCAGAAACAATTCTACAAAATTCCACAAAATTTCACATCCCACGCAAAAGTTCAAACACTCAATTAAGGGGAATCTTATGTGGATCTAGGCTTACACATGCTAGGGCCTAATCAATCAAAATTATAGGCCAAGCAAGAATCAAAGGAGTGGAAATTCATTCACACATGCACAGAAATAATTCCTCCAATCTAAGGGATTTAGAAATTTGAATTCGGGGAACCCTAAGGTTAAAGAAATGATATAAAATTGAGGATTTGAATAATTTAGGATTAGGTTTAGGAACTTTGAATGAAAGAGAGGAGAGAGATGAACCAGAGAAGTATTGCACGTGTGGACAACAGTAATGGCGCAGACACACGTGTGGGGCCCACTATTTAGAAAAGGGCCAGCTTGGCCCTGGTCGGTCAGGGGTGGACTCCAAAACTCTCAAATTTCAGCTCGATCCGATGCACGGTTTGTGCGTGGTGCTCCGCTGAAGTTTCAGCTCTCCTACAGGGTCAGATTCTGAAAATTTGTTATAGAGAGCAAAACGGCTGTAATAGAAGATGGATTTGAAGCGTAGATGATTGTAAGAAAAGAGAAATATGGATGGAAGAAGGTGGGGGTGAATCGGGATAGGTGTGGCTTCGCACCACGATAGTCAACCCTTCGAGGAAGGGAGTGTTTCTCACCTAATTGAATCTCCACAACTCAGAAATTTAGAGGAGCAGAAAAACGCATAAATTTTATTAATCTTCAATGAATAAAAAAGACTATAAGGGTTGCCTATTTATAATAAAACCCTATACCCTAAAACTCGCGCCATGTATGCAACCTATTACTTGGTGATGAAGTAATAAAAAATAACAACTAATTAAAGCAATCTAAACAGTCTATGATATTCCTAATAACAATAATAAGCAAAGCTCAAAGTACTAGATTAATTAAAATAGTGGATCACGATCATGAGAACCCATGGTGGGATTCACATGACTATCGGGTCCACTCCAACGAACTAAAATGCAATCCTCTAACTAGGAGGCCCTCCCTGGACGTTGTCATCGATCCAGATCGATGGTGGAGCCTTCCTCCTGATGTCCCCATTGTGGGCACTCCAGTGTTTTGAGCTCATCCGTTCGGATGACAGGGGTTCAATAACACAATTACAAGCTGCTTGGTGTATTGAGTTTTGGATCTTCATTATATTTTAGCCACCTATTAAAATCAGCTAAAAAAACTGTTGGACGGGTTGGATTCTCAAGAACATCATGGTGGACCACACAACAATGGGTGCAGTTCAATGGTCGACATCCAATACCATTGTTGTAAGTTGTGTGGCCCACTTGAGTGTTGGATCTACATCATATTTGGCCCACCTCGGAAGATGAGATGAATAAAATAGTTGATAGGGTGGATTTCTCAAAAACATCACGTGTGGATTTCTCGTCATGGCACATCCATTCACCACAATTAGAAGGCACTCTTCACAGTGACCGTGGTTTAAGTTACTTTTCATAAGTTAAAAGAAATAAAAAATAATGTAAGAAAATAAGTTTATTTAATAAGCTACTCATATAAGTTGATTAACCAAACTAACTTAATTAAGAAAAGTAGCTTTTTAACTTACATAAGTTAAAAAAGCTACTTATTTGGTGGTATACAATCGGGCCCATAGTGACCAACTATCCACACCATGGAATAGAATTCAATGTAAGTCATCATCTCATCTTTCCACATTGTGTGGCTGCAATTGTTAAAGATGTTGACTCTGTTTTTGGTTGTCATAGATTTCTTATATCTAGTTTAGGGAAAGCATGAGAATCCTAGCAAGTGTTATAACCCTAATAATGATTCAAGTATTTAGTGCTTAACACCAAACCCTTTTTGGGTTCTGATTGTTTACACTTCTACAGGAATCACCTCTGAGACATGGGTCCTAGATTTGCTTATGAAACCCCATTGCGTCCCTTCTTTGAATGGATAATTAATGGATGAAGACTACGCTAACAAATCTTTGTTTCATGTAGAGCAATTGACCATCGATTACTTACCCATGAACTTGCTGAATCCATCATGTGGTAATCACCATCTATTCAAATGGGCCCCATATGTGACTTTGATCATTGAGCCTCATGTCATACCTCATCCTGATAGATCTAATCAAAACAAATCTCACAAGATCAAAGGATCAACCGACATGATTCATGCTAGTTTTCAGTCTGTAGCCAATCAGGTAGGAATAATTTATGATCTGCTTTGTCCACGTAATGATTGGAAAATGACCTCTATTATATCTGATTTGGGCATGAATCCGCAAGCTAACCAATCCTGGATATAGCAAGGGAAAACTATTCATGTGATCTGTTTTCTAAAATCTAGAAACCAAGCAGAATTTTCTACATACTTATCGGAGAAGCTGTAAACTGCCACTAAGCAGTTTTGTATTGGTTCCAGATTTTGCATGTGGCTGGTAGACTCACTGATCTAACCAACACAGAACGGAGCATGAAATTCTTTTCCAATCAAAAGATGTGGCCTGCGCAATTCACATTACAAACCTGAAAAGTCAAGAAACCCAATTGCATCAGGATTTGTCAACCTGAAACCCTAGAATCTCTCGCAGATCTTATGCGAGATTGGGATTCTATTTCATCTGGCGATGGGTGGTTTCTCCTTGAGCTGGTTCTTGTTTTCCAAGTTGATCTAGAATCCTCTTGTTTCGCTCTTGTGCTTAATAAAATTGTTCTTGCCTTCTGTGTAAGTGGGGTTGCATAGGATGATATATCTTACTGTCCTCCACTAGCTCTTTTCCTTTCCATCTTTTTGTATTTCCTTTCTCCTTTGTGTGGTCCTAATATATTTGAGTTGCCATTCAGAATTTTTCTTGGCTGCCTTTCAAAAACAAAACGCTAGAAATGAGGGAATCATATATAGAGACCTTTCCAAGTCATGTCTCTAATCTCAAAGAAACCTTCTACAATCAGGATCATCCTAAATTGGAAAGTTGCCAAAAACTAGTAGGATTTTCTGGCAAAAAACCTCAGACCTTGGATGGCCTTCCTCTCAAATTCTCAATGTTTTGGTGCTATTAGAGAGAGGAAATCAAGGCAACATGAGCAGCAAGATGGGGCCCAATTTCGAAAATGGAAATCCAATTTTGGAACATTTCAAATGTCTGTATATCTCTTATGCTAAAGACATCCACCCCTAATAATATCTTCTCCAATTTTCTCATCATTATGGGCATGGCTTGTGAGAAAATGAGGGTGGAAAGTAACATGGGCTCATCATTGTTTCCAAGAATCCTTCCAAAACAGGTAACATTCCTGAAACTGCTTTCCCAAACATGTAGAGTTTGGGCCAAAGCAACTTGTCCACCATGAGGCCACCTTACTGCTATTAGCAGCCATGAAACACATTTAAATGATGCCCTATCTACCATGGATTAGTCAGCAAATAATCCATGCAAAACTCCATGGTGGGATCTTATAATGGGAAATGTTTTTCATGCAAACCCTAACCCTAAGCATGAAGGAGAAAACTCATCTTTTATGGTGGGTTTTTGTGAAGTAAAAAACCAACAGGAGCTTCATCATGAAGATCAAAACGCCACCATGTGATCTGCTGTTGGAGGTATAAAAAACCCATTGAAAATTCAGTCTCCATAAACCAGATAGCAAGCACGAACCCTAGACCCATGAAATGCATGGTTCTGTTGCATAATGAACTGAATGATTCCGACTTCTAGATCAAAATCATCAATGCCAGCATGATCATGACAATAAATCTTTTTGGGGAGGGGGGAAGCCATATGGAATCTCATCCATCACTATTTTTTGGGAGATATGGAAAGAAATGTCCTGATTCTTGGAGATGATAAATTAACAATAGAAGCGATAAGCTTTAAAAAAAGGAACAACACAGGCAATAATTGACGAGATAAAAGGATCAACAATTGAATGGGCATTCATCTAGAAGGAATCAAAAGGCTGTTCATTGGCAGATATAGATAGAGAATTAAGGGTGGCAATGGACCAGGTAGACTGCCTGACCCAGGGAGCACGGCCCAGTTTTGGGCCAGGCTTGGACCTACTAGCTTGGCCTGTGGGCCAGGCTTGGGCCTTGAATGCATAACCCGATCAATTCTCTGTGCAGGCTTGGGCTCAAGTCATTTAGGCCAACCTGGTCAAAATCAACTTCATATTTACATGTGTTATATCCTCCAAATGTGCCATTTTAATCCTCTGGCAGGCAACCTATCTAGCTTGGATGGAGACTGTTGGTTTCATTCGTTCAATTTTTCAGTGCATGTGCAGCCCACTGACCAACAGATAGATTAGGAGATTTCAACTGGGAAATAAGGATTTTATCAATTTTCATGCCTGGTGGGTTGGGGTGAGGTACACGGGATCTGAACATTCTTTGGGTCATTAACCTGTGCTTTTCAACTCATGCACAATGTGGTTGCCTTGAGAGGCCTCCATATCTTTGCCACAACTTCCCATGCATTGACAATCATTGAAGGTCATGCAGCATAGAGTTTTCTGGTGGGCCACTTTTGGAGTTACCATGGGTACTTCAATCTTCCAATGAAATCAGTTCCTTGCTATCTAGGTTAAGTATTTTGATTAATGATGTAAAATAGGGTTTAATGTATCTGTAGCTTTTGTGATCGAAGGTCTAGCTATCCTGCTCTGTGTCAGGATTTTTACTCCCCTACGATTTCTTATCTTAATAGTATATGGTGTTAATTGCTCACTCATGCAATGGTCACATTGAATCTGAGGCCATGGAGAATCCGAGCCTTCTAATGCAATGTACACATCAAATCTAAGGCCTGTTTGGTTTCCAATTACAATGGTAAATGACTGTAAATGGGTAATGATTATTTACTCTTGTAATTGTGCGGTGACATCACTTACATTTGACTGCAGTGATGATTTTGCTTCATCATTTGTTTCATCCAGAAATCACTGTAAAAAGGGTAGTTTTATAGTGTGAAAATGTAATTAGTACAATTTACTTTAGGTGCTTTCTTTACAAGTGTATTTGACTCTCGATTTACGAGCCATAATTCTTGTTTAAGGTTTAAACAAACACTTGAAAATGATAATGATGGCTCATGTACTTTGCATTCCATAGGAAATTGGAAACCCAACAGGCCCTAAGAGAATGAACATGAAAATTCTAACATTTACAACATATGAAAGGCCCAAAGCACGCGCAATATTAATTACACAATTAGTGTAAAATCATGGATTGCATTTGGACCCATTAGATCTAAGCTACACTGTGATCTAACCACATCACACTATAACTAGATATGGATTAAACTTAGACAACGGAATAAAAAACAGAGATCATTAAACCAATGCATGAATCTCTTACTCTCACTTTTCTCTCTACAATTGGTGTTAGGGGGTGACTCCCAAGCCTCTTTTTGTTGGGTATAAATCTACTCTGCAATGGGACATATATATATATATATATATATATATTTAGGAGTTAGGGTTTCAGGAGGATTCCAATATGGTGATCTGTCACCCTACGAACTTTGATTTACCCTAGTGTTTCACCACTAACACACACACACACACACATTCCTAATCTAATCAGATCTAGCCTTAAACAAGTCTCATGGTAAATAGGTGGTATTAGAGTGGCACCGTTATGCCATAACCACCAGTTTCTAGAATTTTTCAGCAATATATGTGATTTTCGTTTGTCGCTTAAACCATCTAGATCGTAATGCTTTAGATGAGGATTGAGTAATAAACAGTTTGAGCATGATCAGGTTCCTGGTGTGTAAGATCGAGGTTTTCAATTTCACCATATCACTGATAGTGCAAATTGAAAGTGGGATTGTTTTTGGACATTGTGGGCTGATCTTTGTGTTTTAATCTGTTGCATATGTTTAATGTATGTTTAATGTGATGTGATGTGGTTAGGCTACACGTGTGGCTTAGATCTAATGGGTTTAGATCAAGGTGTCCCGTATCGGTATCGGTTGGCGTATCGGTGACCTCCAAAACCGATACGGATACGGGGGCGTAACGGCGATACGGGGGCGTAACGGCCCGTAACGGCGCAAAATTTTTTTTTTGCCAAAAAAATATGAAAAAATATGGATTAAATCCGGAATATTCTAAGCATTCCAAATATGCATTCATTTATAAAATGGAACATGTTTATGGGGGCGTAACGGTCCACTCTTTGGTGAGAAGTTGTATTGGACTGTCTGATGAATTTATGAACCAGATAACCTGAATTTGACTACAAAATTCATATATTTAATTTTCTAACTATCTACTACCAATGATAGATATATTAGAATGAATGTAATATGTAAATATCTTACATTAGGTGTGTGTTTACAATTATTTTTGAGGAATTTCTCGTTCTCGAACATACCTGTGCAGTGTGCAGGTGACTGTGATTCATGTCTATGACCTGTCATCCTCAAGTCAAGAATATTAAAAAAAATAAAATTAGTAGTGTCTGATATACTCCCCTGCAACTTGATTAAGGATTACTTGATTGGTTGTCAGGGGAGCTATTTTAAATACAAGTTCGGCAGTGTCAAGTGTGTGCATAATTACATGGCTTCTTGCAATAATACTTGTGAGCTGTCTGCTGCAAAATGCAAATACTTACCTTAATACAAATATATACTCACAATCACAAGTCACCACCAAAATGAAAATCTGCTTTTTTGTGGTTGCTCGACCTCCACATCATCGTCATCGTCACCATCAGGCTGAGGCTGTCCAATAGGTGTAGGTTCTGCATATCCATAATATCCAGTGCCAGAAGGAAATACTAGATCAACGAAACCAGAGGATGACTGATCCTGACCAGGTAACGACTCTGACCCTGAGTAAGGATATCCACCAGTGCCCGTCGAATAGCCATGCTGGTAACCATACTCAGGCTGTTGAGAATCTTGAGATTGAGAGTGCGTCTGCTGTGATGAGTAACTTGGATTTGGATCTGGATATCTATAATCATATGAATATTGATCGGGAGGGCTACTCCAACATGAATGTGATGGAACGGGCTCAGTATAACCATCATAATTATAATCCAATTGATCATAAGAATATCCATCATAATAATCAAGACCATGAGCCTGCTGATGTTCCGGACCTCCCGGACGCGGTGCACCACTAGATGTACCCTCCTGCTGGCTGTATCGTGACTCGGTACACTCGTAGGTTCGACCTCGTGTACCATCTCGTCGATGTTCATCGGCATCGCGATCTGTAGACGGCTGAATAGGGCGTTGAGCAACACTAGAAGTGCCAGCACCAGAGGCAGGGGGGTCATCGTCATCATCATCCGACACGGACACGCTACCACTACTCGTACTCTTTTGTTGATCTCGAGGCGTTTCCGTACGTGTCATAAACGCCGCCCCTCTTACTGGGTCCAACACATCTGCACGACTCTCTTGTTGTGCTTTGTGTATTTCTGGGTCATCAATTTCCAATTCTTCACTATCCTCTTCAATTTGTTTTTCCCTTGTTTCCAACCAAGGTAGAAGTGGGTCATCCTCATCATAAATATTGTCCAAGTTTATTGGACAGTAGTCTCCGTCATCGGCAGCTGTAATGCTCCTATGATGTCGTCGCATTCTTAATTTTATATTGTAGTGCATAAAGACAAGTCTATCTAATGTTCTAGTCTGCAATCTATTCCTATTCTTTGAATGAATGAGCGCAAAACAACTCCAATTCCTTTCGCAGCTAGAGGAAGATGTTGTCTGGCTCAAAACTTTTACTGCAATTTTTTGGAGAGCCTTCGTACTCTCTCCGAAATTAATCCACCATTCGGCCGGTTGCAACCTAGATACTGCATGCTGTGCAAGAGCATCTCCAAAACTACCAAGGCGATTTCCAAATGTATCTAATTCATTCAACGCCTTTATTTGCAGATCTAAGTCAGGTTTTAATCTCTTTATCACATTTTTTAGCCCGACACGAACTTCATCATCCGCAACAAATGATTGGGCATATCTATACCTAGGATTTAAGTAATAACCTGCTGCATGAAGATCGTGATGGAGTTGTTTTGTCCATCTCCTGTCGATCATCTTCCAACAAGTCTCCCAGCTTCTACAATCACGTTGAATTGCAAGCTTTGCCTTATCCATGGCATCATATAGGAAGCCCATGGTAGGTGCTTCATCGGTTTCAACAAGACGGAGTACCCTCATTAGTGGCTCCATCACCTTTAGGATCGCCTTAACCTTCTTCCAATATTTGTTGTCCCGTATGGTGTTCACAACGTCGACCGGTGTCCCTGATGTCTTCTTCCCATGTTTTGTGTTGAGCCATTGTCGGGAAGCGAACATTTCACTCAACTCTCCCCTATGCTGGAATAAACTCTCTAATGCTATAAAGTTTGTTGCGAATCTAGTCGCCGCAGGCCTCAACAATTCTCGTCCTTTCGTGAACTTTCTCATTATTGCGACTACTTGATTATGATTGTAAATAAACGTCGTTACTTCCCTTGCCCTTTCGACCATTTCCTTAACATTCTTCTTCTTCCCAATATCTTTCAATATAAGATCAATACAATGGGCAGCACATGGTGACCAAAAAAGATGTTTTCTCTTATTCATCAACAGATGTCCTGCAAGCTTATATGATGCTTCATTATCAGTCACAATCTGAATTACGTTCTCCTCTCCAATCTCATCCACAACTTTATCCATTAGTCCAGTAATATAATCAGAATTTTTTGTTACTTCTGAGGCATCAATTGATTTGTGATATATAGTTCCCAAGTGGCAGTACACCATGAAGTTGATCATGCTGCGTCTGGTTGGGCCAGTCCAACCATCGCACATGATCGTGCATCCTCTGGCTTGCCATACAGGTTTAAAGGTAGCCACGTATGTTTTCACATCCACATACTCTGCATCTGTCCATTTCCCCCTAATCTCCTTAGCCGTGGGAGCTTTTATTCCTTCACCTGCTTCTGCTGCTGCATCAATTACCACCTGCCAATATGGAGAATTGGCCGCGTTAGGAGGTATGTTAGCATGTATAAATAACTTTGCTGCTGCTCTACCTAATTTCTCAACGGAAGTTCTACTCCACATTTGTTTTATCTTCTTTTGTTTAGTTGATTCTTTCCTAAACAGGATTGGATCAATAGAGGGTCTCCTAGGCTCATCTACTTCTTCATCCAAATGTATATGGGCATCACGTGAAGATGTCTGTCGTTGGCTCCCAAATATACGTCGTAACCCACCAAACCTACCCACCCTACCCTCAGTCCCAGCTGCAGAAGCAGTTGCACTTCCAGTTGCACTCCCTGTCCCACTCCCACTCCCACTGCCCCCTCCTGTATCACGCACTGACCCATGCGTGCCAAACATGCGGTGACGTTCTTCCTCTTCACGAGCTAGACGCACGCTCTCTCTCCTAGCTATGGTTAATTCCCGATCTGAATCTTCGTCAGAATCAATAATATCTTCATCACGAATGCCCATATATTCAGGACCAAACACCTCCTGTCGAGCTGCTTCTATACTATCATCTCTCTTCTTTTGTACAGCAGCACGTTTACCCTTCGACTCATCCAGACTAGCTTGCATTAATAGCATTATCTCTCTCGGTACTCTGACATATGGCGCAACTTGACCCTTTCGATGTGCCAAATGTTGTCTGAGACGGGTAATTCCTCCAGACACTATCCTATCACAATACTTGCACTTTATTTGGTGCCTAGTACCACCAATCCTCTCACAATGTTGCCATCCAATATCCTCACTTATTTGTTGTTGGCCAGACCCAGACATTTCTTTAGGTTTAGGATATGAGTATGAGTGTATGACCTATGTTAATAAAGATAATTTTATGTTCTAACTAAACCCTAAGAAGCTCCAAAACCTGTCCAATATAAGCAAATAAAAATATAAAGTCACTAATTCGAAAATACAAAGAAAAATTTATAAAATGACACCCCAAATATGTAAAATGCACATTAACATATTCTACTATGATTAACACATCATATGGAATGATTAAAACAGCAAAACAACTATTAAAAATTGATTTTTCGAATTTTAAAAAAAGGGCCCAAAATTCTTGCGTAAATAGAAAAAAATATAAAAAATATATAAAATGGCACCCCAAATATGTAAAATGCACATTAAAATGTTCTACTATGATTAACACATCATATGGCATGATTAAAACAGCGAAACAACCATTAAAAACTGTTTTTTCGAATTTTAAAAAAAGGGCCCAAAAATCATGCGTAAATAGAAAAAAATATAAAAAAAAATATTAAATGGCACCCCAAATCTGTAAAATGCACGTTAACATGTTCTACTATGATTAACATATCATATGGCATCATTAAAACAGCAAAACAACCATTAAAAATTGATTTTTCGAATTTTAAAAAAAGGGCCCAAAAATCATGCGTAAATAGAAAAAAATATAAAAAAAATTATTAAATGGCACCCCAAATCTGTAAAATGCACATTAAGCTGTTCTACTATGATTAACACATCATATGGCATCATTAAAACAGCAAAAAAACTATTAAAAATTGATTTTTCGAATTTTAAAAAAAGGGCCCAAAAATCATGCGTAAATAGAAAAAAATATAAAATGGCACCCCAAATCTGTAAAATGCACATTAAGCTGTTCTACTATGATTAACACATCATATGGCATCATTAAAACAGCAAAACAACTATTAAAAATTGATTTTTCGAATTTTAAAAAAAGGGCCCAAAAATCATGCGTACCCCAAATCTGTAAAATGCACATTAAGCTGTTCTACTATGATTAACACATCATATGGCATCATTAAAACAGCAAAACAACTATTAAAAATTGATTTTTCGATTTTTAAAAAAAGGGCCCAAAAATCATGCGTAAATAGAAAAAAATATAAAAAATATATAAAATGGCACCCCAAATCTGTAAAATGCACATTAAGCTGTTCTACTATGATTAACACATCATATGGCATCATTAAAACAGCAAAACAACTATTAAAAATTGATTTTTTGAATTTTAAAAAAAGGGCCCAAAAATCATGCGTAAATAGAAAAAAATATAAAAAAAATATTAAATGGCACCCCAAATCTGTAAAATGCACATTATCATGTTCTACTATGATTAACACATCATATGGCATGATTAAAACAGAAAAACATATTAAAGAAAGTAAATACCTATTTTTGAAGAATTTCTGAAAAATGGCCCACCGAGCTTTGATTCAACCAAATCCGTAATATAATGTGTTTTTGTCCCAAAAAACTAGCCAAGGTTGGTCGAAATTACTATTAGAAGGAGTGAAAAACAGTTTGGAAGCAAGAAGTTTGGAAAAAACAGCAAGAAAAGTGCTTAAAAACAGGAAAAAAAGTGACCGTTTTCTGACCGTTACGGGTGACCGTTACGCCCCCGTAACGGTCCGATACGGACCCGTATCGGCCCGTATCGGCCGATACGGGTACAAAAAACTGTAACGGCCGATACGCGACCGATACGCGTATCGGCCTTAACCGATACCGTTACGTATCGGCCGATACGGCCGATACGTAACCGATATGGGACACCTTGGTTTAGATGAAATCCATGATTTTATGGTTCTTGTGTGGTTAATATCGTGCGATGCATTTTCGGCTTTTCACATCTTGTAAAAGTTAGGATTGCATGTTCATCCTCTTAGATTCAATGTGTACATTGCATTGGTGAGCTTGGACCCTCCGTGGCCCATCTAGAAACTCTAGGGGGGTGTTTGTTTTCTTATTTACAATTGGAAATAGAAGTAAATAAATAATCATTATTTTCCATGTGAAATAAATACATAGCTGTAGACCATACGCGGTGACCTTTGATTTGACTTGACACTAAATACCAAGGAAAAAGTTCAAAATTTTGTAGTGCGCACTATGATATATGTGTATGATCCAAGCCATCCATTCATTTTAACAACTCATTTTAGGGCATGAACCCAAAATCGAGGCAAATCCAAAGTGCATGTGGACCACAACACAAGAAACAAGGGAATTAAACACCCACCATTAAAAACTTCTTGTGGGCCATAGAAGTTTTGCATCAAGCTGATATTTGTGTTTTCCCTTCATCTGTGTTTGTGTGATCATATGGTTAGGTTGGATCACAAATACACATCAGTGTGGGACCCACGAATGGCTTCACATTTCAATGATGGACGTCAATGATATGCGGTGTGGTCTACTTGAGCGTATAATCTAACTATTTTTTTGGCACAAGCCCTAAGATGATATGATAAAATAGATAGATGGTGTGGATCGATCACATAACATCATGGTGGGACCCACAAATTTCACTCACTCGTTTCCACCTGCTTTTTTCAAAAAGTAAATTCCGAAAATCGATGTCTAATTATCCTTTCTATTTCCCCTCTTCCAAACAATGGAAAGAGGTTATAATTACCTATTTACCACCATTTACGGTGGTAAATAGGAAAACAAACAGGCCCTAGATCTAAGAGATGCATCCCAAGCCATTCATTTTGAGTCTTGAAATCAGTGCATCAATCATATGATTTCAGAAAGGCTGCGGAGAGAGTGATTGCACGGTCCAATCCATCCAAATAGTGAGCCACATGAGGCCAATGTCCATGCCAGTGAGTTCTGGGAATATCTAATTCCCTAGCTCAAAGAAAGAAAAGAAAATCCTAATTATGGTTTAAATAAAATTAAGAAATATGATATTCCTAATTCTGAAATTGGCCCACTTGTTTCAACAGTCCTAATTGTTCATGTGTGTATATAAATATTTTTTGATCAAATCAGTCCATGCATGCGAGGATCGGACTAGATGACCACTTGGGGATGTGGGCCCCACCCTTGGCTTGATAATGGACAGGCCCCATGACCCATGTACGGCTGGAAAATCATGCATGGGCCTGGAAACACACATGCGGCAACCCACGGGTGAGTATGATGACGTCAGCCCGAAAATGGCCCAATTTTGGGCCATTTATCAAGTTCCTTTCGAAGATCGGTCCCCAGACATGTTGTATTACTCGTTGATAGCTTCGAGCCCACCTCACACTTGGCTGCATGTAGAGGTCTCAGTGGTGTTGGCAAATCTCTAGGAAAAACTGGCAAGTATGAAACATCAATAAACATGGAAATCTGAGATAAGAGGGCTTATAAACATAGCCTAACATAGTAAATATACAGAAGCATGTGAGTCGAGAACTTCCTTGCAATCTCTAATACTTCTACGACATTCCTAGAGTCCTTGGCAATGTGGCATTCGTTTATTACCATCATATTGTAAATTGACTGTTTTCTGTTGAAAATTCCTCTGTTCAAATTTACGATAATGAACCGAAGTTGGTGTTACAAAGTCCTTAATTTGTTGATCATTTACCCAGGCTATATGTTTGAATGCTCTGTTGAATTGAATTGCAATTTTAGTTGATTCAAGTGGAAGTGACTAAAGTGAGGCTTGCTCCGAGTGATTGTCCCCAACTTAAATGTGCGGAATTACATTTATGATTTGGCCATCAGCATTATAAGGGACATTAGCAATGGCCCCAAAGCCTTTGAATGACATGTGGGGCACCCTATCGTCAATTGGGATGGTTCATTTTGTAGTACCTGTGGGAGCAAGCCATGGTGCAAGAAGCACGCTGACCAGATTATCCGAACCCCTTGAAAAAAGTCAATTTGTTGCAACCATCTATTTTTTACAAGCCATAGATCACATGTTCATTGAACCAAAGTGACACTTTGGTATCATAAGCAATATAAAGTGGATCTAGTGGATAGATGGTTCAAGATGATGGCTGGACCTTTTTTTTAATCTGATCAATCTTGACTGTTGACTTTCCATGCTATTGATCAGATGCGTAGATCATTGGTTTAATTTGGTTTTTTGCACCTTGTCTTCTCCTTGGTTGTATGAAAGAATGGGCAGTTCAAATTGATGATTGGGCGTCTCACATGTCATTCAAAAGCTTTCTGGACGTTGCTTTTCATGGGAATGTCAGCAAAACCCTAAACTAAAATACCATCTCTCCGACATTGGTCATTTCTTCTATAGTAAATTGGGTTATTGCAATTTGATTCAATTTAGCATCCAACTGCACCAAAATCTGTTTTGAAGATGCTTGTTTGATGTCTGTTATTTTGCTATATAAATATATTGGTTTTAACATATTGCGAGTTGGACTTTGTTGTGGTAGGAAGTCTTTGTAGCTAAGTTCTGAACGAGTTGGAAATCAACTAGAATTCTATCTTTTTTATTGCTTGACATGTTGTGGCTGCCGCTTGAATGTCCTCGGCTCTCTCATATACAAACCATGAACTGTAAACGCATGAAATGATTTTATTTTTTTCAACACTTCCGTTGCTAGTACATAGCTGTAAGCATAGTGAAAAATCTCATTCCCAGAAATTTCTCGGGAGATGTTCAAAATTTGAGGTTTTCCTTTGGATATTTTTGGGAAAGTCTCCAGAAATATTTAAAATTTATTCTAAATAAATAAATTTTAAATGCATGCTCATGCACGTGTGTGTAGGGCTTTGCTTACATCCCCACCTTCATGGGAACGTTACCAACGTCACTAGAGCTTTTAAGTACCACTCAGGATGCCCAATCACCTATCCAGACCATCCGTTCTTTCTTACAGCTATGGACAAGCCATGGTGTGAAAATCATACCTATCGGATGATCCAAAGCATCCGATCAATAGCATGGAAAACAGATGGTCAAGATTCAGTGGTGAAAAAAATAGGTCCAAATATAATCTTGAACCATCTATCTGGTAGATCCCACTTTGTATTGCTTATGATATATACCAAAGTAGCTCTTTGGTGTGATGATTCTAAACATGCGATCTATGGCTTGTAAAAAGCAGGCAGTTGGAAGAAAACGGCGTCATTAGTAGGTTTAAGATCATCTGATTGGTGTGATTCTTCCAACATGGCGTGCTCCCAATAGTACTATTGAATGAAGGGTCTGGATTGATGATTGGGCATACCACGTGTCAATTAAAAGCTTTTGAGACATTGCTTATGTGCCCATGAAGGTGGGGATGTTAGCAAAACCAGTATGTGTGGGTGTGTGTGTATCAAATTCCTTAAGGTTTTTGCTATTTTTCGTGATAAAACCATGATTTTAAAAAGTGCTTATATATTGAAAATCTTGTGATAATATCGTTTACTGTATTTTTCGTGATGTTATTGTGAGATTTTAAAAATCTTGGCAATGTTTGTCACATTGGCAAGTACAACTGGAGGAGGGAATCCACAAGTCATTCATATGGTAAGCCAATGGTGGATAACAAGTGGGGAGTTATTAGATACTTTGGCTGCATATGACACTTGATATGCAGGCACTTGGAAATGGTACATGTGGCAGATCTTAATTCAAATTACTCCAACTACATTGTGGAGCCCACTGTCGCTGAGTTGCAATCTAAAATTCAGATTAGTTGAACAATCCTAACCTCTGATTTGTGGCTGCTTGTTTTTCGAAATGATACCACTGGATTTTTATTATTTATTATTTATTTTCATTTTTATTTTTGTGTCATTTTAACCATCTAATAACATTCCCGCAACTAATTCGTTGGATAACCAAATAAGAGTAATTTTTTATTTGTAATGCATCTAAACTGGTACCCATAATTTGCATGGGTTAGTTTAAATTACCTCTATGCCATGTATGCAATTTCAGTAATTTCCAACTGCCTGTGTATCAACCATCACTCTCTGCTAGAGTATTAAACATTTCTCATGAGAAATACACCCTAAAATATCTCCCATTCACACTTGCACTGGGTGCGGATGTCTTTATCTTTTATCTAACCCGTTCCATACGCGTACTGTATTTTGAAATTGTTTGAGGGGGTTTTTTGGTGTGGAAACTATGTAACCTAGTTTGATTGGGATTGGGGTTAGGCAAATCTAAAAACCTCATATAGAGGTGGCTCTTGATTGTACTGCAAAAAATGTTCTGCGCACCTAGAGCTCCATGACCATCTCCCATGGCCAATCGCATAAATCTGTGTTTTCATACGCGCTTCTGTTTCTGTCTATGGTTTCGCTATGTGCTGTCAGGATTTTTGTCCATCTAACATGAAAAGGAGACTGACAATTGCACAGAGCAAATGAAAATATGTGCTGAACCGGGCTTGAAGGAACTTTAGTGTGTCAGGGTGAAACTGGGTTTGGACCTATCTGAATTATGGGTTGGCCCCATCCTGCTAAGCATACCCCCATTCTACCTAATTGTGTATTTGTATGTACGTACCTGAATGGCAGAGCTTTTCTAAGCTCACATGCACATGTTTGTGGCATCCAAGTTTTTCATCAGGTGGGCCCATTGTGCCGTTGAACTGGCCCCAAAATCAGTCTGGACAACTGACCAAGCTGATTTTGTGTGGCTTAAACCACGGATGATTTAGAATAACTTGCCAACTGCTTACATTCAACTTGCGCGTGGCCCACCTAATGGGTAGCCAGGGAGGATACTTGGGCATCTTGAAATGACAAGGTCCATGTGATGCACTGCTCTGATGTTGTGTACATGCTAGGTTGCCACGTGCTGGCGCGCACAGTAGTGCTTGTGGGCTTGGTGGAACTCATGAATGTCAATAAGAAATGTAACCCTCTGTTGCAAAATGATTCCAAATTGTCCTATCCATTCATTGCTCGTTGATGATTGCACTGAAGAGAAATCACTTTTTCTTTCTTGCAGAAAAAGCAGCGGGTGGGTCCATCCATGTACGAAGATTCCAGCTGTGTAGATCACCTCAATTCTCGGTCCAGGAAATCTCACTCTATTTCATATTTGGAGACATTGACGGCCCCAGGCTGCGACATTTCTAAGTCCCTGATTCCCCATGCTTCAACATCAGATAATGACCCAAACAAACGGGTACTCCGGACTATTGGTTCTCTAACTGCACAGAAGGTAGTGGACCTGTTCTGCAAAGATCATATTCAGAAACGGGTCCCAGTGGGGCCGTACTTCCAAGCCGAAGTACCTGATTGGACCGGTGCAGCTTCCAACGATCCGGATGACCCCAAATGGCTGGGGACACAGCATTGGCCACCGAAACTGGGAGAACCAAGATTGACAGTCAGAAGTGATCCTATTGGGAAAGGGAGACCGGACGCATGCAGCTGCCAATTTCCACATTCCATCGACTGCGTCAGATTTCATGTGGCGGAGAAGAGGTCACGGTTGAAAGATGAATTGGGCCCCACTTTCTATGAGTGGAGATTTGATCGGATGGGCGAGGAAGTCTCCTTGTCATGGACGGGGGAGGAAGAAGGGATTTTTGGGGCAATTGCCACCCGTAATAATCCGGCTCTGACCAAGAGCTTGTGGGACCCAACATACAGGAGTTTTTACACTAAAAGCAGGCAGAGCTTGATTAGCTATTACTTCAACGTCTATCTTCTCCGGCGCCGAAGTTACCAGAACCGGGTGACTCCAAACCATACTGACAGTGACGACGAAGACTCGGGGTTTGGGTTTTTGCGTAACGGTTTCGGTCGCTACGCAATCAAGGCTGGCGGAACCAACTCCATCTTGTGGGGTCAGAATAAGCAATGTGCGGGTCCAAACGGATCCACCCATGTAGATTAGGATTTGAGAAATGCTGGAAGGTGTAAATTTGGTGGGGTCTATATGAATGAATGCATCCCTGGAGCCAGGCGGCCGCCCACATACCGGTGTGCCGAATGTGTGTGGGATCTGGGCTTTTCATCAGGTGGGATCTCCAACATTGTTTCGTGGCCCCAGAAATAAGTTGTCTGCTCAGGTGGACCGCATGTGCATTTAATGTGGACATTGATTAACCATTTAAACCATTCCATTTTGGCAAGCATGTGAACTGGCCTAATTTTCCAGGGCCAGGAAGCATTAATAGTGGGGCCCGCCTAAATGGACAGCCTAGATTTCTTGTATGTTTGGCTGCATGGATATTGCGGGGTCATCTGAGTTTTGAAACTGCAGATTCTTCTTATATGAATTACAAAGCTGAAAATTTACAGTGCAGATGATCTTTCAGTGATTTGAGTTACAGCAATGGTTGGATCATTGATGTCCTAGAGGGGAGATATTTTTGGGGAGACGTTGATGGTTGCCATGGTTGGATGTTTTCATGGAGTTTGCTGCATGCTGGTGTAAGCAGCTGTTTGGGTGATTAGCAATGGAGATCTCAGTTCATGTTGTTAGATAGATCTCCTGTGGCGGTGGTGGTGCTTGGCTGAGATCTTGTACTAGTTTGGTTGGGCCATGGGGATAAAAGTTTGATTTTGTAGGTTTGCTGAGCAAGGTTTAAGCTCTGTTGGTTGCACCATCTAAAGGGGCATGCATACCAACGCCCTGTTTTGAGCCAAATCTCAATTTGCATTATGTGTTTGGATGCACTTTGCAAATCTGTTTCATCTTTGATCCGGCTGGATAGGTGCTAAAAAGCTGACACATTGGATTATCTTTGTCAAACATACTGAAAAAGTAAGGCACAATAACTGGTTTTGTGGAACCTCTTTTTGCACAAGTGTATTCAAATTTATTTTGCTGAAACCCCTTTTGCAAGTGTATTCAAATGAACTCTTGAGGGCATGTTTGGGATGTAGGATCAAATGGTATGGAATTGCATTAGGTAGAATTAATAGCATTATTGCAGGGATTATGTCTGGAAAAGCTATGGTATTTTGATTGTCCAATTCTGGATTTAGGATTAAATTCTTTTTTTAGAAAAGAATAGTGTAAAGCGAAACTTTCATTTGGTGGACCACCAAATTGTAATTAACATACTAGATTTGCACCTGATGTTAGTCATTTGTATACATATGCAACTTGATTACCACATGTAATGGGCATATATGGATGAATGATGTGGGTAAAACACATGAACTAATGTGGGGTTAGAAATTCTGCAATATCTATTGTTGGGACTGGATGATATCATACCTGGATTGATTAATCCAATTACTCGTCATTTCCGAATGCTGGCTGGAATTTACAAAAGACCAAATGCAATTCCATACCACCTAATCCCACGAGTTTGAAACAAGCCCTTAATTATTACGTACGGTTGCTTTGCCCTTAAATGGTATGTTTGAAATGGCCCACTATGCAGCTATACATCATGCCTCTGGGCGTTTTATCCATTAACAACATGCCCGAGGTGGCCCCCCATGGGGCTATACAACTTGCTTAGGGTGGCCCATTTTCAAACCTGGCTATGATGTCCTGCCCCTATATAGGTCCCGCTCGGCCTGTATATACACCAGTCGGTCCGAATTGGGCCTCGTTTTAAGGGCTTGGGCCCAGACAATTTCAAGAATTGTCTAATACGCCCCAGCCTACTCGACTTCATTGCTACCCGAGATGGGACCCATGGAATTTGCATTCGTTGAGTCAGGACGACTCGGCCATAGTTTTATGACCCAGTGAGTCTGATCCGACTCATCTGAGTCAACTCAGACTCAGTCGTACCTGATCCAGTTCCAATAAGTCATGACTCGACTGTGGGCTGAACGAGTCAGGTCAAGTCACTTAGTCATTGACCATGGACTTAGTGTAGTTGGGCCAATTCAATCCCTACTTTGCACTTCTATAAATAAAGTATTTGATTAGGTAATCTTGACCATTGGTTTGATGATCCTCATGTTTTTATGAGCATTCTCAAAAAAAAAGTCTTCCTTGGAACAAGTCATCAGGACGTGAATTAGCTACTGAAATCGACCGTAGCATTATTGAAGTGACGTCATTGCATTCTGTGAGCCCTACCATGATGTATGTGTTTTATCCACACCGTCCATCTACTTGGAGAGATCATCTCAAGGCATGATTCGAAGAATGAAGCAGATCCAAAGCTCAAGTGGACCCACCATAGAAAACAGTGGGAATTGAACGCCTACCATTAAAAACTTCTTTCTATCCCAGAAGTTTTTGATCAAGCTGATATTTGTTTTTTCCATTATTCCATGTCTGTTTTAACTTATAAACTGGTTGTATCTCAAATAAAAATCACAGCACGCCCCAGGAAGGTTTCAACGGTGGCCGTCACTGGGTCCACTGTTTTCTGTGGTGGGGTCCACTTGAACTTTGGATCTACCTCATTCTTTGGCTCATGCCATAAAATGATCTCTCAAAATGGATGGATGGTTGTGAATACAATACATACATCATGGTGGGGCCCAAAAAACCGACTCCCCATAGTTTTACTTCAATATGTCCTACTTTTCGCAACCATCCACCTGGTGTGCCGTGTATGCAAACCTTTCCCTTGCTGGACTAATCTTCTGCCAACAATCTTGTGCATCCATGATTTCGGTCACCAACAATATAGTTTGGATAGTCCGATCAGTATGATTTTTTCAAGAAGCATTGATGAATGCATTGGGCTACATGTACTGTCCAGATTAATGAAATGGATTACTCACTTATGTAAAATGAATCTAGGTGCATGGGAATGTTTACATACACAACTCTTGCCAAGAATACTTAAGCGGATGTCAATACTCAATTTCAAGTACGTGGGCTAAATTTATTATTTTAATATTTATACTTATATAAATATGCTCAACACCTGCATTTGTTAAATCAACACAAGTAACAGCTCATTAAGATCATGCACTAAATAAATATAAAGTATATATCATAGTAAATGATGATTTTTAATTATGAAATTGCATATATGATATGCACGTGATACTATCAATGAGTTATGTAAATGATAAAATGAACAACCATCGTTAAGTAGAATATTGTGTTTAATATATGGCCATGTTGCACGCTCATGCACTGGTATTTTGTAGTAAGCAGCCAATTTATATGTTAGCTGGTTAAACTAAGTTATACTTCAGCAAAATCATATTCAAACGCCATACACAGAAAATTCTAAGATCCAACGAATTATGAAGTTCATCACCTAAGGATTAGGATTACCCTACTTCTTAGATTAGTTATTCATTATCAACTTGATAAGCTATTGTCTCATCAACTATCGAATTAGACACGAGTAGGGGTGTACACGATCCGAGCTAACTTGGTTAGCTCGCCTGACTTAACTTGAAAAAGCTCAATTCAACTCGGTTCGAAGATAAGTTTGGGCTGAGTTGAGATGATTTTATGAGCTTGAAAATGAGTTCGAGTTGGCCCGGCTCGACTCGACTCGAATCGAATCAGTTCTATAACTTGATTACTTTGACATTGATGTTGCTCCCCAAGTATTTGATGAAATGACTTAAAAGAGTGTGGCTCGTGGCAAGAAAAGTATGTATATAAAACAAATACTATCCTTTTCTTACTTCTACTGAATTTCACCTTGCTAGAGGTTTGGATCTTTAAAATTTTCAAGAGATTAGCGGAAGAAGATGTGATTGCAGTAGCTAAAGCTGCTGCCATGGAAGCCAACAATGCTCTGGTCTCTTTATGTAAGGTCCTGAAATCAGAAGAACTAAAAACTACAAAGAGAAAAGGAAAGAGTTTTTATGACAAGATTTCAACAGATTTGGTTCTCATTATATAAAACGCGTGCTGTTTTATTAAAACGGTGGAGTTTTGAAAATGTAGCCTAAGTGTTTGTGAAAATGTTACACGGACAAACTTGGCTCGAACTGGCCCAAGTATCTGACCAGCCAGGCTGAGTTGTTGACCGAACTGAGTAGTTGGCTAGTCAGCTCAAGTACCGAGCCGTGCTTTGCTGAGTTTAAGCTAAGGTCAGCCAGTGGCCGAGTTGAGTCAAGCTGAGGCCAGCTCAACTCGGTTCGACTCGATGTACACCCTAGACGCTAGCCCATCTCCGGCCAACCTTTTGAACGGGTTAGATATCGTCTACTCATGATAAGTGGGCCATCACGGCAAAACTGCCGTTAATAGAGGCCTATTTGCAACTTTCACAAAAATAGGATGGATAATGGTAAAAGATCAGCTCCAATCAGATGGTAAAATCTTAACGTGAATTCAGATAAGGCTTAACAGATGGGGGCCGTGGATCCAGAATTTGTATGGCCCAGAGCATTTCACACGTGGCGCCAACTTGCATGAAGAATCAAGGGAAGTTCCCAAGGAGAGTTCTAGTCTGCTGCTCTGTGATACAAGATATTGACACGTGGCTCTCTCTTTTCAACAGTTGAAAATAGGGACGCAGATTCTATAATACGTGATATTGACACGTGGCTCCCGTTTTCTTCGGTCTCGAACATGGACGCAGATTGCATACTGCCCTGCTAGTACCAACGTCGCTACTGATCGGTGGTCTGTGGCCACACCGTTTTGTATACATTTCATCCATGCCGTCCATTCATTTTTACAGATGAATTTAGGGTATAAGCCCAAAAATGAGCCATATAAAAATGTCAAGTGGACCACAATAAAGGAAAACAGTGATGATTGAACACCTATCATTAAAAACTTCCTAAGCCCATTTTAATGTATATTCGCCATCTAACTTATTGACTGGGTCACACAGACCTAGATGAAGGGAGAAACCAAATATCAGTTTGATCCAAAACTTTTGTGAGCCTAAGAAGCTTTTAACAGTGGGTAAAGGTGTATTAAAACTGTGCTAGCTCTAAAGGTGTATTAAAACTGAGCTAGCTCGGTTAGCTCCCTCACTCAGAAAAGCTTGATTCAACTCGTTTTGAAGTTGAGCTAAATTTTTTAGCTCGGAACTGAGTTCAAGTCGCGTCCGAGCTAACCCTGGCTTTACTCAACTTGAATTCAACCCAACTTGTATTGGACTTGGATCGAACCAATTCAATAACACGGCTACTTTGATATTGATAATGCTCACCAAGTATTTAATAAAATGCTTCAAAGAAGTGTGGTGGGTGGTTAAAAAGGCCCGTGTATAAAACCAATATCTTTTTTTCTTTTAATTTTATAATGCTTAGAAGATGTTTAATAAAATACCCATAAAGCCATTGTAGTTATCTCAAGTACAGTAAAAGTTTGAAAGTATAATCTTAATATTTGTGAAAATGCTACGATGATAAACTCACTTCAAACTACTTGAGCTCCTAACTGAATTGGGCCAGCTAGCCAATCAAACTCAAGGACCAAGCCGAGCCGAGCTGTATTCATGCTGAGGTTACCTAGTGTATGAGCTGAGCCGAGCTGAGGCCAGCTCGACTCGGTTCCGCTCAATGTACACCCTCTGACTGTGGGCCTTCATTCACCATTATTCCTGTGGTATAGTCCACTCGATATTTGGAACTGCCTATTTTCGGGCTCATGCACTGAAATTAGGTATATGAAAAATGGATGGGAGGCGAGGATGAAACATATACATCATGGTCGGGCCCACATAACACTGACTAGTAACGACGTCGGCACTGGCAGGGTCAGCATACAATCCGTGTCTCGAAAATAGGGCATCGATATTTATGACAGGGAACGTGTCAGATCATGACAGTCGGTAAGGAGGCCCACAGTAGAAGTACTGGAAACAATGGTCATGGATTCGAATACCCACTGTGGTGCGACTGCGTGTAAAACATCCTGCCATGGATCAGATGGGTTTGGAAGTCCATATGTTGATCCTGGCGAAACACGCCTGATGAATGGATCAGATGTTATATGAACAGAACGGTGGACCCCACAGATACTGTGGAAGGTTTTATTGGCTGAGTCTCCTTTCCCAACCTTTCCTTATGGTGTGGCCCATTTGAGTTTCAATCCGGACTGATTTTTGAATGGAGTCGTAGCATTGAAGGGCCACGGCTAATGGACGGAGTGGATATGATGCAAATTTAACGTGGGCCCCACAGTAGCCCGGTGCCTCCACAGAGGGCACCTCTTACGTAATCACACGTGCGCGATCCTAATCTTTGCACTGTATTTCCAAATTGACATGTGAGGTCCACGGTTGGGTAATCCGGACCGTTGGTTTGTTGCTTCCTACTGTGGATAGACCACGTACTAAAAATCTTATCCATAGGGCAATCTCAACCTCTTGATCAATGGCCTACAGACCGTTAAGAGGAGAATAAAAACAACGGTTCACATCCAACTGGAAGAAGTCCCAAAGCTGGTCCCTGGTATCTTCAATTCCCTGTATTTTTTGGGGTGGGGTCCACCACTGGTCTGGATTTTGCACGCCACAGGCCCACTATCGATCCCCCGCGAATACATTCTTCTCCACAGGATCAGACCGTACGTCTTTTCCTCCAAACCGTCCATCTATAGCGGTCCTTCAGATGAACGGTTCGCATCACAGAGCGTGGACCCCACGTGCGGTGGAGAGCCACAAGAAATAGTGTCCGCGGACTATCACAATCTTTTTCCCCAGGAATTGTACCTTTGATATCCTCTCTTTCTGCAGACGAGCAATTATTGGATGCCATAATGTATACTCTGGCTTTCAGTTTGCGCATCTGGTTCCACGATTTTGTGATCCAAACCGTTGATTTCTAGGGAACTACCTTTATTAGCTTGTTTCCGAAACATTAGCTAGATCAATAACTCAATGGGGGCACACCATAGTAATCAATAGGGATGGAATTCCTACCATTGAAACCTTCCTGGACCCCACGTAATGTTTATATTCGATCAAACCGGTTCATAGGTTGAGTCCGACCAGGATGAAGGTAAAATATGAATAGAATCCATTTAAAAAAACTTTTGTGGCCCCCCAAGAAGGTTTCCACAGTAGATGCCCTATATTCCAACTGTTTCCTCTGGTGTAGACTACTTGAGACATGGATCTGCTTGATTTTCGGTATCCCGTACTAAAATTATCTGCAAAAACTGATGAACGGGATAGATTTTACAAAAAAATCAATGCGGACCCCACATAGTTTTTTGTTGCTCGGGCTCCCTTGAAAACTGGATTATTTTAGGCATATCCTCGGTCGAGAATCATACGATTTCACCTTAAGAAAACAAAACGCGCACGTAATTTTTTTATAAAAGTTCACGTACAACGTTTTCAGGAAACCTTAACATACATCATTTTGATTTTATGCTGTGTTTCCATTTTTATAAAATCCAATCCGTTAAAATATCAAAATACATCATACATATATCTTAATAGAAAAATCAGGACAATCCAGTTATTAAGTGCCAAAATAGTACTTTAAATCATACCATCGGTTTATCATCACTGATTTCTATGGTGTAGCCTTCCAAATTAATGGACCATCTAATTTTTTATTTGAAGTGTTATTTTGTCGTGTAACAATATTTTAACGGATCAGATTTTAGAAAAAATGATATTTTGGTAGGAAAGAAGGCGTTGTATGGTAAGGTTTCTATCCAACGTTGTATATGAACATTTCTCTCATCTCCTTCTCTTCAACCTCTCAAAAACCCATCTGTTCTCATATCACTCCTTTTTACTTTTAATCTCCAAAAACCCAAGAAAAAAGAAAATTTAAAAAGAACAAAAAAACAGCCCAAAAATCATGTCTTCTCCAAGCAAACGCCGAGAAATGGATTTGATGAAACTGTAAAGATCATTCCCAAAACACCCCCTCATTTATTTTTTCACCATTTTATGATTTTTTTTTCTCATTTTTGTATTATTTATTTTTGAAAAGGATGATGAGTGATTACAAGGTCGAGATGATTAATGATGGAATGCAAGAGTTCTATGTGGATTTCAATGGCCCCAAAGAGAGTAAATCATCAATACCCATGTCTTATTTTTCCTTTATTTTTTTGTATTTTTTATTTATTTTGTGGAATTTGACCTTTTTGGATTTTTTTTTTTTTTTTAATTTAGGTGTTTGATTTCTTGAAATAGAGTATTGATATTGACATCCTCTATTTTATTTTATTTTATTTTTATGTACACACTCCATTTTCTCTACTTTTAGGACTAAATTTTTGTGGAATTTACCTTTTTCTTGGATTTTCTTAGTTTGGACATTGATTTCTTGAAATTGAGAAATGATATGTACACCCTCTATTTTTATGCACACACCCATTTTCTCTACTTTTAGGAATAAAGTTTTGCCAAAGTTAGTAAGAGGGCACAATTGGCACTTCCCTTTGAACTAGCCATCTGCTTTTGGTGTCAGAATTGTGTGCCAAAAGTATGAAAAAGGGGTGTGTGTGTGCATTAAAAAACATGGGTGCTAATGTCAATTTCCCTTTGAATTCTGCCATTAGTAGATGATGTCGAAGTTGTAGATTTTGTATGATTCTTATCAACTATCAGTAATCTTCAATACTCATATGCCCTTTTCTCCCTATTTTGGTATTTTGTTGGAATTGTAGTTTTCCTTCTTGGATTTTATTTTTTATTATTTTGGTGGTGTTGGAATTGTAATTTTCCCTTCTTGGATTTTTTATTTTTATTTTTTTGGTGTTTGATTTCTTGAAATAGAGAAATGATTTTTACACCCTCTACTTTTTATTTACGCACCCCATTTTCTCTACTTTTAGGAATACGGTTGTACCAAAAGTAGTAAAAAGGTGTGTGCTGATTTCCTTTGAGCTAGCTATCTGCTTTTAGTATCAGAATTGTTTGCCAAAAGTAGGAAAACGTGGTGTGTGCATAAAAAAAAAAAAAAAAAAAAGGGGGTGAAAATGTCATTGAATTAGCCATCATTGTTTGATTTTGAAGCTGTGGATTTGGTATGATTCTGATAAATAGTCAATAATCTTCAATACCCAAATGCCTTTTTACCCCCTATTTTGTTTTTTTGTTTTTTTGGAATTTTGGTTTTCTTGGTTTGATGGTTTTTATTTTCTATAAGCAGATGCTTCTGAAGTTAGATTTGCCATTTATTCTGGTTTATAGATACACCCACATCCATGTTTTTATACATTCTGATATTTTGAACCTTGGATTGATGTTTTGCCTTGACCACCAGTAATGTTGCTGAAGCGGTAAATTTGGTATTGATTGTGATGAACAGACGATTAGTAATACATTCTTTTGTTTTCTTATGGATTTGTAGTTGTCTTGGATGTATTTTCTTGATTTATTTATTTATTTATTATTATTTTTTTTGGTGGGTGTTTGATATCTTGAATTAGCCACTAGTAGATGATTTTGAACCCTAGATTTGGTATTGATTATGATGAACCTTCACTGCTCTGGATTGGTGGAAATTAAATATTGGTGGTTGCAATCTAGGGAATCTAGTCCTAGGTAAATTTGGCGTGGCTGTAGTAAGGTTTGCTTGGGTGCCACTAAACGTTTTCATGGTTTGGATGCAGTCACTTAAAACAGATTTCCATTTGGTCAGGGGTTTTCACAACTATTGAATATTTTGGTGTCCATGGGGTAAGCTAGAGTTCAAACAAATGTTTCCACCAAAAATGCTCTAACTCCTCATCTTTACCACACTGCTCTCTAACAGGTGTAACCTAATGATACATGGCTCGTATTTTGGGAGAGCATATTCACATTTTAGGACTCGCATGGTACGTGGGCTGGATCTTATGGATTGGCAGATACGCCTGCAGTATATTTTCCTGCAGCACGCTCTGCAAGAAAAAGGACTTCCATGAGGTGTCATCCAAACACAAAATCTCAACTTCCACGGACCCCCATTACATTCATCCATAGACTAGTACTAGATATCTTTAAACCCCTTATCTAGGTTTTTAAAGATCTGTGGACATGTTCTTCCTTTTGGATCCCCTATTATATGCGTCCAAACGACCTGTATCATGGTTGTGTTTTCCTGTCCCATCAGAATGGGAGACTCTAACGGAGCCGATTTCAAGTGATAAAAGCTCTGGTACAGCCATTCAGAGATGTGGGATTGACGGAACATGCTTCCAATGCTAGCATTGTGCCCTGAAGGTGTAATTTTCTCATTACTGAAACTAGGGTTGTGTTTTTCCTATCTGTTACTTCTGAGTCCCTGGAGAGGTAATTCCTTAGCCAATTGTTTAGTGGAGTGCTTAGGGATTCTTTTTGTTTATGAGATAAGCATTGTAATGAATTGTTGTATTCATTTCAATTTTCAATAAATCTCATTACAATGAAAAATCGATTTTGATGAAAAATCTCCATTTTCTTATGGATTTTCTATGAAAATAGTAGTTCTCTATGAGTTTCTTAAGTATTTGATTTTTCATAGTTCTTTGATTAATAATCTTGACCATCACTAGCTGCTCAGAGCTCGCTTTGTTGTATTTATTAATGCGCATCTACTGTCAAATTTAAGTCTGGAAAATTTTCGAGGCCATGGTTGCATCTACATGCAGCCATTATTGAACATCAGTCTTGCATCAGGTGGTCCGCACCATGTAGATGACCCAGCCTTAAAATTCAGACAAGTTGCATATGTACAAAAGTATTGGATCGTTTAAATAGTTCACATGTACAAAAATAATGGATGGTTTAAATTATGTCGTAACGGTCCAGATTCATCATACACATTTGACCTGCATGATGAATGGCACAGCCTAATTTTGAGCCAGGTTGTCTTCACAATTGGGCCCACCTGATGCACTGCTAGGTTGTCCCATAGACACAAGGTTGGCACGCCTGACCATGTTTAGAGTGTGCGTGGGCTTACAAAATTCTCTGAATCTGATGAGACAATAGTAAATGTCAGTAACCACCTCTCTGTTTTCTTTATTTACACATTTTCTCATAATTTGCATGAATGGTGTAGTTTTTGGTTGGTAAGTTTTTTGTAGATCTTTTGATTTTCTTGTATTGTTCTGTGTTTCAAAACTTTCGATTATCTTTTTTGAAGGATGACAATTTGTTAAAAAGAGCGGCAAAGCCAAAAGAATACAAAAAGAGAAGAAGAAAGCTAAAAGCAGTATGAAACCCCCCAACAACAAGCCCCAAAAACCCCACTCCCATCCACAAGCCTCTAACTATAGAGAGGTCGCCATCTGCCAAAAAACAAGAGACCTAGCTGAACAAAACACCCCTTCAGATTACCTCGGATGTCGCGGAAGCATCTGAAATTTCTTTCCTTCCATAAATCCACAACCATGCTAAGAGAAATAGTCTCCATTCCTTTTTACCCATGCTACTCTGACCACCACCGTGCCAATGCCTGAAGAGATACTCAATAGGCTTTGGGACTACCCAAGAGACACTGAAAAACTGAAGAATAAAGGCCCACACCTCCCTAGGGAAGTCGTAATGCATGAAAAGGTGCCCAACCAACTCCTCGTCTTGCAAACATAAGGGACAAGCATTAATAATCTTAAGGTCCCTCTTTCTCAAATTATCAGTTGTCAATACCCTATTCCAACCCACAAACCATACAAAAGCCACTACCTTAGAAGGGGCACTGTAGGCCCGAAGGAAAAGAGAATGCACCTAATCACTCCTAATAGAACCTCTTTGGCCTCTAGAAAGCAAAGCATGGAAACATTTCACCATCGAAAGAAAAACCTTTTGCAATTTTTTCATAGCATCTGGCAAAAGATATCTGTTGGTGCCCAGATCTCTTCTTCTTCTTCTTCTTTTTCTCTTTTTAAACTGTGGATAACCATTAGAAAATGGTTAGATGTTTCGAGGTGGTTTCGGGCCACGGAGTCAATTTGGTTAAAAGTGAGATGCTTGGGGTTCATATCTCCTCGTTTGAGGTTTCTCGGTTGGCAGGGATCCTTCGGTGTTAGTCCAGATTCCTCCTATCTTGGCTTCCCTCTCTGTGTGGGGAAGCCTGCAAAGCACATATGGGATAAGGTGATGGAGAGGATGGAAATGAAGCTTTCTCCCTAGAAAAGTAAGCTCCTATCTTTTTGGGCAAAATTGCCCTAATTAAGGCGTCCTTATCCAACCTTTCTCTTTATTTCATGTGTGTTTTCCGTTGTCCTGTGTCAGTCATTGCTGGGATTGACAAGCATAGGTGGGATTTTCTGTGGCAAGGAGGTGCGACCTCGGGCAAATTCCATCTTCTGAATTGGAAGGATGTTTGTAGGCCTTATTGTGAAGGCGATGCTGGGATTAAAAGGCTCAATGAGGTAAATACGGCCTTATTGGGTAAGCGGGTTTGGAGATTTGGGGTAAAGGAAGATAGCTTCTATAGGTTTATAGTTGTGGGCAAATATGGATCCTCTCATATGGGTTAGTGGGTTATGGAATCATCTCTTTATCATGCTTCTCATACTTGGAAGGTTATTGTGAAGATTGCACCCAAGGTTCTTGATGGGTTGGGTTTCTCCGTTGAGGATAGTGTCTGGGTCAGGTTTTAGGATGATATTTGGTGTGGGGAGTCATCTCTTATAACGGAATTCCCCAGGTTGGCTGGGCTTTGTTTTGTCTCCAATGTCTCTGTTGCCTGTTGTTTTTCGGTGTCTAGAAAAATGGTGTACGGATTCCTTCCTACCGGAGAAACCTTGTGGATGTTGAGGCAAACAATTTGGTCCATCTCCTCGCCCAGTTGCAGGGCCTTCAGCCTAATCCGGGCACTAAGGTTCTCTGGTATGGTGTTTTATAAGTTTGGAGCTTTTTCGGCGAGATTCCTCTACTCAATCTCCCATTCTATGAGCCGGAATTCCTGCAGTCACTGGCACTGGTTTTATGGTGGTGCTCCTAAAGTTGCAGCCTTCACTAGGTTGGCTGGAAGGAACAAGATCATGACGATTCTCAGTCTTTGCAAAAGGGCCATGGTGCTCCCTAATATCTGCATTCTATGTTTCAAGGACGTGGAATCTGTGGATCACTTATTTGCTCATTGCCTCCTAGCTAGTGAGTCTGGAGTAGTGTCCTGCTGAATTATGGCATTTCGTGGGTGATGCCTAATTCTATCACTAATCTGTATCGATCCTAGCATGTGGGAGGGCCAGGGAGCAAGAAATCTTCTAGATGGAGAATTGCCTTGCTTGTGGTTATTTAGTCTCTTTGGGGTGAGAGGAATGACTGTTGCTTCTGTAATAGGAGTTGTTCTTTTCAGGGGGTTATTAGTAAAGTCAATCACTGCATTAAGGATTGGATGCCTGAAGTGGCTTGGTAGTAATTTTATCTTTCTTTCTTTTCTGTTTGGTTGTATTCCCCCCCCCCCCCCCTCTCTCTCTCTCTCTCTCTCTCTATATATATATATATATATATATATATATATATATATAGTTCTGCTTGAAAATTGTAGTTCTTCTTGTTGGTTTTATATGGCTCTTGATTTTCATAGCGTTAGTAGTTTTGTTCAATCCTCTCCTCTCGACCATAAGCTGCTTGGACTTATCCTTTTTATAATTTTCATACTTTATGCGTATCTATCCCTAGTCTATTGAAAAGATAATAATCATGAACGCCCACATATTATTTTTTCTTCATTTTCATGTTTTCATTGCGTGAAATTTTAGTTTTTCTTTTCGGCGTGAAACTTCGGCCATGACTTTTATCATAAGCTGACAGTTGGGATGAGGCTCAGATGATGATGATGATGATTTTGAAAATATAACGTGGGTCTTCGAACCATTCAGAAAAAAAGTGGGTCTTTGATTTTTCTTTGTATGGTTCCTGGATTCAATCATCTTGGCCGTCAAGTAAATACTCAAAGCTTGATTATTTTTTTCCCATTTCTTTGCGAGTTTATAATGTAAATCAGGAAGCTCTATTTCGTTCTTATTATCCGGATGCAATTTGCTATGGTTAGCTGACAAATTACTCATTTTCTTCAATGGTTCTGTGCAGTTTAGTTGTAGAGTACAGGTCGATATTTTTAATATCTGAACAAAAGGAGTTTTTTTTTCTTTTTCTTTTTTCCGTGGCTTATGACAGGCCTCTATCAGGGAGGTGTGTGGAGAATAAGAGTGGAGTTACCAGATGCTTATCCTTATAAGTCTCCATCGATAGGCTTTGTGAATAAGATCTATCATCCCAATGTTGATGAAATGTGAGTTCTTTTTTTTTAATCACCCTAAGATATTAAATTCCTAGAATGTTAGTTTGCTCAAGTGGTTTGTGAAACACATTAGTCTAGGCTGTGTCATGACCCTTGATAGTGTGGAATGGCGTAACAAAATTTGTGTAGCCAACCCCAATTAGTTGGGATAAGGCTTAGATGATGATTAGTCTTTGCTGCATTTGGGTGCGTTGTTGAGTTGAAACACATTAACTACTTCAATAGAGTTGAAATGACAGAGTTGCTATTGGAGTAGACGTAATTTGCATATTATGAAAGAATTCCTCCACTAAGCTATCTTGAGCAAAGCCCTGAATACTACTTTCATCATGTTGAAGCCAAAAATTGAAGAGGCGTCAAAGGATCAACTTGAGCAATCGAACTTTGCAAGTAGTGCCACAAGCATATGATGATTTGTGTAGCCAACCCCAATTAGTTGGGATAAGGCTTAGATGATGATTAGTCTTTGCTGCATTTGGGTGCGTTGTTGAGTTGAACCACATTAACTACTTCAATAGAGTTGAAATGACAGAGTTGCTATTGGAGTAGACGTAATTTGCATATTATGAAAGAATTCCTCCACTAAGCTATCTTGAGCAAAGCCCTGAATACTACTTTCATCATGTTGAAGCCAAAAATTGAAGAGGCGTCAAAGGATCAACTTGAGCAATCGAACTTTGCAAGTAGTGCCACAAGCATATGTGATTCCTGATCATCCAAATTCTTCCAAAGTCTAAGGTTCCAAGCCACTGCACTTCAAACTTCTGACAGTTCCAAACTTTTTCCTCCTTGCAGCATGGGTAGATAAGGGCTGAAATGAGGAAACCAATGGGGAATTGTCAAGCCATGCACCCTTCCAAAAGTGGCTTTTATTGCCTTTTCCCCACAAGGTACCAAAATCCATTACTCAATTCCATGCCTGCACGACTTGCAGTGTCTCTAGCATTGTTACTAGCCTGTTGACCCAATTTGCTCATATCTCTCCAAATCACTGACCCTTGACCTCCGGTATTTATATGCAGACACGAACCATTATCGGACTCCCCGTATTTCCCCCCGATGGCATTCCTCCATATTGCATTCCGTTCTTCACTTAGTTGCAGGATCCTTCTAACTAGGTGCGGCTCCTGCATCCCTGCTTCGGATGCTCACTCCCACTTCCACTTCCCACTTATTTATACTTGTTTACATTTTGAAAGAGATGCTTCCCCACTCCTGCACCTGAATTTTGTTGCTGCTTTGCTTCATACTTTATGCAACTGTGGTTCTTCTACAAATCTCCACCATCACTTACTCAGGAGCAACCAATTCCTCTCCCTAGTATTACCGACGCCAAGCCCCCCTTGGTCAAGGGCTTTTGCACTTGCTTCTAGTTCATGAGATGGAACTTACGGCTTCCCTCACATCCTTCCACTAGAAGTCTCTTTGGATTTGTTCGATCTTTGAAGCCACATCTATAGGAATTTTGAGTATGGTTAGGAAATATACCAAAAGAGTTGAGAGAGATGCCTTGGATGGGAGATTGATTCTCCCATCCAAGGATAGAAACTTCCTATCTTCCTAATCCTCTCCACAATGGGGTTCCAAAAAGCAACCGTTCGAGTTTCCACCAGGGGCAAAGCCCAAGTATGAGCACAGAACTCTCACTAATTTACACCTAATGGAACATGCCTGTGATTTCACTACAGCTTCACAAATTTCCACTCCTATCATAGTGTTTTTTTTTTTCCTGAGATTCACCCACAAGCCAGACACTGCCTCAAAACATCAAAGAATTCCTTTCACATGGGCCACTTGGTTCCCAATTGCATTGCAAAACCACATGGTATCTTCTTTTCGGGTAATGGAGTGACTTGGAACCCCCCTGCCGCAGAAACCTTTTGGAGGAGGAAGAGTTCATAGCTCTTTGAATGCTGTGGTTTTGACCACCGAGAAGCCCAGCATTTCTCCTTTTGATATGGTTGGTAAGCAGCAAGAAGGCACTCACAGTGGATAATTTGCATAGAAGAAAGATGATAACCACCAATGCTTGCCTCCATTGCTTGTGGAATGAAGAGATAGTCAACCCTCTTTTCCTTCTTAGCCTCTTTGCAAGTTAGTTTGGGACTACTAGAAAGGTAAATTGCTTCTCCTTGTGCATCTGCGTGGAAGTCTTTGGGCCCTCCAAGAGTTAAAGCTTTCGTTTGGCTAGGTTTGGTCAACAAAATTCTAACGGTGGACAACTTGAGGAAGTGTAAATGTTTGCTTCCAAACAAGTGCATCATTTTTAAGTCAGAAGAATTAGTTAATCACTTGTTCATTCACTGTGCAGTGGCCAAGGAAACTTAGGCTTTCTTTCTTGCTAGATTTGGGATGCAGTGGGTGTTCAATGTTTCTAATGGTGAATTGTGTTTGAGTGGGTCCAGGGACACTTCAAAGGCCACAAGAATATCATTTCGATTCTCTATTTTTTGGGGGATTGTCTGGGGGCACTTTAGAAAGAAACAAATAGCATGATTTTTTATGACAAGACTGCTTCAAGGGCAGCTACAAAAAGGACAACATTGGCTACAATCATCAACTGGGCCCTTGTGAGACCAGAATTCAATGGTTGCTCATTCTTTGGTCTTTCTAGGAACCGAAGTGGAGACTTTGGAGATCCTCGCTAGGGTCTGTTGGCTGCAGGAGTCTTTCTCCTACCTCTGTTGTTTTTTGTCTGTTGGTGTCTTTGCTTTTCTGCTGTTTCATTATATTCCCAGGACCCTGACAAGAGGGTCACCTCCTGCTTTGGATGCTTATTTTCTTTTTGTGGGTTAATGAAATTTAATCATCTTAAAAATAAAGAAATAAAAAGTCGAAGAGACGTCAATAGATGAAAGATTTCAGGCCAACGAGGGGGGTCCTTGGGCTGCCCCCAAGGCGAGCAAGATTGAAGTCTGGAGTGTGATCTGTATTCTTGGCAAAAAAAAATGTTCAATAGGAGATGGTGAGAATCTTCGTAGCAAATTAGAAGAATGTTCAACAACGGTACCCATTTCTTAGATGGTCCGGGTGACAAGGTGGTGTTTTAAAGAGATGATTGGCTCAATGAGGCTTCCTTGGCTGAGTCATTCCCCTCCCTGGTTTTTTGTTTCTTTGAACCAAGATGCAAAGGTAATGGATTGTTATGAAAGCATCGAGGGTTCAGTTGCATGGAATGTGGTTCTTCAAAGAAATCTCAATTTGGAGGAGCCACGACGAGTGCTCATTGATCCTTTTATTTAGGATAGAAGGTATTGGAAATGGATGCTGAGTGCCAAGTTTTAACTCGATTTTATTTTTTGGGTAATTTGAGATAGGGGTGGGTTGATTTCATTGTGAGCTCAAGTTTTGGGGACTTCCACCCTCCCTACTGTCCAAATGCTTGCATGGGTTTCCAAGCCTAAAACACCATTGATGACTAAAGAAGCAAGCAGAATTGCAAGACCTATCATGCACACCATGTGTGAGAAAAATGAGGATATAGTGGGTCTCCTTTCTTTCATTGCAATGTTGCAGGAATCATCTGGGGTCATTTTTCAATCTATTTTGGGTGCATTGGGTCCTCAATAGATCCATTAAGGATCTGGTTGTTTGTCAGGAGGCAGGGCTGTTTTATCCTTGCGCAAATATTATATGGAAGATGGTTTCATATACAATTATGTGAGGGATATGAAATAGAGGAATAACAGAATCTTTGAAGACAGAATCATTGATTCATTTGATAACAAGAAGGGTTAACAAGAAGGGTAACATCGATGTTTTCAGCTGGGCTACTCCAATTTTTAAATTCCAAGGGATCTCATCACCAGACATCTATTTGTGACTGTAAATCCATTATCTTGGGGGACCTGGGTAGAAAGGGTGTCATGCCAAATCAGACACCTCCTAGGCTCGGGCAAGTTAAACTTGGCATTTATTCAGTGGGCCTCTTGGGCCCATTGCAGATGGGAGTGGTGTTGAGGAATGACAGGGGGGAGGTGTTGATGCCATTTTCGGTCCCTGTAATGAGTGAGGGTGTTTCACGGCTACCATTTTCGCATGCAAAGAAGTGTCACCTATCTTCTTCCGAGCTCCCTCTGCAAACTTAATTTGATGAGTAGACGCTAAGATTCTCAATCAGTGGGTCATGAATGTAGAGCAGTGCCTTGGAAGGTTGTTGGTTGTATAAGAGGGTTTGAATTTATGTTTGCTTGGTTGAGAGCTTAATGCTCTATTGTCCTGAGCAAGGTTAATGAGGTTGCTATTAGCCTTCGCTAGAGATGGAGAGATGACAGGTTCACTCCATGGTTTTTAAGACTCATCTGACTTGGCTGTGACTCCAACTCAGTCGGACTTGATGCGATTTGATACCTGAAGTCACTCCCGAGTCAGGCCGATTCAGCCCCAACTCGACTCAGGGCTGAACGAGTCAGCCCAAGTTGCCAAGTCCTTCAACCATGGGTCACTCATAATTAACAGGGGCTTCTTTGTGCTTGTAATTTCTTGTTCGCTCTATAAATTCATAGTCATCTTTAAAAGAAGTACCACCTTCATATTGGACTTGAAAGGAAAGTAGAACTGCCATTTGGTTGTTTTCTTTCTATCGAACTAACTGTTGCAATTCAATTCAATGGTGCTTCCAAATGCAGCCTTACCCAAGAAGTGATTTCTTCAATATCTAATAATCTCACCGGCTTTAAAATTTCAGGTCCGGTTCAGTTTGTTTGGATGTTATTAATCAGACCTGGAGCCCGATGTTTGGTAAAGTAGTTCTTGGCCTACTAATTGATCTTTTCACTTGAATGCAATGACGGTTATCAATTTTCATATTTTTATTTACTCTCTGAACTGAAACTGCTTCCTAGCTCTCTATGGTTTAGTATGGTTTTTTTTTTTCCCTGGATGTTGATGGTCATCTTTTCCAGATCTCGTGAATGTTTTCGAAGTGTTCCTTCCACAGCTTCTTTTGTACCCCAATCCATCAGACCCATTGAATGGAGAGGCCGCAGCTCTCATGATGCGTGATCGAAACACTTATGAACAGAGAGTGAAAGGTAATAATCCTTGCTCAACATTTCTTCTTACCTGATGTCATATACTGCATTTGGTGTTTCCAAGATGAAATATTACTTGTTTGGTTTGTTCTTTTAACCATAATATACTTTGAATCTTCTCTCAAGTCATCCCAAGGATCTTGTCAAGTGTTTTTTTCTCAATGTATGATCATCTTTTCTTGTTTGAAATCGTAAAGAAAGGAACTGAGTTTTTTGAAATATGATTTTATCATTGGACAAAAGGAGATGTGGTGATCCATCTTTTTAGTGTAGAATATATGGTTCTTCATAATTTTATTTTTAGTTTTGGAAAAGGTCTGGATATTCTTAAAACATGTAGATGTTTATTTACGAGAATTGCTCCAATGCTCTCAGAGCACTGTAAGTTATAGTGCTCCTAGTTTTATTGTGAACTATGGTTCATACACGCCGTCAGTTCATGTTCTACCAATCTTCACTTGCGCTTTTTTATTTTTGCTCATATTCCAGAGTATTGTGAGAAATATGCAAAGCCAGAAGACCGGGGGGCCGTCCCCGAGGAGAAATCCAGTGATGAAGAGCTGAGCGAAGATGAATATGATTCCAGTGACGAGGCAGTGGCGGGCCATGCAGATCTGTAGCGTCTATATGCTTTTTATTTAAGTGCTTGTAAATGTACGTGATGGTATTTCAAGATCCGACCCGGCAGAAGACATGGCGAAATAAAGAAAAAAAAAATCCATGATCTTCTGTGTATTTAGTTTCTTCATTTCTTGTAAATAAAGATGAATCTGGGTGTTCATTTTATTAATTCTTCTGTGGTTGGAGACTTCCATAGGAGAAACATCAAGCACTTGCATGCATGTACATGTGTGATCGGGTGATTTGTGGGCCAGATCTGGACCATTCATCAGTTGGGGCTGCCGAGAACATGCACTTGCCCATTAGGATGGTGCACTCCTTGGTTGGGCTGTTGCATGTGTATGTTGAGCCATCCATTTCTTTTATCATAAATGGGTGGTCCAACTAATGAGTAGACCAGCCTATTTTTTGTCACATGTTCAAGGCGGGGTTCACCTGATGAACAGGGTGGACCCTGCATGCTCGCCGGACGTGTCGCCCGAATTACCTCTCACAATCTTCCCCGAGGAATTGCCCTTAGCCCGTCTATTCGGTCATACATGCATGTAGGTTTGATATTTTCCGTGGAACATTGAGAATCCTGAGGAAATCTCCACCATGAACAAAGGCTCTGTAGGGCAGAAACTGTCCTAAACAAAGTGATCTCCAATGCTCCTGGTGGACTGATCAGATGTTCTTTCTTACATGATCCCCAATTGCGGCTCAGTCCAACTACCAATCAGGTGTTGTATTACATGCTCGAAATTCAATGAGGAAAGAGTGGGATGATATGTTTCAGTTTGTCAGCCAAACAACTTGGAATTCATTCAGATTTGGACATTGGATTCCAGATTGCTATTTTGTGGATTGCACAGTCCTTTCTTTGGGACATGGACGGCACATTCGCGGGTTGGCTTGTTCGGGTTGGCTTGTTCTTCGAAACACTTCCGTCAATGGTTGGTGGTGTGGCTGCTTGTTAGTCTAAAGGCTGATGGTGATGGTTTGCAAAGGAGAGATTTAATGTTTATAGAAGTGGCTCAAAAGGAGAACCGCAATGGTGATGGTTTGCAAAGGAGAGATTTAATGTTTATAGAAGTGGCTCAAAAGGAGAACCGCAATGTCCGGGATGTTGAAGAAGAGCCTCCGTATCTGGGTTCAATGGCTTAGGGAAATTTCGGTTGCTATGGAAAGAAGGCATTCGTGTTTGGAAAATTAGCATCGACTTCATTGAATTATAGATGTTCTTTCCACTTGGATAATCTAAACCTTTGGTTAAATGGGTGCAAACAAACAAGGCTATAGTAACTGGGGTCTTATTACATGGCTTAGTGATAAACGTATTGCGTTTTAAAGTTAAATTCATGAGTTCAAATACTCATGTAGAGCGTGTGTGGGTGGAGCACATTTATAAAAAATAAATAAATAAATAAAAAGCCATAGTAACTAATGACTCTCCTGGGTTTGGCCAAATTGAGGCTCGGTCCATTTTAGAAAGTCCCAAATTAAACCCGTTTAAAACTTGGGTCTATGCCATGACAACTTTAGTTGATTTTCGGAGATCCCATGCCCAACTAATTTAGTTATCGGATCAAACTTCTAGATCTAGACCCGCTCTGTGGTTCTAAAGTAAGACCAATGCCCATCTAATTTGAATAGTTTACCCATATAATTTCGGCTAGTGTCCTAATAGGTTGACTAAAACCTTTTGCTTCTTTATTTCAAGTGCTTGATGACAATTATAAAATTCAAATAAATAAGTCTGACTATGAGTATGTAGGACTAAACTCTTATTGCGATCATGAAATTTATCTTTCCGTTAGATATTAATATGCTGCTTAAATCCAAGTGAGGAGCCTTAGAAAACGTTGCTTACCAAAGTCTAGTTGGAAAGTTGGCACATGTTAGAATATAGGATATGTATATACAGTTGTACATGTATGGCTGTAAATACATATCCTATATAACAACATACATAACAATCAAGCTTCTTTCCATTTCTTATGTTGGAGCTAGTAGCTAATTTATGCCCTGACATCATTCATAGAATTCTCGTGAACTGGCTGTTTCTATTCACAGTCGAAGATTGACATATGATTATTGCGCCTTCACTGAAGAAAATATGATCCCTTGTTAAAAATTTAAAATAAAATAAAATAAAAACAATCTATAATGATAAGATCTAGTGCCCAGGCACATAGCATTTTATAGCTCATGCAACCATGGTTTTTTCTAAAAAAATAATAATATAGGTCGATACGATCATACATCGTGAGGGAAATTTTGTGACCCTCTATACAATAAATTTTGGCAACTCAGTCCGGACTTCTCATAGATTGGGACGAGTTACATGTTAGCTCTCACCTTGCGAGAGTCGATGATCTGATCACTAGAATGTTAGCTCAGAGTTAGATAATAAAAAATAAGAGAGATTGAGAAAATTACAATAAAAATCACTTATGGTCAGGAAAAACACTCTTACATAGGTGGTACTTAAGAGTTGTTCACGATGTGTACTAGATTAGATGTGGGTGTGATAACTAATTAGTATTGAATTTTACATATATCTAGAGAATATAGGGAGGTGCTGTCGAAATTTCGACTTGCATGTAAATTGTATGGGGACAGTATATGGTATATTACCAAATGGAATAGAGACAATTAACACCTCTAGATAGAGACAAATAGGAATAAGATATTTAGAAATAATTAGAAAATAAAAATTGAAACAATTATAAATAATTTATAGTTATGTATATGTATGTATTCCGGTGGATTTATTTATTAGGGGACTATTTAAGACACTTATATCTTGCAGTTTATGGAGGGATCTGATATTGTTTGTATTATATATTTATATATACGTATAAATGTTATTGACTAATTCCTTCAACCTATAAAAACCTTGATCTTACCCTACCCTTGTTATCTTTTGATTTTTAGATGACTACTAAAGAAAATTCAAGTACTCTTGGCCCTTGTACGTCAATCAATTCTCTTTTAGCCGTAGTGGATGAAGAAAAATTAGATAACGAAGTTGAAACAGCTTTAGGTATTGTGAAAGGAAAAAAAAGATCGGCGATATGAGAATCTTTTGATGAGATCACGCAACCAAATGGTTCAGTCAAGATTAAATGTAAGTATTGTAAAACTCTTTATGACAAGCATTCTGGTCCTTTTATAACTCACTATCAGAGGCATCTTGATAAATGTGTGAAGAGACCAAGAACATTTAAGAATGGAGTTTTGCAACTGCTTTCATTTACCATTTTTGAATATAACGACTTTAAAACTATACTTTCAATATATAAGTATGTTCCAGATAAACTGAATGAGTAGTTTGCAAAATTAATGATAGTCAATAAGAAGCCATTCAACATGGTAGAAAGCAAAATTTTCATGGAATTTTATAAATTTCTAAATCCCAGATGTGAGAAGGCCCCTCGTAGTATGGTGAAAAGAGAGTGCATAAAGATGTATACCGTTAAGAGAGCTAACTTGAAATCTCTCTTGACATTCTTATCAAGATTAAGTTTAACTTCAAATATGTGGATGACCTCGAATCAGAGAAAGAGATATATGTCATTGACCGCACACTTTGTTGATGTGGATTGGAAACTACAAAAGATGATTTTAAACTTCCACCACGTTCCTCCTCCTCATACCGGTGTAGTCATATTCGATTGCATTTACAATTGTCTTGTTGAGTGGGACATTGAAAAGAAAATTTCTTCAATTACTTTAGATAATGCCTCGTCCAACGATAGTTTGATTTCTTTCTTACGTACTCAATTCAAAGCTACCAGAAATTTATTCTTCGAAGGTAAAATATTCCAAATTAGATGTTGTGCTCACATACTCAACTTGATTGTGTAAGAAGGGCTTAAAGCAATTGATTCAACGATTGCAAACATACAAAATAACGTTAAATACATAAGAGGATCACCTTCAAGACTGAGTACGTGGAATGATATAATCCAACGATTGGATTTGAAATATAAACAGCAGTTGAAGTTAGATGTCTGCACTCGCTGGAATTCCACTTATGAAATGTTGAATACAACTTTATAATTTAAAGTTGCATTCCCTGAACTTCCAGCGTGCGATAAAATATACACATATGTGCCAAGTGATAAAGACTGGAAGAAAGCTGAAGATGATCATCGGTTTCTCAAAGTTTTTTACAACTGCACGAAGATTTTTTCAAGAAATAAGTATCCTACGGCAAATCAATTTATTCCTAAAATTATTTTCATTATAAAAGCATTAAAAAAGTGTATTGGTGATTGGCTGAAATTTTTAAAAGCAATGACTATAGGAATGCAGTTGAAATTTGATAAGTATTGGGCTGAATGACACTTGTTTATGGCCATTGCAGTTGTCATGGATCTACGATACAAGATAGCAATGGTTAGATATGTTTTCAGATCGCTTTATTCCAATTCCGAAAGAGTTTCAACAGAGACCGGCATTATTAATGTTGCGATTGAAGAGTTGTTTGCTTCATATGTTGATAATTTGACAGAAACATCAAGTGTAATAGGCACTTCTCAAATTGCAGGTAGTTCTTCTACTGATGCTGAGGGCGAGCGACTTCGTGACTTTATATCTTTCTTAGACGAAGAAGAAAGACATAAAGAAGAAACGGATACACAGAAAATTGAATTCGAAGTGGATAAGTATCTAAAGGAGCTATTCATAAGGCTAAAAGATAATGATTTCGATGTTTTGCAATGGTGGAAGTCTCGAGCTCATGAATACCCAAGACTTTTGTTGAAAGCACGAGACATTTTATCTATTTCAATTTCGACCGTGGAATCAGAATCAGATTTTAGCACTGGCAACTAAGTAGTTAGCAAGTATCGAAGCTAATGTCTCGTCCAACGATACTTTGGTTTCTTTCTAACGTACTCAGTTCAAAGCTGCCGGAAATTTATTCTTCGAAGATAAAATATTTCAAATTAGATGTTGTGCTGACATACTCAACTTGATTGTATAAGGAGGGCTTAAAGCAATTAATTCAACGATTACAAACATACGAGATGGCGTTAAATACATAGGGGGGTCACCTTCAAGACTGAGTACATGGAATGATATAATCCAATGTTTGGATTTAATATCTAAACAGCAGTTGAAGTTAGATGTCTGCACTCACTGGAATTCCACTTATGAAATGTTGGATATAGCTTTATAATTTAAAGTTGCATTCCCTGAACTTACAGCGCGCGATAAAATGTGCACGTAAATGTACACATACAGTGCCAAGTGATGAAGACTGGAAGAAAGCTGAAGATGTTCATCGGTTTCTCAAAGTTTTTTACAACTGTACGAAAATTTTTTCAGAAAATAAGTATCCCATAGCAAATCAATTTCTTCCTAAAATTATTTTCATTATGAAAGCATTAAAAAAGTGTACTGGTTATGGGCCAGAATTTTTAAAAACGATGGCTATACGAATGCAGTTGAAATTTGATAAATATTGGGTTAAATGCCACTTGTTTATGGCCATTACAGTTGTCATGGATCCACGATACTAGATGGCAATGGTTAGATATGTTTTCAGATCGCTTTATTCCAGTTCCAAAAGAGTTTTAGCGGAGACCGCCATTATTAATACTGCGATTGAAGAGTTGTTTGCTTCATATGTTGATAATTTGGCAAAAACATCAATTGTAATAGGTACTTCTCAAACTGTGGGTAGTTCTACTGATGTTGAGGGCGAGCGACTTCGTGACTTTATGTCTTTTTTATATGAAGAAGAAAGACATAAAGAAGAAACAGATAAACAGAAAATTGAATTCAAAGTGGATAAGTATCTAAATGAGCCGGTCATAAGGCTAAAAGATAATGATTTCGATGTTTTGCAATGGTGAAAGTCTCGAGCTCGTGAATACCCAAGACTTTCATTAAAAGCACGGGACATTTTATCAATTTCAATTTCGACCGTGGCATCAGAATCAGATTTTAGCACTGACAACTGGTTAGTTAGTAAGTATCGAAGCTCGCTCGCCTCGAATACAGTTGAAGCACTGATATATACGCAAGATTGGTTGCATCCAATGTGAGGCGGTAGCAGTTTCGATGCTGAAGAGTATGAAGTGGACAATGAAATTGAAAACGTGGGTCAAAATGCTTGAAGGAAGGAAAACTTTAAAAATTTTCATGAACGGTTTTATAATTTTTGATATATTTTAACTCTTTCGAATTGATGTTGATATTGATTATTGAGGACAAAATATAATTTGTGGTATGATATTGATAGTATATAGAGGTTTTTCATTTATGTCTTAATAGTTAGTAATGTGGCATTAGTATATAAGACATTTAATTTGTATTTTTTAACCCAAATTTTAATAATATAACATATGATGATATGAACAAGCTCAAGCTCAACTCGAGGTAAACTCGACTCGACTCAAACCACTAGCTCTACTTGAACTCGACTCGACAATTTTGACAAACAAGTCAAGCTTCAATGTTGAGCTCGAGGCCGAGCTCGAGCTTAAGCTTGAACTCAAGTACCTCATGGACAAGCCGAGCCGAGCTTGGCCCACCTTGACTCGACTCGGCTCGATGCCCACCTCCAGTGGTACTTTGTAAACTCCAGGAGTTTCAACCCAAGCTCTGGCGTTCAAATACTCATAGGTGGTGAAATCTCGTTATAGTCCATGCATGAATAAAAAACACTCCTACATTGCAAGATGTCCCCCCAATAATACAATAAAAATAAAAAGCAACATAATCTTATGGCCACATTACTTTTGAAAAAAAAATTAAAACAATAAAAAAAATAATAGAACGTACGAGATAAATGAATACCCACATTAATTTTGGAAAAAAAAAAAATTTAGAAAAAAAAGAAAAAGAATAAAAGTATAAAAAATAGAATGTATAACATAAACATATGCCAAATTGTACAACATAAACGCATGGCCCACATTACTTTTGGAAACATTGTAAAAAAAAAAAAAAAAAAAAAGAGAATAAAACCAAAAAAAAAAAAAAAAAGAAGTCAGAAGTGGGATTTGAACAGTCGGATGGCCCACATTACTTTTGGAAATAAAAATAAAAATAATAAATAGAATATAAAACATAAATGAATAAACACATTCATTTTGGAAATTTTAAAATTAAAAAAATGGTAAAAATATTTAAAAAGCAGAATAAAACATTTAAAAATTAGAATATATAATATAAACATAAGCCAAACTAGGGTCCTTATTCTTACCCGGGTGGTAGACTCCTTGGAGTCTCAACACCGGGTTAAGGGCTCGAGTACCCATGGTGGTGAAATCCCATGGTGTGCATGTGTGGGGTGTGTGTGCGTGTGGCGTGAGTGTGGGGGTGTGTGTGTGCGTGTGTAAATAAAATAAAATAAATAATTAAAAAAAAGGCAAATTCTACAACGTAGAAGGATGGCTCACATTACTTTTGCTGATGTTGTAAAAAAGTAAAAATAGATTAAAACAAAAAATTTTGTCAGAAGTGGGATTTGAACCCACGCCCTCTCTCGAGGACCAGAACTTGAGTCTGGCGCCTTAGACCACTCGGCCATCCTGACTGCAATGATATTTATTTAAATAAAATTTATATGTTTAATGAATTTTCTATAGAATAACATAGATTATACCTTTCAATGGATTTTTTTTTATTTTTTACTTTTAAAATCTGTATGAGACAGCGAATTACATCATCGACACCTGTACCATAAATCATTCAGGCATAGCTCTGTGGGGCCCACCATGATGTGTGGATTTTATCCACGCTGTCCCTCCATTTTTCCAGATCATTTTAGGGTATGAACCAAAAAATGGGGCAGATCCAAGACTGAGGTGGACCACACCACAGGTAATAATGACAACTACCGTTGAAACCATCCTAGGGGCCGTTTAATTGCCATCCAACCTGTTCAAAAAGGGCACACAATAAGTTTTTAATGGTGGGCATCCAATTCCCAGTGTGGTCCACTAAAGCCTTGGATCTGCCTCATGATCTGGATAAATGGATAGACAGTTGTAGACAAAACCCACACATAGAGGTGGGCTTCACATATCCCTGCCTGGCCAGATTAGGACGCAATCCACCTCCCACATCAAACCTTTTGTTGGTGTGGGGAATTCCTCATTTATTAATTAACAAGTTTAAAAAAAAATCACATTTGTAATATTTCTTTCATTATTTTGTTGGAGCCCACCTTTGATTACCCACCCAGATCAAATCCGTCAGATTGGAGGATCCTAACCATCCCATTAGAGATGTGTAAGCATATTGATGTGGGCATCATATATTTATTAATTAATTAATTACCAACTACTATGTATGTTAAAATTGTTGGTCATTGTATATAAATTAAATATATATATTAAAAAAAATTTTAAAAGAAAATGGTTTAACACAGCTGAACCTAGTAAGCCAGTCCAGTCCTGTCGAGTTGAGACTCAACCAAGTCACACTCTTTTCAAAGAGTTTCCAATAGACTCAGATGTGTCTCTCAGGGCAATTAACCAGAGTTAAGGAAGTATGCTGTCATCCATCATGGGAATCCAGCCCATTGTCATTGGATTTTCAATCCGCAAGGACACTAACAGTGATACAAGGCTGAAATGTGTGGAGAGAAGATAATACAAGAGAGATGGAAAATGGTGGGGGCCACAGTAACACTACAACCATTAACTTCTAGTCTACTTGTACAGGCCCAAAGGCCACACTAAACATACACCTGGAAATCAATCTTATCATATTATATTCTCTTTAACATATACATAAACATATACACCTGAAACCTCATAAATGGCTTGGCCTCCTTTTACCTGTATCTGTCCTCAATTTCTTTACAGGCTTAGCCCACTGGGCCTCTTTCATACCTACAGATTCACAACCAACACCACCCTGCTGGGCTGCCTGTTGGCTCCACACATGTGCATTTCCCGCCTGCTGAGACGCCTTTGCGCCCTTCTGGAATGGGTTCCTGATGCTGCTGTGGGGTGATTTGACGGGAGACACAGGGCCCGCCCTTGGCGTCAGGGACTTGTCCCTGTCTTTCCTCTTCTTCTTGCAAATGACCAGATCACCGGGGTGGGTCAACAACGGCGGGGGGCCATGCTCACGGCTGCTGCTGCTCGCCCGCCTGGATTCCTTTAGGAACTTGGGCGGGCGGCCGCGGCCCCTGACTTCTTCATTGGCTGGGATGCCCCCACGCGGTGACGGCTTCATGGGGCCTGGGCCTCGTTGTTCCACGGCATTGACCAGTTTGTGCCGCTTGGTTTGGCCAGTTGCCATCTGTTTCCGAGATGAAGTGGCCATGGGCCGATCGGGGAAGGAGAGCGCATTTCTTGCTTCGTGGAAATCCGTGTCAGGAAATGCAATCCGCATGATATCAAAGAAGAGATCATGTAGTTTTCTTGCTTCCAATCTTGCCTGCACCAAAATTAATACTTCGTTTTAAGTCTCTAGGGATTCAAAGAACATAAAAAATCTATACACACACACACACACACAAATGGGAAGACTATCTGCAGAACATGCCACGTTCACTAGATCTGTACCATTCAACAGGTAAGCCTGACTTTTTAAAATTCACAGAAACTAGGTCAAGTCTGCTTTGAGGCAGAACCAACTGAATCTGCACCCCGAATGCTTGCAGATGAATCACTCGGTTGCATATTGGTTTTGGGCCCCCAGGGAGAGTCATACTCCAAAAAGAAGTTTGGTTGAATACATCTGGAGGTATTGCAATATGATATATCAGAACTCTCTATTGGAATTGGGTTCTTTTCGATTATCCAAACCGTTTAAGTGACAGAGCTTCCCATGGGGATTCCATGGAGAAATTAAAAAAATAAAAATAAAAATAAAAACTGAAATCCATGAAAATCAATTCTCATTTCCAGTCTTCCTAAAAAAACAGAAACTTCTAGTTTAGTTAATTTTGAACCATGGCTTCAAGAGGCAGATTTTTCAATTCACAGAAGGGGCAGTCTCCAGAAGCACTGTTAGAGGGCACATGTAGGGTCCAGTGATGTCTCCATGGAATCTAACCCAACCAAAAGATGGGTCACCTCAGAAAACCCCCAAGGCCTAAAAATCATCTCGATCCAAAACTCAGATGGGCCACAGGACAGAGACAACATCGAGAGGAAACACCCATGGTTGATTAGCTTGGAGGGCCGGCCATGTTGTGTGTGTGTGTGTGTATCTAATCAAGGCCATTCAGACCCTTCATCCAGTCAAGGAGTGTCAGGCCAAAATTCACTGTTTGGGAATCAAGTCAGCCCCTGTAAAATTCAAGGGTGGGTGTTCCCTCCATGACCATTCCCTTTGCTGCATCCCACCCTTAGTTTTGGATCAGACTGAGTTTGGGTCCTGTGGGTTTTCTGAGATGACGTGCCTGATAGACGGGTTGGATGGTCTGAATACATCATATGGATATGGCCCCCACATCTGCCCGGTAGCACTGAGGCGCACCCCTTCACAAAAAGGGGTAAAAAAGTAGTTCTGAATTGCCTTTTAAATTAAGATATCTTGGAAAAGCTCAACATACCTCATGGGAGTAGCCACAATGCTGAGCTGCAGTTTTCAACATCAGCTGCACATCTGCTACATAATCCATCACACCATTATACTCCAATCGATCCACCCGTTCATCGATCCTTTGTAGATCTGAGAGATTATTCATAGCCATATAAGATTTCTCACTCCTCCAAAAACCCACTATGAGTGGCGCAATCTGATGCCCGTCTTTCTTTATTCTTCTCTGGAACTTGCTAGTCACATTCTTACACTGCAAAAGACAAGAAGATGCTCTTCATGTTGTACAAAATAAGAATATAACACTGTATAATGCTTGATGGAGCTATTTGTTTGCAGAATAAACTGTACATGCGGGGCCTACCTTTTGGTTATTCATGGATGGGGAGATGTTCAAAACATCTCCCAATCCAAGTATCATGTCCACTCGGGACCCCTATTAAGTGTGGAGCATTCACTGTAATTGTCCATTTCCAAACCTTAATCGGATGGCTTGGATCATCTGATAAAAAGGATACTGTTGTGTAGCCAATCCCACAATGGGGTAGAAGGTTGAGCCCACCTGTACCACTGTTGGATCGGAAAGAAAAGCTGTTTCTTTCAATCGAGCATTACCTTTCTTTGAACAATGCCGGACATCTTCGCACCAAAGGAGACTGGCCCACTTGTCTTCATAGGTTTACCATTCCAACTTTCTCTGGAGTGTTCAGTAGCATCCTCCGCAGGCCCCGGCAGAGAATTCAACCTGCTGGGCTTCAGCATTGCATGCGATTTCAAAGAACTTGTACCCTTTTTGGGAGGTACATTGCGCCTATGTTTAGAAACTGAACTGCTTTGGTCATGCTTGCCAGCAACAGGCTCACCGAATGCCTCGAGTTCCTGATCAATCCCAAACTGCCCTTTGTAATCATGGTCATTTTGCAAGGGCAGTCGAGAGGGATTTGCACTCTGGAGAAAAAGCTTTTCAGTGTTGGATTTATCTTCAAGTCTTTCAGGATTATATCTAGGGCGGATGCGGATACTACGCTTCCGCTTTATTTTTGGCTGCAAAACCTGTCCGTCTTCAGCATCGTCCTTGTCATGAGTCCAACTTCCAGACCGTTGGAAGTCCACGTGAGAATCGCCTGAAGCTGCAATTTCTCCTTCCTCGAGTTCATCTGCCTGGTAGACATTTCCCAAAAGAAAAATGACTAGAAAGAGCAAGCACAAACAACATGAGACAAGTGAAGGCTACCCATGAAAATGGGATTCTAGACCACACGTGTGATATGCAGGCAGTCCATTAAGTGAGCCAAATGTACAAGGAAAATGGACAAAATCAACTGACCAGCATTCCACATTCAACATGTGTAAGGCCTACTCCAGATTAACTGGCCTGATTTTCAGGCCACAACATGTACATGGTGGGCCCTTCCTGCAAGTAGCCTTAGCAGTGATAAAATGATATAACATCTATGTGAAGAAATAAGACGCACCATCCTTCTCGAGAGAGAACCAGGCCTAGCATCTAATGCAGAAAGAGATCCAAACTTCTGGGAAGATATGGAAGGAGTCGCAACATGAGCCAATCTTCGACTTTCAGAAGAAGACCCTGACGAAGCCGCTTCTTCAAATGCATGATCATTTCTGTTGCCTTCAAATGCTTGGGGGAATCCATATCCGTCATTATCACCAACCGGACCATCATCCTCCAAATGAACCTTGTTACTAGGGTGAACATTGACTGCACCACTAAATTCTTCATCTTCGTATTCTTCAACTTCTCTGTCTTCCTCCTGCAAAGAGTACCCGTTCCTCTCTTCAGAACTCGCTTCAAAATCATCCTCTTCTTCATCATCCAACTCCAAGTACATTGAATACTTTTTGGTGAGTGAGGAGGCCCTCGGCCGCCCCCTTTTCCTCTCGGTTTTAGTGGGAGACAAATGTGAAGGCATTTCAATGGGTTCCATGCCACCATCACCAACAAAGGTGGCCTTTGATGGCTTCTTAGATAAATGAGCAATAACGGTATTTACTTCTCTGCTTCCAGCTCGAAGCCACTTAGGGACCTCATTATATTTCACCATCTCCGCCTCCCAATCAAGGTCTTCATCCATCTGATCAAAGAGCTCAACTTCTTCTTCACTCCGAGCAATCATGCGATTTACCTCCGGTAGTGATGGCACATCATGCACATTTTCCTGATACCTTTCCTCATCATGCAACAATGTCTCCAAGGTCAGACGCCTTTCTTCATGCGTTGTTCGCTGGTCAAAGCGCCCTGCGTTTATGACCTCATCCGCCATATCTATCTTATATTGTTGAATGTTATTTCGTATGAGGCTCTCAATGGACCCCATATATCTATCTTTCCCTGCAAGGTCATCCTCTAAATCTACTGTACCTCCACTCCTAATCTCGTCTTCCTTCTGATAGCTCGAGATTTTGTCAACGACTGCTTCCATGTAGATCACTTTTACCTCTCTTGTCTGTCCAATACGGTGAGCCCTAGCTACTGCTTGTTCCTCATTTTTGGGATTCGGGTCAGGATCATAGATGATAACAGTGTCTGCAGTCTGAAGATTCAGGCCTCTTCCGGCAGCACGAATACTGAGCAAGAAGATAAAGCAATCAGTATCAGGGCTGTTGAAGTCCACAATAGCAGATTCACGATCTTCTAAGCTAGTTGTTCCATCAATTCTTCTATAGACAAGTCGTCGCCATTGCAAGTACTCCTCTAATATATCAAGAAGCTTTGTCATGGTGCTAAAGAGAAGCACGCGGTGTCCAGTTCTTTGAAGTTTTATGAGAATCCTATCTAGGATCCAAAGCTTCCCACAAGACCGCACGATGAAGTCTTTGGACAGGTCACTGAAATAAGGGTAATTAAGCAAAGGATGATTGCAAGCTTTACGAAGCTCCATACATCTATTATTAAGAGTCTTGTATGTCTTGACCTGGTAAGCAGGGTTCTTCTCGACCCTGCGAGACTCATCCTCAGGATCAACCCTAATGGTGCCAGTAGATTTAATCCAGTCATATATGGCGCCTTGAATGGCGGACATTCTACACCTCAAAACAATGGGGATCTGTACACCACATCAAGCAAACAGTTATCAACCATTCACAAAACTTAGGATGCATTTGAGTGTTCGTTGTTACAAAGGCTGGCGGGATTTGCCCACTTAAAATTGCCGTCAAGAGAAGCAACTTTCCATTTGTATCTATGACAATTTCAGGGCAGAAGGGGCAGGGAAAGATAGCCTGCTTCCTGCAGGTTGTGTCCACACCACCGCAAACACCAAGTTACATTAAGGGCCCGTCGGATAGTAGGAAGAGAAAGAAAAGAAAAGAAAATTGTAATGATGATTTCTTGAGATTTCTATGGGCACCATTGAAACATGGATTCCCATGGATTCCATTTTTGGGGTTCTTTGTTTGGATCATCATCATCATCTAAACCTTTTCCCAACTTAATTGGGGTCAATGACATGAATCTTTTTTCTGCCATTCCAGTTATTTGGCTAGCAACTGAAAATCTGATAAAGCTCTTACACCAGTCACCTCATTAGCTTGTGCGTGAGAATTTGTCCGTGGTATTTGGGTAATTATTGCTTTTTGAAATCAAATATTTCATTTGGAATCCAAACATAGTGAAATGCCCTATCATGGGAAAAGTCATCCATTTTCTTCTCTTTTCTTTTCCCACTATTCAAAGAGGCCCTAAGGGTGCTTGGAAAATCCCATCAACACAATTCGATGATCCACCCAAACACTATCATGATCAACTAAGGATTTTGGCAGTAAATACCTTCGGAGGAAGTGCCCCTTCCACATCCTCAACACGCCGTCGGAGCATAAAAGGCTCCAAAATCTGATGAAGACGGTGGATGATGATAACCTTTTTCTCAGTCTCAAGCCAGTCATCCTCAGCATTATGTGAAGGACCATCCTTTTGGAAGGGCTTTGAGAACCAATCATTAAATGCTCTGCTATTGTCGAATACTTCTGGGAGAAGCAAATTTAAGAGGGACCATAGCTCTTTCAGATCATTCTGCAAAACAGAACAACAGCTTTTACATGTCCACTCAAGCAATAGAACCAAATATTAGTTTGAAGCACAATTCGAAGCGCAACAACTAGAAAAAGGGAAACATGCATTGTAGAGAAGATTATCAAGACGAGCCACATTTGTGCTTCATCTTTTTTGCAGTTCGTCTTTGAAATAACCCATTTCTGGTCTAACAAAGGCCACAGCTATCCAAAACTTCAATGAAAATGAAGCAGATTGAACAAGCATCCAAGCATAATTTTGCTTGAGAAGACACAATTATGAGTCATATTCTGGTTTTTCCCTGTAGAGGATCGAATGATGGTTTATATCAGATGAATACTGATCCTTCCATCAATAAAAATCATAACTGAAAGTAAACCAACAAAAATCTAATTGATTCAGTATTTTTATCCAGGGTGTTTTAGATCCTATCTCAAAACTAACAGATAATCATTCCAGCTGAATTTTTCCATGGATTATGAAAGAATTTATTAGGAAGCGAGGGATAAAACAAAAATACATTCCATAGCCTTAGTTGCACAATCCTTCTAAATAGGTACCAACTAAAAGATAACACTGGGGGCACAAAAGCGTCCATTCCAGCTGCCTTTTTCTATGTAGTCATAGAATTTATTAGGAAACGGGGGATAAAACTACAAATACAATCCAGAGACTTAGTTGCACGATTCTTCTAAATGTCATTCCCACTTTGAATCGCACTTCAGACTTGCACCTCCACTCTCACTTCCCACTTGTTTATACTTGAAAATATTGTGAAACAGACACTTCCCCACTCCTGCACCCAAATCTGTCCCCACTTTGCTTCACGTGCCATACAACTACATCCAGAGCTGAGCAGCAAGCTCCACAGAACAAGAAGGGGGGAGGACAACGGCCAAAAACAAGGAAAAGCCCAAACACCTGAACAAGTAGAGGGAACAGTTATCTTCCATCAAGAATGAACAGCCTGTCCTTGGTCCCAACCAGCTTAGCTGAGGAGTTTGCTTTATTAGCTGCTTCTCTATTCCATCTGACATTTTAGCGACACTCAAATGCTCCCTTAGACTATATATTTTATCCAGGGTATTACAAAACGGTTTCGTAACAGTGGTAACCATTATGCATTACGAGGTTGTAACGGCCGTTATGGAAAAAAATAAAAATGACAAGTAACAGCCCTGTAACCAAGGTGTTCCAAAATGGTAACGGTGGCCATAATGGCCACCACCGTTACCATTATGAAATGGGCTGTAACGGCCATTATGGCCCTTTTTTGTTTTTTGAAAAACTGTTACAGGACCATTACGGGTCCGTTAGGGCCAGTTTTTCTGTAATGGTCGTTTGGACCCCGAAACGCGTAACGGTTATGACCGTTACCATTACGTAACGGCCGTTATGTAACCGATTTTGAATACCTTACCATTAACGGTCCATCATGGAGCCAAAATAGGTTTTTTTTTTTTTCCACAAAATAATAATAATAATAAAGCGCTAGCGTAACTATGGAATACCTTGATTTTATCCTTAGCTACAATTATCATAGATGAATATTGGTAAAAAGGTTAGGCAGCAAACCTGTAAAGGGGTCCCAGTAAGCAGCAACCGTCTTTGGCACTTATACCTATCAAGATCACGTGCCAGAACCGATTCCCTATCTTTCATACGTTGAGCTTCATCAATTACAATATACCTCCAGTCAATTCTTGATAGCTTAGCACGGTCATACATCACAAACTCATAGGTCGTAACAAGTATGTTAAATTTTAGTGCACAAACCTCCTACAAAACAAATATCAACAAAAGATTGCTCAGCATAGTATCGAAATGTTGGATATGGGCCCACTTGTGTGCAAATACTAGTGGGTGGGTCCCACGCAGTTTTCCCTCCAATATCCCTCTTTCAATTTTCTCTTGAAGTTTAAAATTTTCAATTTTAAAACAAGGAGATTGGGGTAAGGGAGAGATATCGGATGTGATAGGGATAAGCCCTGACACATCCAAACTCCTCCCATATTCTCCCAATCCCTCTTATAAAAAGGGAGGCATGCTCTCGCTAAAGGCATTCCCAACTAAGAGAATTTCCCAAAGAGAAAATAGGGAGAGGAATAATACTGATTGTCTATTAAGTGCCACCTCTAGATGATCTAAACTGTTAATTGTGTCCAGTGGGCCACCTTAACTGTGGAATCAGAGGGGTGAGCAGATCTTCTCTGTTCATGCAGTAGTTAGGCAGACCGCTGGACATAGGCCGTCGATCTTCAGCTTTGTATGAAAGTCTATATGATCATGTAGATACCATCAGATCCTGTGGGCCCACCCATCCAGGTCTTTCAAGTGGTATAAATAAATGTAGATAGCATAAGTTGTGACTCTGACTGATATGTGTTTCAAGAAATAGGGACTTCAAATAGATAAACTCTCATAAACTCCAAATATGATAATTTCATAAACTTGAGGATCCTTTGCAAGCAAATCTGGGGTAGTCAAGTTTCCTTGGAAATGATTAAACAAACTGTTTTGCAAATACCAGCAGGAACTTATAACTGCGGTTACTGCACCAATCATATACCAATGAGCTAATAGCATGGAATACAATAATAAATTACACAAGCTACAGCGATAGCATGGAATACAATAATAAATGACACAAACTACAGCGATAGTTCAGCAGTTTTGGATGGTTGTGACTCATCCACCATACGCGTCATGCACACATGTAGCGTAATCTAGTCCATCAAATCGTGGGGGCCCATTGTGGATGTAACTGAAAGTCACACTTATCAAATAAGCCTAACCATCCAATTGGTGGTTATCAAATGGATGGTAAGTGAAATGGTCATAGGTCCAACTGCAATGGGTAAAATCAGATGGAAAAGATTATCCAATCAGAGTGACTTTGGAACTATGTGAGTATCCACCATGCAGGCCCCTTCTTTCTTCGTCTTCTTCGTCTTCTTCTTCTTCTTTTTGAGAAGGTAATTAGAATCATTAAAAGTAAAATCAAGAGAAGGGAAGGAACCTCCCAGTACAAAGGAAAGAACTTGAAATCCCCACAAGGGCAAGGTCATACACAAATGAGGTAGATGCCCTAATTGAGAGAACAAATGAAATGGTGGACGAGTCACTAACTTTTCAAAAAGGTGGTCAAATATCGCTGGAGCCTACCTCAATAACAAATAACATTGTTAAAGTTCCAGCGCCATCCAATCCAAAAGAAAATAAAGATTTGGATTTGCCCTCCATCCTTACTATATATATATATATATATATATATATATATATATATATATATATATATATATATATATATTAAAACTGCCTCAGAGTATATCATTTACAGAAAGGTGAAAAAAAAATGTGCAGCTTACCTGAGAAAATAACTTTGACCGTTGCTCCTTTCCACCAACGTAAAATATACATGATGCAGATGGCAGCCAGGTATGCAGCTCACTCTGGAAAATACAGTTGTCAGAAAAGAGAAAAAGGGAAGATGATGGACATGTCAAATTCACAAGGATTCTAACCTTCCAATTAACCATAACAGCATTGGGAACAATTATAAGATGGGGCCCGTAATTCCCCTTGAACTCCATTAGATAAGCTATCAATGCCATGACCTGTTTGTACAAAATTTTGTTAGTTTTTCCTAACATAATTTTTTTCCTGAAAGATATAATTCTATTCAAATAGTCATCAAAGCTCCTGAAGAAGTAAGGCGTGTCAACTAGCTGCTCTATTAAAAACACAATGAAGGACCTCAACATATGCATCCTATACCGAAATACAAATACCAGAATGTCTTAGGGCCTATTTTGGTAGGGGATCCTACAAAATCAGGGTTAAGTATAATCCTACTTTTGGAAGGCTCCATGCCCTCCACATCAGATTTGCGGCCACAGAGTTGCGCTTTCCTCCGAACGGACCCTTAGCTACCATTTGCAGTCAGTTCCAACTTGGTTTTGGAGTGTGACTCCCAGTTGTTGCCAAAATGTTACAACTCCTTACATCTCAGCAAAACTAACAGGAGATGGGCAATCAACTTGGTTTATTCCCCAACAAAACCAAGTCAACTCAGTTTCAACAAGTTTTAATTTCTTGAAATTAAAAGAAGAGGGGCACCAAAAATCTAAACATGTCTTCAGATTATTTTTCTTTCATGGTCAATGTTAAATAAGAAAATACAATACAAACAGTGCAGTTAGTCAAGTTACAAGACAGAAGAGAAACTAACCTGTACAGTCTTGCCAAGACCCATCTCATCTGCCAGTATCCCATTTAGCTTATTATTATACAAAGAAAGCATCCACTGCAGCCCAACCTGGAAAAATGAAGAAGACAATTAACAGGGGATATTCATTAGGAAGGGTAGAGGGGTAAAAAAAAAAAACAAACATCTAAGAAGTTGCAACTTACAAGCTGATAGTCTCGTAAAGTTCCAGCCCTTAACATTGAAGGTTGCCTTAAAACTCTTTCATTCACAGCATGTGCCAGATTATAATACCTGGTGGAAATAAATGAATGAGACCTCATTCATTAGTAAAATAAACAGCTCTCAAAGAAAGAGCTAATGAGAAAAATATCTTTCAAGACAAGACAAGTTCAAAAGAGCATATGTGGAACAATAATCCAACATGACCCTTCAGAAAAAGGAAAAAACAACAGTGATCCAACAACAGAATTTCAATCACAAGAGACTAAAAAGTATCAAATGAATTCAACCAATGACCGCATGCACTGCTATGGCTACTTGTGGGGATGGATTTTTGAATCCTACTCTCCCACACATGCTGATGGAGCCTGTTGATGTGATATTCAGTCACTCATCTGGCAAATGCCACCATTTACATTCTATAGCCCAAAATGGAGCAGTTGGTGGACCACACTTGCACACCAAATTTGGGCCATTATAATATATGTATCTGTCCTTGATGACCAAATTGAGCAGAATTATAGGCCATGGCATATGGTGGGGAGCACCAGATGAACAACCCAGGCCTCACATGCATGCAGATTCCTAGTCTCAGGAGCAGCCGTCACATTTCACATGCCAGGCACACACTCAACTTCAATCTCACCAGAATTTCCAGTTAAAAAATTATTATAAAGATATTGATTACATACTTGTTAACGGATGCATTGTCCCTTGGTGCATTCATCTCAGAGAATCTGTTCCTTATCATGACTTCCTCTCCTGCACAAGCTGCTGCTGCTCTAACTTCCTCTTCTGTGAGACCCTGTTGAGAATTAACTTAAATGTCAACTGGATAACAGTAAATTGAAGGAACACCAAAAACTGTAATTCTGAATGATGCATGCCTGAGATCGTGCAGCAGCTGCAGCAGCATTTGATGCCTCTTCCACCTCCTGGTGACTCTTGGCAGCTGTTATCTTCCCTCCGAGTTTTTGAAGATAATCTTCAGTCTGAGACAAAAATGACGAGAGAACGGCATATCGCTGAGCAGCATCACCCGGAATGTTTGTCTGCTGCTCCAGTAACATTTCTCGATACCTGTCAACGTCATTATTTTTCAATGCCTCCATTCTTTTGTTCCTGTCATCATCCTTTCTCTTTGAAAATTCTTTCAACATTCTTTCATGGTATTTAGCAACTCCCCTGTTACGGGTAGTACGTGCATCACGAATGACCCAGTGAACCTCGAGAAGCTTCTTGCGCCACTGAAAGATGGATTTTAGTTGCCTTTCTCTCATGGCCTTTTGAGAGAGCTGCACTTGCCTCGCAAGCTCCATGCGCTGGCGTTCACATAGCCTAACAAACTTCCGATACGGCCTGTCAGGCATTGCCATAATGTCTTGCTGCTGCTGGTCAACTTCGTCTCTTAAACGTTCCTGCAGATGTAATAGCCTGAGCTTCCGTTCTTCAATTTGCATCCGCAAAACCAGATCAGGCTTGATCCATTTCCTCTCCATGTTCACTGCGAGCAAATCCATAATCTTTTTCAGGTTCTCCGTCCTTTTCTTGCTAAGCACTTCCTTACCCTCCTCAAATAGCAGATCCTTCACATCATATGCTAATCTTAAGTTATTTGCATTATTCCCAATCATTGCCGAGCCAAATGAATCGTGCCTCCGAATGAAAAAAGGAAAATCGAAAAGCGGCCCATAATACTTTCTAGTGGGACCAACATCTTTCGGTGGTGTTGGCGGATTCGCATGAGTGGATTTTTTCACTTGTGCGGCATCTAATGCAGTGCCCTGCAGTGGAAGAGCCCTTTCCCTATCTGCACTGAAGTCCACCTTATTAGAAACCTTCTGATTAGCTTGTTCGACATCCTGCTCAGATTTAACAGACGTGGTGCTTTTTTCTTCCTTCCCAGCAGATACTACAGGCACAGGTTCCTTTACTGCACCAAACACTCGTTGGGAGTGACTGGCTGCAGTGGTCGCTTTCTCCTCTCCCTTGAAGGCTTCCTCTGTAGGCGGACTATGCCCTTTGCTTAGAGGCACAAGCTGTGAAGCCTTACCATTGGCCTCTAAATTCCTCACCTGTTCTTCAACATTCTTGCCAGTAGTCCTGTCCTGGCTAACTGTTCCTGGGGAAGAAAAGACCTGCCGCGGCTGAGAACTGAGAGGTGGAGGAGCAATGGCTTGAAGAACTTCCTGAGGAAGGGTGCCTTCACCACGCTGCAGAGTAAAGAAAGGCAGGAGGTGATTAGCAGTACTGAGTTTAACAATTATAAGTTTGTTTGTCTTTTTTTTTTTTAAGAATGAACTGAAATATATTTTCAGGAGCAAGCACCGGGGAAAGAAAAAAAACAAACAAACAGGGCAAAAGAAAAACAGAAAAAGCAAAACCTAGGCCATACAACACTTATAAGTAACAAGGAAACTCTATTTTCTAAAACTGTCACATAACTGGTAACGCCATGTGAGACATACGCATCAGGCAAATTTAGACATGGCCATTAAGGAAAAGGCTTAATGTATAGTTTATACAGAGATATCCTCCAGTGCTCTCTGAGCACTATAAGTTATAGTGCTCCTAGTTGCATTGGTTCAATTAGACAGTCCAATTGATTGGTCTGAACTGTCCCTTAAGTTCAGAACATATTTCATAGAACATCATGCAAAATTGCACTGATCGGAACGATCCAATCTGTTCTTGATTTTGCCTTATTTTCTATAGCCAACCTCCTCCTTCTAAGCCATAGAGAGAGTGGTTAGAATTTCCTAGCAGCAGTGCTTCATTAGAATCAAAAGCAATCCATGATGCACCTTAACAAATTGATGCATCAAATTGTTGATTGGACCTATTTTGAGTAAACAATCTTGACCATCCATATTAAAGAACATTAATCAAATAGCCAATATTTGTCAGATCACTGTCGTGTTTGCATTGTAGCCCATGAAATGGACGTTGGACCTGATGAATGGTCTAGATCAATGGATTGGACTGTCAAGTGCCCCAATGAAACTAGAAGCATTATTAGTTATAGTGCTCTGAGAGAGCTGGAGCATTTCTATTATAGACTAACGTAATTCTAACTAGAAAAGTCTAATGTGTTTCGTGTTTTGTAGACACATTTCCTTATACATGCATGCTCAAATTAAAATCCATGCAATAAGACAATTTTATTATCATTATAACTGAACAGGTGTCAGAATGTCAGGTTTTCCATTATCCGCCCTGCTGGTGTCTAACACCGACACAAATGTTTGTATCCAACACTGACACATATTTAAGTCAAAGAGGTATAAAGCAAACAAGGAAGGATTTGGTTCAAGAGCTGACTAGCCACCAAAATGCAGCAAGGCCAGCTAATTATAACTCAAAGAAAGAACTCTAGCTCATGAACCAGGCTATAAAGGCAGAATTAGCCCGACTTAACACACCTGTAATCGAAAATCCTAGGAATGCCTTGATGTGCATGTCGGTGGAGGTAGTAAGAAAAGACTTGGTGACATCTAACTGAGGACACGATCCTTCATAAAGTGGAATGGCGGAATGGGACTTGAGTGGCCAACCGCAATCAGTTGGGATTAGGATTGGATGATGATGATGATGAGAGGTATAAAGCAAACAGCTCACTGAAATGAACAATACAACTGATAAGCCAACTTCTGGGGAATGTTTGGTTTCTATACCTTCAGGCGCCTGAATGCTAATATCTGCGCCTTAAGAACATGGAGCTGCTGCTTGGTAAACCCTAAACGTTGTTGTGGCACCTGGGGCAAGGATCCACCATGAGAAGGTAAGGGGGTGCTAGAGCCTGAGCCCTCACTGGAAGAAACTGCAGGCTGCGGAGAGGTTCGGTTCAACTGCCTGAGGTACTGCATTTGCAATGTTTCCTGCCCAGAAAATGCATTCTTTCCATGTGGCTGATCCATGCTCCGGCTCATGCTTGCAGAAAACTGCGGTGGAGGCATGGCCTGCATTCCGTTGCCAATCAAGCCTGGATGTCTACCAATCCTCTCGGTCTGGTTCTCTCGGCTTTGAGCAACAAGCTGCTGCTGCTGCTGCTGTTGTTGCTGCTGCTGCTGCTGTTGATGCTGCTGCTGCTGTTGCTGCTGCTGTTGATGCTGCTGCTGCTGCTGCTTTTGCTGCTGCTGCATCTGAATGTTGTTGGCATTATTAACCACAGCAGCAATCCCAGCAGCCGGAAATGTCCCAGAAGGAAGAGTCGGTCTAGTTTTTCCAGGGGCAACCTGACCAGATAAATCATTGGACAAATTACCATGAACAGAGTTTTCACTGCTGACCTGTGGAGGAGACATAATCTGTTGCTTTGGCGTAGGCGGCCGCATGTTTTCATTTGGCTTCTGCATCCCAGCCATTTTGGATTGCCAAAGCGGAAGAAGTTGAGAAATCAGATTTGCATTAGCAGGAAGAGACAGATCGATGTTATGCTCCAATGCCCAAGCCTGCATTGCTTGCAACTGGGCCATCACGAATGGATTGTTTGCTACATTTTGTATGCTTGATTGAGCCAGTGGTGCTTGCACAGGTCTTATCACGTTGGCAGCCATTAAATGTCCAGATGCTGCCGGAGGATATTTTTGCTCATCCCGCTGATCGGTACTCGTCTGCCCTAGTTCCATCTGTTTCTCCCCATGTGTGAAATGTTCAACTGACTTTTTCAACATGGATGCCTGTGCCTGGTTAGACGCCTGAACAGACATGAGCTCCTGCATTTTCAGGTTGTTCCTGCGCATTTCTTGATCCTTTCCGGCTGGACCAACCATTCCCATTTTACTTTGCAGCTGTGGTTGCATATTCCCATGAGACTTCTGCTGGGCGGCCTGGAAAGCATACTGGAGGTAAGCTTGATGGATTGGGTTTTGGACATGCTGCTCTGGACCTTGCCCTTTATTCTGGCTTTCCTCATGAATCTGGGAGGGCAAACTTTGTTGAGACAAATCTACAGACTTCCTTGGCTGTTGAGGCAGAGGTAGGGAGGAGGGAGGTGAAGAGAAGCCGCTCACTCCCATGACTCCATGGATACCACCAGCCTGATATGCTAAGAGGGCTTCATTTCCTTCACGTTTTCTGAGTTGTTGTTGCTGTTGCTGATGTTGTTGCTGCAGAGCCAGCAAAAAAAAAATTATAAACAAATCTTCATATAAAACCCGTATAATAAGAGTAGGCATAGGGCTGTCAATGGGCCATGCCCGGGCCATGCAATATCAAAATTTTGAATGGGCCTAGCTTGCAAGCTCGGCCTGAATAGTTCAAAATCTGGGCCAAACCTGACCCCAGGCCCGGGCAATTGACAGCCCTATGTGGGTAGGTAACGGTATGGAACTCATACATCTGGAGCAACAAACACAAAAGGTTCAACATAAGGAACATAGGATGCCAACTGATACACCATGCAAAGCACAAGGACATACATGAGTAATGAGAATTTAAAATTTTTATTTAAAAAAAAGGTCGTAGGAAGCATTTGGATGTAGTGCCAGATAGTGATTAGTGGGACTTCCAAGACAAATAGACATGATCCAATTTGCGGCCAGGATGAAAACAAAACCAGCACCATGCAGCTTCAATTTCCCACATTTTCTGCCACAAATCACAAGTGAGAGATAAACACCGGAAGGTTCCTAGCATAGCTCATTTTTATTGTGGCACAAGTCGAACAAGCCAGACGTTGGGAACAGGGACATTCCAAAAATAGCCTCCAAAACAAGAAATTCACAAAAAGATTAGAAGACAGAAGCAGAATTTCATCCAAGGAAAAGCAGTTAGGGCTTAATGAAAAACTGAAATTGTACCCACAACATGATTGGCTCAAATGCAGCCGATTTACATGGCATGAATCCAAAATGCCCTTAAAACCCATCATTTATCGTCTAAGATTTTACTGCAAGAGCTAACAGCAAGATTCATCCAAGAAAATGCTTCATGTTAGAGTTTGTACCATTTAACTAAAAGTTCTTGACAGCTTTTACTCCCAAAACTGGACTAAAATAACCACCCCACCCCCTCTATTGAACGATAGGTGTAATATTTTTTTTCTAGACCCTCATTAATTGCAAAAGAAACTCTTAAAAGCAGTTCACAGCAATGTACAATACTGAAGTTGCAGACTATGACTGCAACTTCAGGCAACGTAGTATGATAAAGTTGCAGATTGCAAGAGTGTAGCTCAAAGGAACCCATCTGAGGTACCAGCAATAATAAACAGCCAAACCTTCTAGGATTGGAACCCAACTTCCAAAAGAGACAAATAAAAAGCAGAAACAAGAAAGCAGCATGAAAGAACCATTCTGTATCATCTCATTAAAGGCCAAAATGGATATTACCTAGCAACTGTCTCTCATCATTCAACAGAGCATCAAGATGTACTGAGAATCAAAGGTTAGGTGAAACATAAAGAGTTGGACTAAAGACCAACATGGATACACCTACTTCAGTATCATCTTGTTATTCAATTACATGTATCCATAAGAGAAAAATATATCTAATAAAACACATACACGTGAAAAATCCAATGGTGCCCTTCATTCAGTTAATGACGCAGTAAATAAAAGGAAATGCAGCACAAACTTAGACCACCTAATCTAGCAAATAGCTGAACCTCAGAATAGGAAAAAAAAACAGTAACAACATAATCACATTAACCAACCACAAATTCCAATACTTGCGTACCCCAAACTAAGTTCAATCAAAATCTACAATTCAAAATTTTCCAAGAACCGGTTAATTGAACCAGAAAAATGCAAGAAAATTGGGGGATACAAGAAAAGAATTAAAAATAAATAGCCAAATACACCACTGAAATCAAAGAAAATAAACATTTCTCATTAATATATAAATTGCTTGTTACGACAAACATAGAGAAGAAACAGTACTCAAAATCCATATAAATAAAAGAAAAACCGTAAGTGTAACCAAAACCTCCATATAAAGAAATGCCACCAAAATTCATCAAACAATAATAAGGCTTCTCAAGGTTTGGAAATTTTGAAACGCTAGTCCAAACTCAGTTCAACCAAAAGGCATGAAATTGCACAGGCTAAATGAGAGTCAAAATGGGTGCATGAGAAGTACTCTGAATCCAATTTTTTACAAGAAAATAAGGGTGCATACAAACAATATATACTCCGGCGGGCCCCAATAATAAAGGCACAAGGACCATCTTTTAGGAATATAAGCCATTCGTCTAGTGGAACCGAACAGGAGATGCGCCACACTACAATATCAGCCAAATAATATGTGATCCTCATGGTCAAAGTTGCTGTTTTACAGTGGAGAATTATGCCAAATGGTCCACATTTAACAGAGATCCATCTGGACACCTGGGGTCATCCAATGATGGAGATCTTTGGGGTATCCACCAACCAGAATGAGACCCACCATCCAAAGATAACAATGGTTTGGATCATCATTACCAAGTTCAGTCTGTTAGGCGAGCAAATCGCTTGTTCAAACATTCCATATTTCCTAAAAACAAGATCACATCATGATGTAGCATCCAAGTCACTTTTCCATCGAAAATAATATAAAAAACGAACAAAATGAAGAGAGTGAAGGGGATGGTAAGGGCCCATCCTGCATCTCTCCTCAGCCCTGAAATTACATCACCTTGTCCCAATCTCCCACCGGTCACAACATGAACAATTAGAGCTGAAACAAACCCAAGAAATGCATAGCCAAAACTGTTTATGGTAACCAGTTTTTTCTCCATCACCAACATTGTAAGTAAAAGTAAACTTCAAGTATGCCTGAATTATGAAACATAAAAATATACAATTACCAACATTTCAAAAAAAAAAAACAAGAAAATGGAAAAAGTACCCACCAAAATCAGTTCAAAACAAACACAATGTTCTGAAAAAACAAAAATTTTCCACTAAGCATCCAACAGTACATAAATTCATCCAAACCAATCACAAGAATGGCAGCCAAATTTGAAACCTCGTGCCAATTTGAACTTTAAAAAAAATAAAAATAAATAAAAAAGGATACCCAATTGATTGAATCCATCAAAAAACATTAACAATACATTCACCAGCATTTCAAAACAAAACCAAAAAATGGAAAGGAAAAAAAAAAACGCCTAAAGCAGCTCAAAATAAACACAATTCTTTTATTTTATTTTAAAAAAAAAATAGATTTCTTCTACTACGCTTCCAACAATACATAAATTCATTCAAACCAATCACAAGAAGAGCGACCAAATCAAAAGCTCCCACCAATTCGAACTAAAAAAAAAAACACCCAATTGCTTGAATTCTTCAGAATCAAAACCAAAATCAATTAAAGGAAACCCTAATTATACCAACACAAAAATATAATTATCAAACGTTTTTACTATTAAAATGCAAAAAAAACTCAAACAACAAAAATTAAATAATAATAAATAAGTAAACATTGCTACTTTCACTTACAAGTAGGCCCCATCTTTCACTGACCCAGATAGATCAGCTGGTGGACCCCACACCACGGATGGGCGCTTGAGCACAAAAGTGGGGAAATAAAAATAAAAATCTCCCAAGACAGTCCCAGCTAGACCACCGTGGACTCTTATATTCTTTCCAACCGTCCATTTGTAGTCCAATCATAAGGTGTCTGTTGGGAATTTTCTTACACCAGTTATGTCCCCTCCACGCCTCCCGCGTACCCATAGCGGGCCCCACCCAACTAACGGCCAAGATCAACCGAAAAAACGTCCGATCCCTTTCAAATTCCAGACAAAATCCGAATCACACTCACCTGTCTAAATGCAAGCTGCTGCTGCTGCTGCTGCTGCTGCTGCTGGTCAAACCCTAACTGCGAAGGAGCCGACACCGCCGAAGACGGCGACGATGGCGACGCTGACGCCGAGGAAGACGACCTTCCGGACGCCGGATTCCGACCGGCGCCACCGCCCTGCTGCTGCATGCCCAATCAAACACCCGATTTCCCAAAAATTACCGAAAATATCTAAAACCCGCTTCTCACCAAACCACTTTCCCGCGCTTCTCTTCCGTCCCGCTTCATCTGGAACGGCTTTAGGGTTTCGAACCGGTTCCACCGGTTTCTCCTCCGGCCGGTATTCCTGTTCTCGAAAACCGGACCGGAATTTTCACGGATCTACCCGAATTAAAGCGGGTTTTTTTTTTGTCGGGATTCAAAACCCTAAACGCAAGTGTTTTTTTTTCCTTTTCTTTCTTTTTGATTTATACACGAGGAATTCTCCGATACGCGGCCCGAGTAATGGAAAGCGTGCTCGGGTTTTTATCCTGTGAAAATGTGGACCTTGATCATCTGATCTAGACCGTTGATCCATTTGAAACCACTGAGAATTGACTACTTCGGAGAAAATCTCATTAATGGGCCTGTAATGATGTTTAATTTCATGTCATGATAATGGACGGTTTAAGTAATAATGCAGTGATAGCCCGTGTTAAGCTGAAAAGAAGGCCAAGATTGACGGATTGGATTAGTCAGTGGTAGTGTGGCCCATCACCTGAGGACTGAGGTCTGATAGCTTAAACATGGCACAGTTGTAAAGATGAAAGCCCGAGTATGATGGTATACCTTTGGCTGCATGGTTCTGTAATTAAGTTCAGAATGGATTTCAGTCCGTCGCACTTGAGGTCCGTCGCTTTGCCCGAGTGATCTTGGTAGCAGGATCTGGTGCTCGTGCCTGTGCACGTGGGACCCACGATTCGAAAATCCAGACCATTGAATTGTGCAAGGAAAAAAAGATAAAACAACACGTTAGACGAAAGAATACATTAAAAAGGGTCTTCCATGCGAGAGAACTTTGGCGCATGGGCATGGTCCATCGTCTATCGGGAACAATAGATCAATGGTTTCAACGTGGGCACATTTTCATCTGGTGGGACTTCATTGATATTAAGCCGCGCAGATTTCATATCAATCCTTTAAATCACCTTGCGGCTTTATCAAAGGGTTTAGATTTAAAAAAATGTTGGTTGCCAATCTCCCATGTTATTATCCCATTTAAATTTCTTTATACATCCATCCACGATATTTCTCATCGTATGGACGGATTGGATCAGGTGAAGTAATGTCCAAGGGCATGATCGTGAATCTGTAAAATGCAATGTACCTCAATCGCGACGTAGGGTATTATCTTCTTAACCCTAGAGTCTGATCCTCTAACCGCGGTTAAAGGAAGGAGAGGGATTCTCGGGGTTGGAGTAAAAAGGCAGCTGGAGAAATTGACTAATATGATACTCGGGTTACGAACGACGCTTGATACTCAGACACTCAGATGTTGTATATGCCGCATATATTGACTCAAGTTAACCGACTAACTTGTGGAAATCAATGTTTATAATTCGTATTCTAGATATCACTTTTTTTTAGTAATTCTAATTTCTGATTTGTGGACACATGTTTGTAGAAATAGGACCGCTGGTTTTTTCATTTTAACCGTCCAATTAATGTCCATCAATCTGATGTTGATGTATAAAAAAAGATTAATTTTTGTTAATGGTGCGCCTAAATTGTGACCCACCACTTGTGCAGTTTAATTTTAATTAATTTCATTTCATTTATGCAATTTCCAAGTAATTTTGAAGTGCCTGTGTATTATCCCTCAACATTCTCAGAGCATCGAAGATTTTCTCAGACGCAGAAAGGGCTTGTTCACCGATTTAATTACGAAAGAGACACCGCTCTCTCCGACGGAGAGATCACCCTTTCTTGTGAGGAGACTGGCTTTAATGTCCTGCTGAAAAGAAAATGCCCCTTTTAAGGCGATAAATTACGTAACTGCCATCAATTGATGAGCTGCAGACTGCAGACTGCACGCACGTGCAAATAGCCTCCCGGAATGGAATCGGATTCGCTACTCCCCCTGCCACCAACCAATGGCTGATGGTCGGTGCTATGTGGGCCCCACAATGATGTAATTGTTTCATCAATGCCGTCCATTTATTTTTATAGGTCATTTTATGGCATTATACAAAAAATTAATTATATACCAATCTCAAGTGGACCACATTATAGGAAACAGTGTTGAATGCACGTCAACCATTAAAAACTTTTTGGGGGCATAAAAGTATTGGATCAAGCTGATATTTGTTTTTCCCTTCCTCTGAGTCTTTACGACCTAATCAACAGATCGGATGTCAAATAAACAATACACTGGGCCTTAGTAGGATTTAAATGATGGATATCCAATCACTATTGTTTTCCTTTGGTGTGGTCCACATGAGATTTATCTCCCTATAACATTTTAATAAATCTCTAAAATCATCTTTAAAAATGAATGAACAGAACGGATGAAATACATACATTATGGTGGGGCCCACAGATCACCGACCATCAGCCACGGGGCTGGTGTGGAGGGCAGTAGCCAATCCGTTCCCTCCGGGAATTGCTTCTCATCCCTCTATAGCTTTCCGAGAGAATGTTTTGCTGTCCTGACTTGGATCCTAATTACTATTCTAAGACTCTAAGTATATTTGATTGGCCACTTAATTAATTAATTTAGATTTAAACATTTTTTCTCGTACCCTAGTTAGATTGTGTGTAATTATACTGTATAACCCTACGAGGCCCGCACAAATGTATATGCCTTATCCATGTTGCCCATCAGTTTTACCAGCCTATTTTAAGTCATGGTCATGGCCATGAAATCCAAGCATATCTAAAATTTAAGTAGACAGAATCATATCAAAAAATGCTGAAAATGATATCTATCATTGAGATCCTTATTTTACGTCAGGTCCTTAATTTGAAGGATATCTACCATTTCAGTAGACAGCATCAGCATCATGTAAAGGAGTGATGATAATGATGTATAGATCCTTATAAAACCTATGGCGATGTTTATATGTCATTTAAATTGGGTCACCAAATATATGGAAGAAGGGAAATCATAAATATTAATTTAATCTAAGATTTTTATGCCCCAACAAATTTCTAACTATATTTTCATTTAATTCAAGCTATTTTCGTTGATGTGTTTCACTTGAGTTTTGCATATGTTTCAATTTTGGGCTTATACTCTAAAATGACATAGAAATATAGTTGGACAACATGAATAAGATATTATTATATTTAATGTCTTAAATCAAGTTGGATATAGAGTCTGTCAATGCCATCAACAGTCAATTCCATGTCACCTTCGATGGTATCGAACGATGCTCGATCTCATTGAAATTTTTTAAATTTTCTCCAGTTGGTTGTTGATAGAGGTGGCCATTTTTTACCCGATCCGCTGGATCTGACCCGACCTGACCAGATCCGATCTGACCCGTTCCGAACAGAACCGACGGCCTATATCGGTGAGGATCGGGTGGGATCATTTAGATCCGACTAGTTTTCGGATCTAGATTGAGTAATAGTTAATCCGAACCATTCCGATCCGAAAACCCGATTCGAATGGATCCGGACAGACTCGATCCGGTCAGATCCGGAGTAAAAATTAATATTTTTACCTTTTCCTATGGTGTGATCTACTTGAGGTTTGGATATTTATCAATTTTGAGTTCAAGAGCTAATATAATCTGAAAAAACGAATGAACGGCGTGGATACACCACATACATTCACAGTAGGCTCCAGCAGAGTTCACTCGCTCTAAGTAACTTGCACGGCATGTCAACTGGGCTGTACAGCCATATTCTGAATTACGTGCTTTACACGTCAATATGGTAGGTTGAAGAGTATTTATCAAAGTGATTTAACTAAGTTCCTTGGGCCCCACCATGATGTATATTTTGTATCCAACCATCCATCCATTTGGAGAGATCATTTCTGGGCAATATGTAAAGAATGAATTAAATCAAAAGCTCCAATGGACCCAGCATAAAAAGCTTTATGGACAGTGACATCCACCATTAAAAACTTTTAAAGGCTCCAAAAGTTTTAGATCAACCTGGTATTTATTTTTTCCCTTATTTTTATATTTTACAACTTTTGAACAGGTTGGATTTCAAATAAACATTACGGTGGGCCTTAGGATAGTTTCAACGCTTCCCACTGTTTTCTGTGATGTGGTCCACTACAGATTTTTATCTACATCGTTATTTGACTCATGCTCTAAAATGATATCTCAAAATTGATGAACGGTGTGGATATAACACATACAGCATAGTGGAGCCCACAGAACTGGTGATGTTACTTCATTAGCCTACCCGATGGGACAACACTGCAGGTGCCTGGCAGGCGGCAGATGTGCCTCTATCTCCGAGTTGTACACGTGTACGAACGGATCAAATGAGATCATGGGAGGCCCACCTTGATGTATATATGTTATCTAAGCCGTTCATCTATTTTAATATATCATTTTAAGCGTTAAACCAAATATTATAATATATTAAAGATTGAAGTGGACCACACCATGTCAAATAATTCGAATAATGCCCACCCGATCCGACTCGATTTTCCTGACCGAGTCAGACTCGGATCGGGTCAAGTTAACGTGGCATCGGATCTGTCTGAGTTAGGTGACCTAGACTCGGACTCGGATCGGAACGATTTTGGATTAGCATATTAAAATTTCGGGTCTGAGCGGGTTAAGCCCAATCCGGTCCGACCAGGACCGATGCCCAGTTCTAGTTGTTGACCTATGTAGGCTTTTTTTTTTTTTTATGTCATCGATAGATGTTTGATTGAACATTCGATAACACCAAACATGGATTGATGCAATCAATATTTTATAAAAAATCGGATTGTCTCTTGATAGTTTGGGTGTTAGTTCGATGTCATTGAATAACAAATTTTGATGACATCAAACGTTTGTCATTGAACATTTTGTAGTCGGATATATAAAATTTGTTTTCAATTTTGTTTGAGATTCTCCCATTTATAAATATAGGTGTATATGGGATTAAGAGGTATTCCAGGGGTTTCTAAATAATTATAGGATTTTAAATTGGTGTATTAAGGGAGAAATTTGAGGTTGTTCAAGTCAGATAAGTTTTTTTTCTTTGTAATTTCTACTTTTATAGTGAATTTTTGTCACTTTGTGCCATGGGTTTTTTCCGAAAGGATTTTCCATGTTAAATCATTCTCATTCCTTATTTTGTGCTTTTGAATTGCTATTCTAAATTCATCTTTATGTGATTCCGCCATTTTCCCCAACAGATACATGTATAAGACCCTTGGAGTGTTTACCCAACACACAATCCTCTCCCCATTGTCGCTTTATCAAGTCATCTTTCTTGTACAATATAAGCTTGTGAAATCACTCATAAATTTTGAATGTCTCTTTCATTGTAAGGTTTGTTAATTGTGTGAGCATAAGCCCTACACCTCCATAAATGTTATTGTGACACATAGGTGTAGGTTCCGAATCAAATCTACCCATCAGTTAATCTAACTAGTTTTTCCTGAAAATTAATCTAATCCACTCAAAAGAGTGGGCTCCATTATTGAAAAAAGTAATTGAGTTATAAAACTTCGAGCATTTGAGGGCCCTAGTTTATTATTTTTATTTTTATTTTTATTTACCTAATTATAGTCCACATGACTTGTGAATTAGCCTATTTCTTAGGCTGAGGTATCAAATACAATGGTGCCTTCAATTGTTCAAAAAAATATTTAGTGGTGCCGTCTTATAAGATAGGATTAAATCTTAAACCCGTGCCATGATGACAAGCATGTAATGTGTGTTTTGTACTAGCACTTGGGTTTAACAAATATCCATGGAGAAACTAGATGAAAAGATACCTTTCCCATATAACCTTGCTCGGGGCCACATCAATAAATGTGGGGCCTTGCATCATTCATATATATATATATATATATATAGAATGCAAATGGTCTATGTTGCGGGGGGCACATACAAAATCCGTGCCATCACTTCTGATTGGTACATGTCACAGGGGATGACTCACAAAAGGCATCCATTTTCTCTCAAGAATAGATTGTGTACTACATGCATGACACACTTTTGGGCCCACCATGATTTATGTGTCAGATTCACACCGTTCATCAAAATTTTCAAATCATTTGAAAGCATAAGCTCAAAATTAAGGTACATTCCAAGCTTAAGTGAACCACACTACATAAACCAGTGTGATTGAACGACTACCGTTGAAACCTTATTGAGGCCAACCATGAGGTTTATTTGTGATATAACTTCTTCGTAAGGTCACATAGACCTTGATGAAGGGAAAACACAAATATTTGCTTGATTAGAGTTTCATGTGGCTCCAAGAAAATTTTCAATTGTGTCAAATCCCATTATTTCCTTAGCACAAGCACTTGAGCCTTGGATTTATCTCATGTCCTAAAATGATATGAAAAATATGAATGGACAGCGTGGATCAAAATACATCATGTGACCCACATGACTAGTGGACTAGCCTTCTTTTTTCACACACACCCTCATACTGACGTACATCACATGAGTAGTCGAACCCATAACCACAATGTTGAAACCTGCCGGGTCTACCACTGAGCCAAGAGTAAAAACCCATACTACCTTAATTCTTGGGTTGGGGCATCAATATAGGTGCCTTTTTAATAGACGGTTTAGATCTTCGACTTATGTGCTATGATGGCAAGTATGTGGCATTAATATGAATTACAATGTATTGCCATTTCTGGGCTCAACGAATATCTCTAGAGAAACTTATAAAAGAGAGAGAGAGACCTTCCTATCATCTTGCCGAGTGGATGACAATAAACGTGTGGTGTGTGCTTCATTTCTACATTTCACTGTTTCATGTTAGGGCATGATTAAAAAAATATAATTAGATCTAATACTTGAGCAGGTCTTACAATTGGACCCTTCTTTTGGAATTGCTCTTCTTGTGCCATTTTAAAATAAGCAATTCTTTTCTTCTTTTTGTTTTTTAAATAAACAGTTCTCAATAAGTGGTTTTAAAATTTTTATTTATTAAAATTTAATTATACAATCATACAGGCATCAAGCTTTGCTTATATGAAAATGTACATGTTTGGTAACACATACACAAGAAAAAAACAAATTCCTTTCAGCAAGCGGTTAATCTTCACTATTTCATGTGACAGGGTCACTTAAGACTCGTGTCTACCTCATTTTTTGATTCATACCCTAACATGATAGGGTGAATCAGATGGATAGAATAGATGTTACAAGGTCATCATAGGAATAAATTAGATGTTACATAGTCATAGCCATGGATCTCATATCATTACTTGCGAGGGTCATTGAAAGGTTGCTTTTGTACGCCCCACAAGTTTGCCAGGGGCTGCATAGGTCTAGGATTCAATCCATCCACCACGGCATTAGTACCCTAGCACAAGAACTAGGTTTGTCCATAGATCACGTGGACCATGGTTTGTGAAATAAACCTGTGGCTCTAAAATACTTGGTTGAAGTTTTCTAACTTATCTACCAATCTCAACATTGGGTCCACATTTGAAGTGAACCATATTAATTTAGAGAAAACATAGTAAAACTAATCAATACATCGATTTGATCTCAAACCTATGTGCAACTTGACTCTTTCTTGCTGATCTCTCTTTTATAAGGTAGGCCAGAGATATGTATTTGCATGGCCTGGTTCACAACTAACATCCTTGTTGTGTGTTGCTCTAAAAGCTACGTGGGGCCCACCATGACGTATGTGTTTTATTCATGCCGTTCATTCATTTTGCCATCTCATTTCGAGCATGAGCCTAAAAAATGAGGTAGTTCTAAATCTTAGGTAGACCACACCAATGCTGGTGTTGTGTATTGCTCTAAAAGTTACAAGGCCCACCATGATGTATGTGTTTTGTTTATGCTGTTCATTATTTTTCCTAGTTCATTTTAGTGCATGAGCCCAAAAATGAGATCTAAATCTCCGGTGGACCACACCTACGCTGGTTTTGTGTGAATACTCTAATAGTTGCAGGCCTACCATAATGCATGTGTTCTATCTATATTGTCTATTAAAATTTTCAGCTCATTTCTGGGCATGAGCCATAAAATGAACTGAATTTGAATCTTAGGCAGACCATGCCATAAGAAATAATGGTGATTGAACACCCACCATTGTAAACTTCCGGATGGCTACAACTTTTTGGAATCAAACTGTTATTTGTGTTTTCCTTCCTTCCATGTTTGTGTGACAAAGTTAAATAGCAAAACAATGACAACAACAACAACACTACAATGGGCCTTAGGATGTTTTTAATTGGAGTTCAATCACCGGTAATTCATGTGGTATGGTCCACCTGAGGTCTAGATCTGCCTTGGTTTTCAGCTCATTTTGCAAAATGAGCTGAAAAAGTGGATGGACGGCATGGATAAAACATGGTGGGGCCCCCAAGTTTTTCAGTAGCACACAGTACTGACTATGCTATGCAATCCTGAGTCCTTACACGGAGCAATCTATTGCCGCGAGACATGGTTGGTGATGTGTAGATGGTATATTAGGAGCAGGCTGCCAAAGGTTTTCAAATCAAGTTCTTGCTGAGAAGCTAGTGAGGCCTACTGATGTTTGTAAGAAATCCACCCCCATCTATCTATTTTTTTTCCAGCTAGTTGTAGGGCATTACATAAAAAAATTAAGTAAATTCAAACTCGAGCCAGTCACATGAGGGGAAAAAGTGGGAAAGGAAATGGCTACCGTTGAAACTTTATTAGGGTCCACCTTGATGTTAATACGCCATACAAAACTTATATAGCTATACAGATATTTCAACTGCGGTCGTTCAATCCACACTGTTTCCTTTCACATGGCCCACTTGAGTTTTGGATCTGCCGCATTTTGGACGGACTGGAATTCTCACAAACATTGAGGAGGTCCCACATATCTTTCCATCCAAAAGCCGGCATGGATGGGCAATGCCTGAAATAGACGAAACCTGCCATACAGTCCAATCTATTCTCCCACGGCATTGAACTTTATCTGTTTTTATGTTAGAGTGTAGGTAAAGGTGTGTACATTAGGTGAGGTGTTTTGAGTTATACAGCAGCCGGCTAGGCCCCACATATGTGTTGTTTATCTATTTTTCGAGCTAATTTTAGAGTATTATGCCAAATATGAGGTAGATTCAAGTCTCAATAGGCTATACCATAGGAAACTGTGGCAATTGAACAGCCATCATTAAAAACTTCCGAGAGGCTATAAAAGTTTTTGATGAAAGTAGTATTTATGCTTTCATTTCCTGCAGGTTTGTGTGACCTAATCAGCCAAATTAAGTTTTATAGCAGTGGGAGTTCAATCACTACTGTTTTTATGATACAATTCAGTTGAGATTTACATCAACTTATAGAGCTTTTCCAGCTCACAGCACCTGCACTGAGCTTGATAATGTGTGATATGCACCTAGGGCTGACATTGGGCTGGCCTCAGCTTAGCAAAATTAAAATTTTAAATAAAGCCATCCTGCCAAATCTAGAAAGAAGGCAATTGAGCCCCGGTCCATTGATAGCCCTATGTACACATTCTCTGGGACCCATAGGTGATTTATGTGTTTTATATATACTGTTCCATCTATTTTATCAGTGTATTTTAGAGTATAAATTTAAAATTGAAGCATATCCAAAGCCTAAGTGAACCACAACATGGGAAACAATGGATATGATGTTTATTTAGGGCATGTTTGGTCCATGGAATAAAATAGTACCGAATTTGTTAGATGAGATTAATATTGTTATTGCGCAATAATTGCATGTTTAGGAATACCATGGTATTTTACTCATACAATTCCATGTATGGAATACAATTATTGTTGGTGAGAAATATTAGATTAAGCAAAATCCTATTTGGCGAACTGTTGAATTATAATCAATGGGCTAAATTTACAATATATGTTGTTCACTTGTACACATATATACATAAAATATCACATGTAAACAGTGAATATGGATAGATGGCATGCATAAAAGCATGCATCAATACAATACGAGCTACATGTGCGGTGAATTATAAAATTCACGGAAATCTCACATTATATCAAATGTAATTCCATCTTACTTAATCTTAGTCTTTTTCTTCGGCAAACGCAGGACCAAATGTAATTATATCTCACCTGATCTCATTTAATACCCAGTGGCAAACGCTCCCTCATCATCCAACATGCTTATGAGATCATATGGACCCGCGGTTTCGTGAGGTATGCTCCACCTGGGCTTTGGATATGCTTCAATTTTTAGAGCATGTCTTGAAGTAAATTGAAACTGATGGACGGCAGGGATAAGCTACATATATGATGGTGGGCCCCACTGTGTTCACTGAGAATGTAACATGCTCTCATGGCGGAGCCATCTCTCCATAGGAGACGTGATAGCGTGATGTGACGCCTAATGCCTTAAATAAATGAAACCTGCGACACAATCCTATCTAATTCTTCCACGCAATCGAACTTTTACCTGTTTTAATGTTCCCCTATGAAAAAGTCTCCATAGTCGGCCGATTTTTAAGATGTAAGCCATCCATGATAGGCCCCGCGTATGAGCGGACCTGATTTGCCCACCACCCTGCCACACCTACCGCATGTTCTCTAGAGAGATGTGGATCTATCACATCGTTACGGCCCTTCACGGTAGGGTCATATTATCAATGGTCTGATTATTTAAGGCCGACATCCAAAGGGTATATAGTCTCAGGACAAGGCTTTGGTGGATTCCAGACTGTGGGGCCCACTTTTATGTATGTTCCTTACTTCCACGCCGTCCATCAGTTTGACAGCTCATATCACACATGACCACAAAAATTAAGCAGATCCAATTCTCTTAGGTGGACCACACTGCAGGAAATAATGGTTATTGAATACCCACCATTGAAAACTTTCTGGGGCCACCGGAATGTTTATTTTCCATCCAGCCTTTTTATAAGGTCACAAAGATTTAGATGAACGGACCACACAAGTATCATCTTCTTCTAAATCTTGAGTGTGGTCCACCTGAGATTTGTTCTATTTCTTTTTTAGTATTATGCCGTAGAATGAGCTATCAAAATTGATGGACGGCATGGATGTAAGGAAAATAAATCAAGGTGGGCCCCGGAGTCAGGGATCCACGGTAGATCCATCGTCTTGACTATGGAGGGGGCTCCAGTGGTACGTACGAGCACTACAGAAAACTCACGATGGTACCGGAAATATGTGGGGCCCACTCAATGTATGTACCACGTCCAACCCGTCCATCTGATGCAGACTCTCAGGTTACACTGTAGTGCTAAAAATCAACTCGATCTAAATTTCTGATGGGCCACTGAACAAGAGGTGAGGGGTCAGCTACTCTTGTTCTCACGAGGGGCCACGCGAGTTTCAGAATAGCCTGATTTTTATCCAGACCCTTCATCCACAGAAGACGAAAGGTTTGGACGGCTTGGATTAAGCATAAACAACATGAGCCCACCAATCAAATAGAAGGTGTGTATCTCTTTTAACCTGTACCTGTGTACTCTGGCGCACGTGAGTTCCCCTTTGGGCTAATTATCTGTATGCAGAGTAAAGCGAGGCGTCGATTCTGATGGAAGGATCGGATGTCGTTAATACATCAGGTGGGCCCCACTTATGCCTGGTACCACCGTGGCTGAGGCGGATCGTGGGGTGACCCTGCAACCACCGAACTCCGCGGTGGCAGGATTGTGTGGGCCCACTGCGATGTATGTGTTTTATCCACACGGTCCATCATTTTTGCTACCTCATTTTAAGACATGAAACCAAAATCGTAGAATATAAAAATCTCAAGTGGACCACACCATAAGAAATAGTGGGGATGGAACGGCTATAGTTAGTGGGGATTGAACGCCTATCATTAGAAACTTTTTACGGTGATCGAGATGATATCCCTGAATCCAGATCTACATGACCTTATGAGCAGGCTGGCTGACAAAAAAACATTACTGTGGGCGCTAGGAGGGTTTAAATGGTATCTCCAATGTTTTCTGTGGTGTAAATGAACTGGTAAAATCGATGGACGGCATGGATAAAGCACAGACACGACGGTGGGTCCCACAGCGTCCTGCCCCAAATGAGGTCGGTGGTGGCAGGGTCAATCCGCCGACCACCGGAGCGTACCGCAACCGTATATACGTAGAGCTTACCGCAGCTATCCACCGCACGCAGGCGCGATCTGGTGGTTTCGGTATCACTGTAAGCTTAGGGTTGGTACTGGGCATATGTGTATCCCATGTGATAAAATAATACCATCCAAACCGTCCATCAGACGTTTAAGATTATATTACTCTAATTTTATAAAATTCAGACCGATAAAATCACTATCTTGACAACAAAAGAGTTAACAATGTAAGAGGGGACGTCCACCACTTAATTTAAAAAGGTACTCGTATGAATTAAAAAATCCTAATATTTTTCCTGATAATTCATCTAGTCCAGATGAAAGGTACAAACGGTCTGGATTCTATATAAAAAACATGATCAGTCCTCCGCGCAAGTTAAGGGCAGACGTTCCCTCCCAACTTGTTCGCTGTGGTGGGCCACCTGATTTATTTAGCTGCCTAATCTTCGGTTTATAGAAGTCAATTGCGATAATTCATCTGATGGATGGCTTGGATTTCATGAAGGTATCACGTGTGCCGCACATCCACCTGTACCTCCTTAGCATACGGTGGTACGTCTACCAGAAGAGCGCGCTCTCCACATAAACGCTTCCTTTTCAAGAGCAGACAAAGACACAGAGAGAGAGAGAGAGAGAGAGAGAGTTCAAAAACATCGAAGTCTCGAGAGGGAGAGAGAGAGGAAAGTTCAAAATCATCGAAGACTCGAAATCCTTCTCTCTCAAAGAAAAGGTGAATCGAAAAACAATCTTTCCCTTTACTTCTTCTTCGACTTCCATTTCAATCTCTCTCTCTCTCTCTGCCGATAAACCTCTGCATTTTCTCGCGATATTTTGAAACTGTAGTGCCCCTTTTGTTTCTCTCTCACCACACACACACATATATGTATGTCTGGATTTTGATGCTGTTATGCTGCTTTTATTATTATTATTATTATTAAAAATCATGATTGGTTTACATTGGTTTAGATTGGATTTGATATTGGTTGATTTAGAGAGGCAGAGCTGGCTCTGCTTCACACGTAGGAAGGATTCCAGGACCCACACGTGGGAATGAATTAAGGACCCCATCCACAGTCCTGACGTAGAGCTTATTCAGTTAGCTTTCCGACGAGCCTAAGATCATATGATTCCGATACTGATTGAGCAAGATTTGGCCTGACTAGTGGGAATCTAATAAGGGTGGAAATTGGGTGAGTCGCCGAGGGTCAACCCGGCATCAAGTTGGGTTAACCCATGGCCCGACCTGATCTGAGACCCAACTTTGGCTTCCCACCCTGACGTCGTACTATATCCTCAATCCCAACCCATCTCAAGTTGGGCAAAGGATTATCTTATACTAGAGCTTAGCTCAGCCCACACCCATGTGCAATAAAGCTCATGTACACTCCACACATGTGCCAGCATGGCCTGATAGGTCTGAGGTCCAATACACCCATCAATGTCACCACTATATTGATGCCCTAGCCCAAAAATCAGGTTGGTTCTCTGGTGGGTCCTTGCTCTTGCTCGGGTGGTAGACTCTCAGGAGTTTCAACTCCTGGTCAAGGGTTCGAGTACCCATAGGTGGTGAAATTCCACCAGCGTGAGTGTGTGGGGTGTGCGTGCGTGTGTTAAAAAAAAAAAAAAAGGTTGGTCCTCTGGTCATGTGGGGCACAGTTTGCAAATAAAAAAATAAAAAAATGTACGGCTCTGAAAAACTTTGTTGAGTTTTCTAACCCATCCATCTGTTTCCAATACTGGGGCACACATGTTGAGTGGACCACATTTATGCTTGAGAAAACATGTAGAAGGTCGGACCAACATGATGGATGGATTGGATCTGGCACTCATGTGCCATGCTATCACATATGGGGCATGGCATGGGCTTTATTATGCATGAATGTGTGCTTAGCTGTCCTATTACATACATTAAATATAATAATTTATACTATATAATTATTACAAGGTCAAGTTTCCTGATGCCTCAACTTGAGCCCCACTTGACCTCGACCCAACCTCACCTGTCCACAATTTTGGGTTGGGCCAGTTGGGTTCGAGTTGAGCCCACACCAAGTTGCACTCCTAGCATCTAGGAGATAGGGTGAATTTGCAACGGTGTGTGAAAGTTGTAGAAAATTTCAAATTGGGAGTGATCTACCTTGTTTGGATGCTTGGAACTTCTTGTAAGTTGGGTTCCACAAACTTATCGGACTTCACACGTTTGGATGACTTTAAAGCTACAAAAGTCTTTATCTGGTGAAACCACCTACCCAAAAATAGAGAAGTCAGAAACCTTAGGGGCCGTTTGGACAACGGTATTAAATGCTATGGAATTTCATTAGATGGAATTAACACCATTATTGCACAATGATTACATGTTTGGAAATACCATGGTATTTTCACCGTCCACTCTCACATTTGAGATCAAATTCATCCCTTGGGAAATACACTGTATTAAGTGAAGCCTGCGTTTGGTGGACTATGGAATTGTAATGAACGAATGTCATTTCACAACTGATGTTGGTCACCTGTACTGTACACATATGCAACCTTAATGTCACATGTAAAGGGCACATATGAATGGACGGCATGGATAAAACACACACATCAATGTGGGTCCACAGTCATAGTGAATTTTGAAATCCACTAGAAATCCTGCAGTATCCTCCATTAACTCTGGAATACATGATACTGGGAGTAATCCAATCCTTCTTGTTGTTTCCAAGCACCGGATGGAATTTGCACGGGACCAAATGCAATTCCATACCACCTAATATCATGTAATGCCACGCACCAAACAGCCCCCTAGGGGCATGTTTGGATTGGTGGAAACGGTATTCGGCAGAAGAAAGAAAGCCAATTTGAAGGTTCCCCTCGTTTGTGAACATCGATAGGGGTGGGGAAATCGATTTTCATTTACTTAGAAAAGGGCCATTTATTTTTCCTCTCTAAAACCTAAGAAATGGAGCTTTCCACCCTTTTTGAGAGACAACTCTCACTTTTTGATCATTGACCATTCCACATTTTCTTTGAAATCATGAATAGTGAAACAAACAAGTTATGTAAGGATTTTTTTTCTCAGATATCCTTTCCATAGTTTTCCTTAGATGTGACGTTTTCCTTTCCTCATCTACTTTTTAGTTGTTAGCAATCCAAACTGATCCTGGTAGTTTCATCAATTATCATATGGGTCATTTTTTCAAGTATTATACATTCTTCAAATGATACAAAATTGGCCTCGTTTGAGAGCCTATTGAGTTATCTTTCAAATCGTCCCATGGTTATCCAATTCCATCATTGTTTAATTGAGTTACGGCCAGTGTTTTGAAGGCATGTATTATGGCTATGATGGGATTAAATGATATTTTAGTAATTTTTAATGTTTTAGTGGAATAGATGGTTAGTATTAGATGTAACAGAAGGTTAAGATTATACTAAGGTTTTCTTTGCTTTAAGAATGAGTACGGAGCATGTAAATACTCTTTTATGAATAGTTATGATGGAATAAAAGTTATTTTCTTGGATCGTGGCATGTATTCTTCTCCCATTTGGCATGTGTTGCCTACAGAAGAAGAAGAGTGGGGTATTGCAATTACTAGCATACTGTATAGAAGGCTGTTGCATATCAATCCATGGTCTTTCATTTCCATTGCATTTGTGAAAAAAAAATTGTGGTTTGATCTGCAAGAAAAAATGTACAGATTCGAATCGAGATTCTTCCCTTTTGATTTGGTTATGTAAATTTTGGTATATAAGAGCAATTTTTATCTTAGGGAATTTCTTGTTTTCTTTTGTGTTTTTCTTCTTTCCTCAAATTTATCAATTTGGAACCCCAAAACCCCAAAAATTCCCAAATCCCCAATGGTCTCCATTTCCTTTCTTTTGGGTCCTAATGTTCTCCAATTCCCTAACCTTAGATTTAGAAAATTTCCCCAATCTCCTTCAACCAAAATCCTAACTTAGCAAAACTCCAACTTCCTCCATCCCCAAACCCTAATTGTCTCAATTTCCCAAATTTCCTAACCTAACATAGCAATTGTGCCAAACTCTCCATACCCAAAGAGGGGCAATGGCAAAACTACCCTTGCTAATAAGGAATAGGGAATATCAAGGCATATTAGTAGTTTCCATTATTAGGATTTTAGCCAGTGTGAAGCTATTTATAGTCACTCTTGAGTGTGTGACTAGTATCAGCTAGTTGAATGTAAGTTGTGTTTGTTGGAGAATGCTTTTATAGTATAAGCATATGTTGCTTTCCGATATGTGTTTCACTGGGCCTGGCATGTTCGGTGCTTTTGATTGCATCACATGCCAATATGACATGCACATGATCAGAGTGTTCGGTTAGATGGGACACACTAAATCTTCTGGACCAAGAATCTGGCAGGTCAACTCATCAGGTGGGTGCCTGTGAAAATTGCAAATGAACACTCTAATGGACATATGTGGCACATGGGCATGTCTGCTGGCACGTAGATGGGCAGGGCTAGACCTGCTTGTGAGCTTAGAAAATCTGCAGTATATAGATACATATGCACATATACACAGATGCTTTAGAAATTCGTACGACATGATTCAGTTTTGTTAAAGTCTTATTAGTTTTGGTCTGAAACAAAACAAGTCACCAAATGAAACGAGATTGCAACCTACTGTTAAGGATCCGTGAGGACCGATACAGGATGAGTCGTACAGGTTCTGGTCCCCATGCTAGTCACACTCCTCGCCTGTTGCTCTGAAACTGCTACTTTTGTAAAGTTCGGCAACTAGCTTTCTACTCGACGTCAGCCCTCCTCTTTTACTCAAGTTGCAGAGCAAATCGTGTATGGATGCCAGGCGGAGTTATTCACACGTTTGCTTAATGTTGTGTATGCTTGTGTGTGTGTGCCTGTGAATTAAACTTGAGATTTTTTTGAAAGCCACATTCCCAAAATAAGATCAGTTAACAATTATAAACTTTGATTTGTGAAGACTTACATGTTTTTTTTTTTTCAAAAGCAACAATTCTTTAAAAGAAAAGGGAACGAACAGAAAGGATCTGCCGAGATGGCAGAACCAGCATTACACGCCTAAAAACAAGAGATTACAATTCTTAAGACTAGACACATTTGCCACCCATTCGATGAGGAGATTTTTAGCCCGATTTCCAATAAGTTGAACAGAAGAATGAGTGTTGTTGAAACGGCGGTCGTTCCTTTCTGTCCAAACAGCCCACCAAATAGCGAGAATCACCATTCTCCAGATGCGCGATTTGGTTTTCTCTAGATTGAACCCATGCCAGTATGCTAATAAGGAAGATGCAGTGTCAGGGAGGGAGGCAGCCGCAAACATTGAACCTTTGAAAAAAATCGATCATGATGAGAGATATGAAAGAGCATTGAACCAATAAATGATCCACTGACTCCTCATCATTCATACGACAAAGACATATATTAGGGAGTTGCATTCCTCTCTTCTTTAGATTGTCGATCGTTAAAATCCGCTTCCGAGCGGCCAATCAACCAAAACAGATAAATTTAGGAGGAGCCTGATATTTCCAAATAAATGGGTGCACTGAGGTAGCAGGAATAGGGGAGGGAGAGAGGATAGAGTAAAGCAATTTTACCGAAAATTGATTGTATTTATCCCCCTTCTAGAATAGTTTGTCAGGATCGTCCCTTATTGGCGATGCCGTAGAGAGACAATTGAGGAGAGCGGTGTATTCCTCCAACTCCCAGTCGTGTAGATTACGGAAGCAAATAATTTCCCACACAATACCGGCATCAGTTTGAGAAAAGAAACAACGAATCGGACGATCTTTGAGGACAACAATGCGGTAGATGTTGTGAAAACTGTTTTTGAGGGTCGTATCGCTGATCCAATGATCCTCCCAAAACCTCATAGCAGCACCATTCCCAAGCTGATAACCGATATTCTGAATCACAGGATTTTCTGCCTGCAAAATTCCTTTCCAAAGAAAAGAAGCTCTGTGCCTCGAAGAATCTTTGGTCTACCAGCCCCCAGGAGAAGTCCTATATTTGCCTTTAATCACTAAATTCCATAGAGCATCCGTTTCTATACCCAACCTCCAAGTCCATTTGCCAAGGAGGGCATTATTCATCAGCTTTAGACTCCTAATGCTAGCGCCGCCCTCTTTAAAGTGGGAACAAACGTCTTTCCAATCCAAAAGGTGGATTTTTTTCTGGTTTTCCTTACCGCTCCAAAGAAAGTCTCTTCTCATCTTATCAATACTGTCAAGAACCTGAGGGGGGCATTTAAACAAGGACGTAAAGTAGATAGGAGTGTTAGACTTGCTTGTTGGAAGGGCATTCTCATTATAAGGGCAGTTTTGTCATTTATAAAAAACTAAGTCACTTAATCTGACTCTTGTTAGACCATATCTAAGGGAAGCAGCTTAATGAAAATTGCTCAAGTTAATTAGGTAGCTTAATGATTTTTTTTTAAAAAAAAAAAATAAAAAAAATAAAAACGGTGTTGGAGCATAAATTCCATAATAATTAGGTAGTATTTATCAAATTCTCATACATATAAGAGGTTTTGCCTCTTGATGTAATGCTTGATTTTAGCTGCAAATGCTACTTGCCTCGATCTCTGTGTTCGTAGTTAAGCACACACCTTTCTAAATGCACATCTCTGTGTGGGAGCATGTGCCAGTGAGTGCAACATTTGCTGCATCCATGCTGTTCACCAGCTGGGGCCTGATTGTATTGATGAGCTTGTTAAAAAACCAAGCCTGTCCACCCATCAGGTGGTCCCACATGCCTGAAGATAGGCAATGAAAGAAAAGGGCCAACTGTCCATAATCAATGTACGCATGTGGGCCACCTGATGATCAGCCCTCTGGGGTGCTGCCGTGCTGCTGATGTATGAGTTGAATGTTGCACATGGGCATGTTGGCCCTTGCTCCTTTTGTACAGGTTTGTATAGGGAGGTGCTTGGGGAATGTGAAATCTCTGTTTTTCTAAATTCACTTGTTCTTGATTTCATTGTATTTTGTAGAATTTGTGATTTATCCAGATTCAAGATCTGACACAGTTCTTGTGTGGCTTTCACTACATCTTTTGTTCTATTTCAGCTGTTATATTCGCATATTAAGTTTAAATATAGGGAGAGTTCATTGAAATCTAATTGAGTTCTTGTGGATTTGTGAGCATTCATTGGTTAGCCTGCGGTGTAGGCTTTAGTTTCAGTTTTGGGGTTGTTGGCCTAGCATGTTGGTTTTTTTTTTTTTTTTTCTTTGTAATATATCTATCCATTTACCTCTTTCTATTTATTTTATTTCATTCAATTTCAGTTGTGAATTCCACTCGGTCAAATGATGGAAACGGGCGGCAATTCTCTTCCATCTGGGCCTGATGGGGTGAAGAGAAAAGTGTTATATTACTATGACCCAGAGGTGGGTAATTACTACTATGGACAAGGTCACCCAATGAAACCTCATCGAATTCGGATGACTCATGCCCTCCTCCAAGAATACGGGTTGCTTCAGCATATGAAGGTCGTGAAGCCCTATCTTGCCACAGACAAAGAGCTATGTCGATTCCATGCCGATGATTACGTTTCCTTTTTAAGGAGTGTCACTCCAGAAACACAACAAGATCAAATGAAGGCATTGAAGAGGTTCAATGTTGGAGAAGATTGCCCTGTCTTTGACGGGCTTTACTCTTTCTGTCAGACTTATGCCGGTGGGTCAGTTGCGGGTGCTTGGAGGTTAAACCATGGGCATTATGATATTGCTATCAATTGGTCTGGCGGACTTCATCATGCCAAGAAGTGTGAGGCGTCTGGATTCTGTTATGTGAATGACATTGTGTTGGCAATTTTGGAGCTCCTCAAAGAGTTTGAGGTTGGTTTGTTGTGCTTATGTTTTATGCCCATTTTCAACATTTATGTGTGTGGGTGATTGGCAATAATTTACAATTCTCATTGAGGGTGGCAATGGGCCGGGTGGCCCACCAACCTGATGTGCCCACTCGGTTTTGGGCTTGGACCGTGGGCCAGTCTTGGACCATGCATGTGTGATCAATTTTCTGGTTGGGCCCAGCTCAAGTCATTTTAGCCTGACCCGGCCTGGCCTAGCCTGACCGGACCAGACTTTGTAAGTACATATGTTATATCTTGCAATTTTGCCATTCCAATCCTTGGTTAGGCAACCCATCCATCTCGGATAGAGACCGTAGGTTTTATTCCTGTAAAATGTCTATTTCTTTGTGCATGTGTGGCACACTTGATTGGTAGAAATATTAGGAACATTCAAGTGGGAATAGGGATTTTATCCAATTTCAGGCTGGGCCATGTAAGGATCGGTCAGGTCTGGGCCCAACCAATTTTTTTCAGGCTGGGGTGGGGCTCGAGCCTTGGGTCTCAAGTGTTGGGCCAGGCCTGGGTCTAGTCTCTTCCTGTCCAAACTCAGCCCATTGCCAACCCTAATTCTCATTTAAAACGGGTTCTAGCTGCTACTTGTGTTGTATTCTGTTCAATCTTGTAATTTGTTTGCTCTTTCTTGTTTGAATCGCAATTTTGGTTATTTTCCTATAATTGATTCTGCCTAGCTGTTCTTTTGTTTGAAAAAGGATTTTTTACGGATTCATACTCTTTATTTTAGCCAAATGCTGTTCTTCTAATTGGAAAACGCTTCCACCTTATAGTGGTTGGGAGCTCTGCATGGTTCAACAGGCAAAATATAAAGTTTAATCTTGAGCTAACAAATACAAAGTCTCCAAGCTGCAGACTTTTTCAATGTTGCTTGATTGGTCAACACCTTAAACACTTAACCAGCCATGCCCTGACTGGTTGGTCCATTCTTTTTCATGTTGGCTGTAGATCTACTTGGATGTTTTCCACTTCAAAAATAAAAGAACGATGTCTTAGTAGTTAACTGGTTATTAGCATTCCCTCATCCATATAACTTTGCCATGTGGAAAACTAGTTTCAAAGATTCCTGCAATCTTGTGAAAGGCAAGGTAATCTGAGCAATTCAATTCGCCAGAATCCATGGGATGCTGAAATCACTTTGTTTATGGAACTGTTTGATCTTCTGAGTGGGGCATCCCTGTAATCCTTCAAAAATGATGATTGTTTGTGCACTCCATGCTCAAAAAGGACAATTTTCATCTGAAAGCTTTCTCAAGGTTTTGTGTCCAATGTCAACTTAAAAGTAGCCCCTAGCATGGAGGGCCTATGTTCCTTTATGGGTTGAGGCTTGCTTACTGTTGTCTGCTCCTCCTAACAAGATTCCCACAGTCAACAATCTTCAAAAACATAATTGGATTTTCTCCAATATGTGTGTTATGTGTAGGAAGGACTCGGAAGCGCTGGAAGGGAGAATGGAGAGAGAAAGAGGGTAGAGAGTAGAGAGAGAAAATGTGTCCTTTTTACTGGTTTGATATCATGTTATTATTCGTGATAGGTAAAAATAAGAGAGAATGGAGAGAACAAAAAAGAGAGATCAGAGTCTCTTTCCTTAAGCTCCAATTCGTAATGATAATAACCATAGCACGATTTGGTACCCACAGGACAGGAGAAGCCAATTATACTGGCACAATCTCCTACAGCATATATTTGACTTGTTGAAATCCTTTAACATGTACTAGATTGCTAGAAATCGCCCTTAATATTTCCTTAAAACACAGTGAGCACAATCTGATGCCATAACATTTGTTCCTTATATCTCTTGCTAACTTAATACTTCTTCACATTTTGCAGCTTGTGCATGGTAATCAAAGCTGGCACAAATCTGTGGCATTAAGCAATATTCTTATATCACACACCTTGAAGTTCATAAGCTAGAACCAAAGCAATGGCTGAATGCTGGTCTGCCTTGAAACGCTTTTCATTCCTCATTTGTATGTGACTGGAATATCCCTGCACTTAGCTGATTATTTACGCATTAAAAATTCAAAATTTCCTTGAGTACAAAAAACATGAGATTGGATCTCAAATAAGCGGGTTTCTACATGGTTTTTAGACTCGGATTGACTTGTTCAGTCTAGATGTTCGGGGGTTGCAGAAAATTGAAGGAAGCTGTATTAAATCAGATAATGACATCGGGTCTTAAGATTTATTAAGCAACTGATTATATATGTAGGGTGCAGAAAATTGAAGGAAGCTGTATTGAGGTCTTAAGATTTATTAAGCTACTGATTATACATGTAGGTACACACACACACTCTTAATAATACCTGGAAACCTCAACCATGTTTGATCGTTTCATTTCAGACTTTAATCACTTTACATCATTCTGTGTCATTTGTTATAATAATGAACTCCATAAGCAACCAAAATAATTTTAAGTAGGCAGCAAGTTTGTTTTGATATGTTCCCCACGATAACATTTCATCTGCACACCAAGTTCACATCATCATCGCCATAATTGGTAATCTTCATTGCATTTTTTGTATTCTTTTTCTTTTTGCGATTGAATTCTGGGATCTCTCTCTCTCTCTCTCTCTATCTCTCTCTCTCTCTCTCTAGGATGACTGCATTGTAGGATCTGAACAAGAAATCATAGTATTAGAACCTGCCGCTCAATGTATTTCAAATTTTCATTTCCAATTTGTGTTGCTGATTGGTTTCTTTCACATCCATGTGGCAGCGTGTTTTATATGTGGACATTGATATCCATCATGGAGATGGTGTGGAAGAAGCCTTCTATACAACTGATAGGGTCATGACCGTTTCGTTCCATAAATTTGGAGACTATTTCCCTGGCACAGGCGACGTACGTGATGTTGGATATGGAAGGGGGAAGTACTACTCTCTAAATGTCCCTCTCGACGATGGAATTGATGATGAGAGCTATCAGTCCTTATTCAAGCCGATCATTGGGAAAGTGATGGAGGTTTTCCGACCAGGTGCTGTCGTTCTCCAGTGCGGTGCTGACTCCTTATCTGGAGACAGGTTGGGCTGTTTCAACCTCTCCATCAAAGGTCATGCAGAGTGTGTTAGATATATGAGATCATTCAATGTCCCATTGTTGCTTCTGGGTGGTGGTGGGTATACCATTCGGAATGTTGCTCGTTGTTGGTGCTATGAGGTACTAAATTTAAAACAACAGTAAAAACTTTGAGACGTTGTTTTTGAAATAATGATATGATGACAACTTTTGCATACATGATGTTTTCTGTAGAAAATATTGTAGCTTCATTTCTTGGGTTTGAAGTAAAATCACAGAATGAACTACACTAATTTTTAACCTTTCTTGCAATGTAAATAGTTCTGTTAAAATAATTTTGGCAGTTGTCTTTTTCCGTGTTTAATGGTCTGTTTGGGCAGGGGGATCCCGCATAATCGGGATTAACTCTACCCCTGATTTTGGTGGGGCCCATGCCCTCCACACAGGATCAGGTGCACTAAACTGGTTCCTTCTGCAGAAACACAATTAGTGGAGTTTTTGGTTTTCCCTATAACTTTGTTAATTGCAATTTTGCATTTAGAAGGGTATGGGGCTCTCCAAAATGGGATTAGACTAAATCCTGATTACATGAGTTCCCCTACCCAAACAGACACTAAGGTTTAAGTAAATTGTTATTTCTTTGTTAGACCATTCTAGCTTAGCCTTGGATGTGGATAGATTGTTTGTCCATGAAAAATCAAGTACAATTGGGCCTTATATAATGGATCTTCACTCTTCATTTGGATAAGCTCTGATAGTATTATAAAGAGAGTTTGAAGGACAGGTTCTATAAGTTATTAATTGAAACTCAATATAGAATTATTGGAGTGCCTCCTTAAATATTCTTCTTTTGTTTTTTGTTTTTTGTTTTTGTTTTTATAACATTTTTGAACAGACGGGAGTGGCACTTGGACTAGAAATTGATGACAAGATGCCACAGCATGAATATTATGAGTATTTCGGTCCGGACTATACTCTTCATGTAGCTCCAAGTAACATGGAGAACAAGAACTCACGCCGGTTGTTGGAAGATATTAGAGCAAAGCTGCTTGACAATCTTTCGAAGCTCCGGCATGCACCTAGTGTCCAATTTCAAGAACGGCCACCTGACACAAAGCTTCCAGAGGTAGGCGGTTGCATCTTCGTGATGAAAATATTTGCATCTCATAGTGTGTTCTTTGAAATATTTTTGCATCTCTAGACTCTTCTTGTAGAGGGCGGGCTCCAGTAGTACTGTTACCACCGTAAGCTTACGATGGTAACGGGCAGATGTAGGGTGTAGTGATGTATTCATACAATCCAACCGTTCCATAAGATGCATTGCCTTAGAAAATCCTCAATAAAAAAAACCAGCCCGATACAAAACTCAGATGGGCTACAATACAGGAACATATTAAGAGGGAGTCCCCACTGTTGATTAGCATGGGGGCCTACCGTGTTGTGTATCAAGTCTGTTCAGACCCTTCATTCAGTCTAGATGTAAGGTGACTGGATGAAGGTCAGCCCAAAATTCAGGCTGTTTTGTGACTCAGGTGGACTGTGAAATTCAAGTATTCCCTCGCAGCTTGTTCCCTTTTGATTTTGTTGCACATTATTCTTGGATCGGGCACTTTTTGAGTCCTAGGGCTTTTCTGGGGTGACACAGCTGCTATACAGGCTGGATAGAATGAGTACACATGGGCCCCACATCCACCCAGTACCATCATAAGCTTAACAGTAGTACCAGTAGCACTGGAGTGTGACCTGTTCTAGTATCTTTGAGTCTTATAGTTCCTGTTCTTGTAAATACTTTTGCATCATGTATGTTAGGCAATGTTTGGATGTTTCCAGTTCCCAATGCAAGTTAGTATCAAACTGCTAGTGGGATGAGGATCTTCTCATATCTTGGGCAGAAAAAACCATTAAAAGGTAGTCTTCTTGATTCGTATTCCATTTTCCACTCTGCCCCAATTGCCAACGGTACCATGCTTGCTTGGTATTCCTGCCAGTGACGATTTAGCAGTATACTGGATTGGTGCCTTATTTGTTCCCTCGGTTGTTCCTACGGGCTACGAGTCACTTTCCATTTGAAAGTGGAATTCGTCCTTCTATTTCTAGGACTCTTGGGCACCCCTGGACACGTAGGAATCTTGGGGCACTACTGGACACTAAGTGATGCTGCTGGACACTTCAAAATCTGTAACGACAAAGTGTCCCAGTCAAGTCATTGTAAAGTGCCATTTTTTGGTCCAAGTATATTCTCCATAAAGCTTTCTTTCACCTTTTTTCTTTTGGTTATATGATTTTTTTTTTTTGTCAAGCCGAAGATCTCTCTCCTAAGCCAAAGCTTGCCTCCACTCTCATGATGTTGAAGAAATTATTCATAAGGATCTCCTCTCACTCTCTAGATTTCAGTTCCTTTTTCATTATAGGTATCATGACCCATATACCAAGAGGCAAAGCTTTGTTCTTTTTGGCTTTCTGTTATTTTAGTAGGTCTCTCTCATTTGAGTGATGTTTATATAAATGCTCTCTCTCTCTCTCTCTCTCTGTGATTCCGCGTGGGTTTTTATGATTGCAATTGTTTGTTAATTTAGATTACTAGTAATTCGGCTCTATTGAAACTATGTGACTATTCTTTTCTAATTTCCTTTGTTTTTAATGCTTTCATTGTTTTATTTTATTGTTAATTAAATATTACGTACTAGTCTACGGAAATGTCCTTCTGCCAAGACTTTTGGAGTTTGCCATGCTGAGCATTTCAGGATAGTTATTGGCACCTATGCCTCATGTCTGGGTAATGCTTAGCATTACCCCATGTGTGTGGGAAATCTTGTTCAGCAATGACTCTTAAACAACTAAGAATTAATTGTTGAAGTTTTCAGGGAAATAGAAATAGTTTCAAGTATGATAAGACCTGGCTGATTGATTATTCGAATGTCCAGGAAGATGATGACGAAGATGATGCAGATGACAGATGGGATCCCGATTCTGATATGGACATTGATAATTCTAAGCATCTAGATGAGGCCTCACAGTACATTCTCATGGCTTGCTCTTTATCCTTTTTTTTTTTTTAATTTGTTTTTGGGAAAAAGAAATGCTATCATGACACTTGCTTCATAGGAGTTCTATGAGATGTTGATCCCCACCATGTGTGGTCGGAAGCTCTCATGTTTCATTGACGGGTCATCACAAGGGTGAGCCACAACCCAAAACTTGTCGTGATTGTACTACATGGTGAGTTTTGCCTGTTGAGTGTGGCTGTTACTCTTTCTTGAGTTAACCTTCCTTTTTTTTTTTTTCATGCCACTGATCAGATAGCTACCATAATTGAATCACTTCTCCTTTTGGGTTATTACCCATCCACATGATGGCACACCAAATAAATGGTCCTCACCACCATACATAAGTGCGGTGTTTACAATGGAGATGTTTCAACCTGCACTTCATGGAACTCCAATTAGCAGAAGCACACACGTCATATTACCGTCCTCTTCCTTTTTTCTTTTTGGTTTTTGCTTATTTACAGGCTGCAGATTTCCTGTGTCTTCGATTCTACTTGCAGTAAGCGTGTATCAAGCAACGTCCAAAATGCAAGAGTCAAGAGAGAATTTGTTGAACCTGAGCTTAAAGATCAGGTATTTTCTATGAATCACATCAAGTTGAACCATCCAAATTTCTAACTTGGTCAAATTTATTTGAGATTAATTTTTGTTATGACCCATCCAAATTTCTAACTTGGTCAAATTTATTTGAGATTAATTTTTGTTATGACCCATCCAAATTTCTAACTTGGTCAAATTTATTAAATTTCTAACTTGGTCAAATTTATTTGAGATTAATTTTTGTTATGTGATTGAGAGAGAGAGAGAGAGAGAGAGAGAGAGAGAGAGAGAGAGAGAGAGAGGAATGCCGTTGACATCGAATATTATTGTTGACGCATCTGTGTTTCAATCCAATATGATAGTTCTAATCCTATTTCTTTCCCGTTTTCAGCTTATCCCAAACTCTCAACAGGCCTGAATCTGGTTTCTTCATCATGCAGGGCGATCAGAAAGGAGTTGTGGTGCTTGGCGAATGTGTCAATAAAGCAACGGAAGAGGTCTAATGCTCAAAAGTGAAACTGACACACATACACACACATGCACAAACATCTTCTCATTCCCCATGACAAGTACTTGGATGATTCACTCAAGAGACTAAAGAAGTGATTCCACTGCAGACATGGCAGGTGAGATCTGGGCCTCTTATCAGGTAGTCCCACTTGAACACACCATTGCCCAAATATCAAGGTTGTCCACTAATCAGGTAGGCGCACCTGTATGGTAAAAACCAAAGCTTGAGAATAGACAACCTACATTCAATATCCAACGTCCAGATGGCTCACCTGATGAACGGCCATCCTGATTTTGGGTGAAGGCATGTTCTTAGGGATCCACCTGATGAGTAACCTGCGTATCTCTAGTTGGTGTTCCGCATTCTGTTCGTCTGTCACCATGCAAATTGATTTGAGATTTTTCCTTCAGAACTTTCCTAAGTGCGCCCATGTGCAATAAATGTCATGTACATGCCACACAAGTGCCAGCAAGGCACGATAGGTACAAGACCCAATCCATCCATTAGAAAGGCACCACTATATTGATGCCCTAGCCTAAGGATGACTGGTCGATTCAGCCACAGTTTGTAGAAGTGTACAGTTGTGAAAAACTTGGCTTAAGTTTTGTAACCCATCCACCTGTTTGTAATATTGGGGCCACATGCTGAGAGGACTAGATCTATTTTTGGGAAAACATGTAGAAGGTCAGGCCAACCTGATGGATGGATTGCATCTCACACCTAATGTGCCATGCTAGCTCGTGTGGCATGTACATGAGCTTTATTTCATGCATGTAGGAGTGGCAAAGCTCTTTCCTCCATTCCTTACATTTTTTATTTTTATTTTTGTCAGGCTTCTGATATGGGTTCAATGTCAATTGATGAACTGACCTGCGTGAAGGCCGAACCGGACAATCCAAACAAGCCGTCGGAGCCTCTTCTGGTCTACTCAAAATCTTAAAATTTCCCATGCACGCCTCTGTAAATCTTTTTTTGACTACCCATGATCACCGTTATTTTATTTTACTCGATTGTGCTTTTTCCATCCTGCGAGGGTGATTGGGCATTTCTTCTGCAATCCTGGAAATGTATGGCTAGATTGCATCATTTTCGAACATTGAGAAATAGAAAGGGAAAGCTGATGTAACTATGAAATTTTGAAATCTGTATCTACAAAAACTCTATATTCCAAGTTGTTGGAAGAGATATCAAGGCTCTTTTTGGATTTCACAATGTAAGTAGATCTAAATAGAAAACAAACAATGGATTTGGATGCATTTGGTTGCTCCCAATATCATGATATTTCATGGTTGGTTAGTTGAAGTAGGTGCAATATTTCCATATATTTCATGATATATGGTGCACCCAAACACACCTCTCTCTCTCTCTCTCTCTCTCTCTCTCTCTCTCTCTCTCTCTCTATATATATATATATATATATATATATATATATATATAGAGTCATGCTCCCCTGCCCACCTACGCTTGCACATGCGTCATGGGTGTCTAATCTGAATGGTCCATGTGATGTGGAATCCCATGAAACCTCATGTGACAAATTTTTACCCTGATCTAAAACTTTGGTGGGCCATAGCAAAGAGAAATGCAAATCAAGGGAGGAAACTTTTCACTTTTCATGGCCCAGCAAAGTTTTAGATCAAAGTAAAACTTGGGCCTGGGGGGTTTCACGAGGTGCTGCTTCACATGAATGGTTCAGATTATGGATCCACATCATGTATGATGGGTGCTAAAAAAAGTTCGCACCAGTTTGATGCGAACTGGTGTGCAGGTGAGCATTTCCTATATATATATAAGGACGGGTCAGTGTGCGCTGACCCGAGCTTCTTCTCAAAGAAAAAAAAAAAAAAAAAAGGCACCAGCGTCCGTCAGTTTCTTACTGTGGGCCCCACCCATTGCCATATGCATGATCCAACCCATTCATTGTGTATAGGGGGTGGCCACGCCCCTATCCATGTTGACCTTTTCACCCCATGCATGCTATCATGCGATTGCCACCGTCAAATGTAGGATGGACGGCGAAACAGAATATTCCGTGGGCCAAGCTAAAATCAATCTGAAACCAGTCATTTCTTACTGAAATTTCGAGAGGAATTCGGTGGATGGATTGGATTTCTTAAGTGTCTAATGAAATGGGCCCCACAAGTGCAACAGAGGAAGAATTCTCCGTTTTCACGTCCGCGTAATGCACGGCCGCTGGCCGTTTTGCGGAAGATAGTGGGCCCCACACGTGCCCTGTAAGCTCAATCCAAACCGTCCATCTTATAGACGGCTGTGAATACTATAAAATCATACTGACCTTTTGCATCCATGTGTACACACGTGTGAGATACAGAGGCTACAAAAGGGCTGCCCGGTAACGTTCAAAATTGATCCTTCTGTGATTTCTTCTCTGGACCACGTCAATGGACGTTCAAAATCACCCATTTTTGACTGAAATTTTATTCTGAATCCAATGGACGGGGTGGATTTTCCAGAAAATGCTTCTGTGGGGCCCACCGATCACAATAGCGAAATGGTGCGAAAGGTTTCGCACATCCGCGAAAACTGACTTTTTTAGGCGGTTTTGGCCCACCATCTTTGATCATATGGCAGATCTAAACCGTCTATCATGTAGAGGACCCAAGAAAGTATTAAGGGATGGTGTTTCTTTGGAATTTGAGCGAGGAAAGTGACGTGTTTCGTGGCACCGAACTTGGCTGCGAAAATTGCACTCCGTGTCCTGCTACAACTCTGTCACTGACTCCAGCCTTCCAGCAGCTATAAAAGGAGGTTTTTGGACGTGGGGAGCATTCATTCAGGTCTTAGGAAGGAAGAAAAAGAGAGACGTGGAGGCTCGGGCAGGGACGTGAAGCAGAAGAAAAAAAAAGAGTATTTTTTTTTTTTTAGTTTATTTCAATTGTAGAGATTTAGCCCATCCATGTCTGGCTAAACCTCTTAGCTAGGGCTAAGAGGTGAAGCTTGTAGTGAGATGGGAGATTTGATTTTATTTTAATTTTAATGCATGAATTGACGTTGATTTTAGTTAATTATTATGAGAATATTTTTAGATTTTTAATGGTCTGTTGTGACTGAAATTACAATGGGTCTGCAATGGCTTTGAATATTTCCGTTCTCTTTAATGTTTATTACGTTAGGAAGCCCTGTTGTTCACCATAGTCTCCTGGGCATGGTTGGATGTCGGTACCTTTCCTAACTTGCATACATGTGATTGGGTGGTAATTAGTTTGATTCTGTTGTTTGCCATAGTCTTTGGGCATGGTTTGGTGATGGAATCCATTCTAATTCATACGCCTTTCATCTCTTTGAAAAATAGATCAACGGCACTTCAGTAATTTCTATGATTTTTGATGCAAGCATAAGTTTTCCCTGATCTCTACAAGTGGATCCTCTGAATCCCTAGTTTCCTATCTCTGATTTGTTTCCTAAGTTTTAGATTAATTATTCTACAAGTATTCCACCATTGCTAATTGATTTAGAATTCATCTTAGCCTAGTTCTAATTCTAGTTAGTTTTAGATAACGTACAAGTTTCAGTCCCTTGGGATTTGACCTCGGTCTTACCGAGTTATTACTACATCACAACCCTGCACTTGGGGAGTGAACAAGTTTTTGACGCCGTTGCCGGGGACTGTCGGCTACGTTTTTCTGAAATTAATTAGTTTTAGGATTAGATTTTCTTTTTAGAAATTTTCTAATTATAGGTTTAAAAGCTTAGTTATTTTCCTTGTTAGAAATTTTTCCTAACTTTAGAAACTTGCTATTCTTCATTCTATCTGATTTTTAGAACTAACTCAATTTTTCTGTTTTGTAGGAAACTTCTAATTTAGTAAGCTCTTTTTAATTTCTCTTTCTTTGGAATTTCTTCTTTTTTTCTAAAAATTAGTTTACTCTTAATTAGGACTTCCTATTCTTAGAAACTAACTTATTTTGTTTTGTTTTTGGAGATTCTTAACCTAGGACTCCAAATTTGGTAACTTCTTTCCATCTTTCCCTTTTTCTAGATTTCTTCTTCCTTTCTCTTTGGTTTAAGTTAGAATTTGAGGGCTGAGTGTGTTTTATGCCCTAGTGGGCACGCGACAACACTCGACGTCTCGTGACTGAAGGAGGATTAGTTGAGGGGTTGACTGTCCATCGCAGGACTAGACACCATTTGAATTCTCCTGAGTTAGAGGACGTTATGGCTGAAAATCAACCTCAAGCACTACCCCAACCTAGGGTAGAGGAAGTACATGATGAGAATGAGGTGCACCACGCACCCCCACCTCGTACTTTACGAGATTATTTACAACCGGCGGGGGTGAGTACGCCCTCATGCATGATTTTTCCTGCGAATACAGGACATATGGACATCAAGCCAGGGGTCATCCAACTCCTTCCCAAGTTCCATGGGCTTGAATCTGAAGAACCATACTTGCATCTGAAAGAGTTCGACGAAATCATAGGCACCTTATATTTCCCTAATGTATCTGAAGATACAATTAGGTTGAAACTCTTTCCATTTTTCTTGAAAGAAAAAGCCAAGACGTGGTTACATTCACTGTGTCCTAGATCCATTGGCACATGGAATGATTTGCAGAGGGAATTTATAAAGAAAATTTTCCCACATCATAAGACAATTACCCTCAGGAGAGCAATCATGAACTTTGCCTAAAAGGAAGATGAAACATTCTTCCAATGTTGGGAAAGGTTCAAGGATCTGATTAATGCATGCCCACAACATGGCTTTGAAATATGGCGCATTACAAATTTTTTCTATGATGGGCTAACATCTTCCATGCGCCAAATGGTCGAGACAATGTGTAACGGAGATTTTATTAATAAAAATGTCGACGAGGTATGGGATTACCTCGATAGTTTCGCTGAAAAAATACAATCATGGGACTATTACCTAAGGACGAACACTACGTATAGGCCAACTCATTCAAGGGAAAAAGGAGGAATATATCTCCTGAAAGAGGATGATGATCTTAACGCTAAGGTGGCTAATCTCACCAGAAAATTTGAAGCCATGGAAGGAAAGAAGAAAAAGGTTAATGAAAGTGTTTGCGGCATCTGTGATTGCAACATTCATACTACTGAAAATTGTCCTTCAATACTTGCCATTCGAGAAGTATTGAATGAACAATCTAATGCCGTAAATAACTATCAAAGACCTTTCAATGGACCACCCTCTAATACATACAATCCTGGTTGGAAAAATCATCCAAATTTCAGTTGGAGGAATGGACCAACGGCTACACCTCAAGGTTTCCTAAACCAAAATCCAACTCAAGAGAAACCTCAAGAGGATTTGGTTCTAAAACATTTTCAAAAGCAAGAGCTTTTTAATCAGGGTATGATGCAAGCCTTTCAAGACCTTAAGAAAGTAATACATGAACTTAAGGCTGAAAATACGATTGGAAATAATGGGAGCTTCCCAGCTCAACCTCTTCCCAATCCTAAACCGCATTATGGAGTTAGTGATCCCAGCTCTTCAAATCAAATGAGGCACGCTAAATCCATCACCACTCTTAGGAGTGGGGAGATTATTGATAAAACCCTTCCGGTTAGGCCCGAAAAGCCTCAAGAACCAGAAGAGGACAACAATGATGGATCTGGTGACGCCCCACAAAAATTTGAACCGGAACCTCTAGAAAAGCCAGTTGCTCCGTTTCCCCAACGGTTGGTTGAACCAAAACGTCTATCTAACTCTCAGGATATCCTAGAGGTGTTGAAACAAGTGAAAGTCAACATTCCTCTGCTTGACGTTGTAAAACAGATTCCTTCATATGCTAAATTTCTAAAGGATTTATGCACTGCCAAATGACGAAAAAGTGTTCAAAAGAAGATCTCCTTGACTGAGAAAGTGAGTGCCATCCTGAAACAAGATGTGCCGCAAAAATTCAAAGATCCCGGTTGCCCAACCATATCATGTGTGATTGGGAACTATCGAATTGATCACGCACTTCTTGACTTAGGAGCAAGCGTCAATCTGATTCCTTACTCCGTATACCAACAGTTAGGTTTAGGTGAATTAAAACCCACTCGAACCACACTACAACTTGCTGATCGTTCTGTTCGTATACCAAGAGGGATCATCAAGGATGTGTTGGTCCAGGTGGATAGATTCTACTACCCTGTTGATTTTATCATCTTGGACACCGAACCCATCAATGACACGAGCACTCAGATTCCTGTCATTCTTGGTCGCCCATTCCTGTCCACTTCAAATGCAATTATCAACTGCAGGAATGGTGTCATGACTATGTCTTTTAAAAATTTGACATTGGAATCGAATATCTTTTTCAATAACGGCAGCAACTCAGAGGATGATGACGATTTCCACGATGTTAATATGATTGATTCGTTTGTGGAAGATAGAACACCTCTCACCTTATCCTCTGATCCTCTAGAGACGTGCCGGGCCCACTCCCATGATCTTGATGATGATATAATTAGGGAGACGTGTGCCATGCTTGATACTGCACCGGTACTTGAAGTTAACTGGTGGAGGCCACAAACTGAAGAATTGCCCCAAACTGATATAGTGCCTATACCGTCTAACCTCAAGCCACCGAAGCTTGACTTAAAACCTTTGCCCTCTGATTTAAAATATGTCTATTTAGGTCAAGATGAGACATATCCGGTGGTGATCTCTTCCCACCTAGAGAAAGAACAGGAGAGTATGCTGATATCTACTCTCATTGAGCATAAGGGAGCTCTTGGATGGACGATAGCAGACCTCAAGGGAATTAACCCATCGATTTGTACTCACCGTATATATCTTGAGGACAATGCAAAGGCTGTTCGGCAATTACAACGTAAACTAAATCCAAACATGAAGGAAGTGGTTAAGGCCGAGGTTCTCAAACTATTGGAAGTGGGGATCATTTATCCCATATCCGATAGTCAATGGGTGAGTCCAACTCAGGTGGTTCCTAAGAAGTCCGGGATCACCATCGTATCCAATGCCAATAATGAACTCGTGCCGACCAGAGTTACTACTGGTTGGAGAATGTGCATTGACTACAGGAAGCTGAATACCGTCACAAGAAAAGACCACTTTCCTTTGCCCTTCATTGATCAAATCCTGAAAAGGCTAGCTGGTCATTCCTATTATTGTTTTCTTGACGGGTATTCAGGTTATAATCAGATTGAAATCGCCCCTGAGGATCAGGAAAAGACCACATTTACATGTCCCTATGGCACCTTTGCTTACAGAAGGATGTCATTCGGGTTATGTAATGCCCCTGCCACCTTTCAGCGATGCATGACGAGTATCTTTTTTGACATGGTGGGGAAATATCTAGAGGTCTTCATGGACGATTTCTCTATTTTTGGTTCATCTTTCAGCGAATGCTTAGCAAGTCTTAAATGTGTGCTGAAAAGATGTGAAGAAAAAAATTTGGTACTTAACTGGGAGAAGTACCATTTTATAGTTCAAAAGGGAATTGTCCTTGGGCATATCATCTCGTCTAAAGGAATCGAGGTAGATAAGGCAAAAATTGATCTTATCTCTAACCTACCTCCACCCAAGAATATCAGAGACGTGCGATCCTTCTTAGGACACGCAGGCTTTTACAGACGATTCATAAAGGACTTTAGTCTCCTCTCTCATCCTTTATGTAATCTTCTTCAAAAGGACACATCATACGAGTGGACTGAGCAGTGACAAGAAGCTTTCACTAAGCTTAAGGGCATGTTAACCACCGCACCTATCATGCAGCCACCCGACTGGAGTCTGCCTTTTGAACTTATGTGCGACGCCTCTGATTATGCTCTTGGGGCGGTTCTAGGCGAGAGAAAAGATAAGCGGCCTTATGTTATTCACTACGCAAGTAGGACTCTAAATCCTGCCCAAGTGAACTACTCGACTACGGAAAAGGAACTCTTGGCCGTAGTGTTCGCTTTAGACAAATTTAGGTCCTACCTGATCGGATTTAAGATCATCATCTACACAGATCACGCGGCACTTAAGTATCTTCTTTCTAAGAATGATTCTAACCCCCGCCTGATACGATGGATTCTTCTACTCCAAGAATTCGATTTGAAAATTAAAGAAAAAAAGGGAGTAGAGAACGTAGTGGCCGATCACCTTTCTCGCCTTAATACCTCTGATTCCCTTGAGGCGACCCATATCAATGACATGTTCCCTGATGAACAACTGTTTAGAGTCTCCCATTCACCCTGGTTCGCTGATATTGCTAATTATCTTGCTACAGGTGCCATACCGACACACTGGACGTCACAAGATAAGAAGAAATTCTATAGCAAGGTGCGTAACTTTTTCTGGGACGATCCATATTTGTTTAAATATTGTCCAGACCAAATCTTAAGGAGATGCGTACCAGACGATGAGCATCAGAGTGTCATCTCCTTCTGTCACTCACAGGCCTGTGGTGGTCACTTTTCTGCTAAAAAGACCACGGTCAAGATTTTACAGTGTGGCTTCTACTGTCCCACTATGTTCAGGGACACTCATGAGCTTTGTAAGGCTTGTGAGCGTTGTCAGAAATTGGGAGCATTGTCCCGTCGAAATATGATGCCCTTAAATCCCATCCTTATTATAGAAGCATTTGATTGTTGGGGCATTGATTTCATGGGACCATTCCCCCAATCATTTGGAAATCTGTATATTTTGCTCGCTGTAGACTATGTCACTAAATGGGTCGAAGCAATTCCGTGCCGCAAAAATGACCATCGCACGGTCATTAAATTTTTGAAAGAAAATATCCTGTCGCGGTTCGGAACGCCTCGAGCCATCATTAGTGACGGGGGCTCACACTTCTGCAATAGACTATTTGAGTGCTTAATGAAGAAATACGGTATCTCTCATAAGGTGAGCACCCCATACCATCCACAGACAAGTGGACAAGCTGAAATTTTCAATAGGGAGATCAAACATATCCTAGAGAAAACGGTTAACCCTGATCGTAAGGACTGGTCAATCCGATTGACCGACGCCTTATGGGCGTACCGTACTGCTTTTAAAACTCCTATTGGAACATCTCCCTTTAGACTTGTCTATGGAAAGGCTTGTCACTTGCCGGTGGAATTGGAACATAAAGCATACTGGGCGATCAAAAATTTAAATTTCAATCTGGACAACGTTGTTTCGCTACGCAAACTTCAATTAAATGAACTGGAAGAAATCCGGAACGATGCATATGAGAACTCGAGAATTTATAAGGACATGATGAAGGCGTTTCATGATCAACATATTCTACGAAAATCATTCACGCCAGGTCAGAAAGTCCTTTTGTACGATTCTCGACTACATCTCTTTCCGGGTAAGCTTCGATCTCGTTGGACCGGCCCTTACATTGTTGTCACTGCTTATCCTCATGGGGCCATCGAGATAAAAGATCCCGACAATGGCAAGGAGTTTAAAGTAAATGGACATCGATTAAAGCCATTTGTCGAGACATTTGATTCAGAGGACATGTCCATGCCTCTGATTGCTCCTGTTTACCAGGACTGATCTCCTAGTCTGATGGAGGTATAGGTAGGTTTATCGCTTTCATAGGACTAGGATTGTTGCTTTATTTGTCTGGCTGAAGATGGTAAATTTAGCGCTCCTGGGAGGCAACCCAGCTTTTTTTTATTCCTTTTCATTCTTTAGTAGATGATTCAATGTTTGTGGGTAACATTACTGCAAACCCTCACGAGACTACAACTCGTCCACTAGGGATAACCTAGGGGTTTAAAGGCTTGTTGCATACGCTAAATGCAATCGAGAGCACCTGCGAAAGTGGTATAGGTAGGATTTTATTTTCGTCATTTTTATTTTTCTTTCTCTCTCGTACTAACCTGCTCTCTCCTAGAAATCTCTTGAAAAATCTCTCTTGATTCGTTATCCAGGTACTATCTTCCCATCACTTTACTTTCGTTGTTCCATGTGCACTGCATGCCTATATCTTTTACATTGAGGACAATATAGATTTTAGGTTGGGGGTGGGAGATTAGGCTTCCTAATCAGTATTTTCTTGGTCTTGAGCAAAAATTGTGAGCAAAAATTGTGAAAATTTTTAAAATTTTTCTAAAAATTCCTATAAATTCGAAGTGATTTTGACAGATATCCCTAATTTAGATTTTCAAGATACATAATGTTGGATTTATGACTCTTGAATTCAGTATCGATTAGATTTCACAGTTAAGATCGAAGTATCAATCCATGATTAGAGATTTTAAACATTGATTGAATCATGAGTTCAGGACATGTCTTGCTTACACATTAAGATTTCAGTTCCATATCGAAGGATTAACTTGGTAATCACTAAGCACGAAAGCAACCAGCCTGAAATATCTTGCCATCATGGTATAAAAACTGAAAAGGTTGGATAATTAATCTTCACCATAGGTTTGCTCCCTATAGGTGTAGAGTTAATTTCCCATGAATGATATGTGAAAAAGAGTCAGGTGTACGATCTTCACCATAGGTTTGCTCCCTATAGGTGAGGATTTGATTCCCCTTCCTTGGCATTACTTTGAAAAGAAAAATCACAAGTTAATAGGCTAATCTATGAAGCAAGTTTTGGATTAGGTTTTGGTTGTCATGAATTTTCTTGTTGGTTACCAATGATATCATGAAATTGACGATTGGATCTCTTAATGATGATAAGCCGAGATTAGACTATACATCCATGGATCTCAATGTTTAAAATTTTTTTAATTGATGGATTAATGCTTTACACTTGATTATGAAGTCTACCGTGCGCTTGAGCTCGGGAGAAAACAATTTCTAACATTCATGGATATTAAATTTCTCGTATTTTGTTCAAAATCTCACTCGATTTCATAGAAAGTTCTCCTATAATTCTCAACTTATTTTTCGCATACTTTGCTCGGGACTAGCAAAATGCTGGTTGGGGGTTGTGTTGAGGGTCAAATATTGTATATTAGACCCCAGATATTGCTTGAATTTACGAACATTGTACTGTCTAATAGCCCGATTTAATCGTGTTTGTGATGCAGGGGTCTTTATGAGCTTGAACTGGAAATGGGTGTTAAAAGTATGGTTTTAGCGCTCAAGATGCACCAAGGCAAGGGACGCACTCCAGGGGACCAAGATCGACTGAAATTACACGCCAGGGATCCGAGAAAATTAAGGAACTAAAGCTCAAGTGGTCTGAAGGACGTTCAGAATGCAAGATCACGAGGTTCCCACCATCCGTTTGGCTCGGAACTTCGTACATGGCCTAAAGACCATAAATTAACCGTACACGTTAAATTTCAGCCGTTAGATCTCTCTAGAAGTGACCCAACGGTCAAATCAATCCATAAATTCTCAATTTTGGGGCCCACCTGCTATTCGGATATGCTTTAAAATCGGTCTGGATGGTTTAAATGAGATGATAACAAGGGTGGATGGATCAGATTTCTAAAAAGACATCACCATGGGCCCTACGTACACAGTGCGTGTACATAGTGTACACGCACCGGCCGTGCACCAAGATACAAGAACGGGTCAGCGTGCACTGACCCGAGCTTCTTCTCAAAGAAAAAAAAAAAAAAAAGGCACCAGCGTCCGCCAGTTTCTTACTGTGGGCCCCACCCATTGCCATATGCATGATCCAACCCATTCATTGTGTCTAGGGGGTGGCCACGCCCCTATCCATGTTGACCTTCTCACCTCATGCATGCTATCATGCGATTGCCACCGTCAAATGTAGGATGGACGGCAAAACAGAATATTCCGTGGGCCAAGCCAAAATCAATCTGAAATCAGTCATTTCTTACTGAAATTTTGAGAGGAATTCGGTGGATGGATTGGATTTCTTAAGTGTCTAATGAAATGGGCCCCACAAGTGCCACAGCGGAAGAATTCTCCGTTTTCACGTTCGCGTAATGCACGGCCGCTGGCCGTTTTGCGGAAGATAGTGGGCCCCACACGTGCCCTGTAAGCTTAATACAAACCGTCCATCTTGTAGACGGCTGTGAATACTATAAAATTATGCTGACCTTTTGCATCCATGTGTATACACGTGTGAGATACAGAGGCCACAAAAGGGCTGCCCGGTAACGTTCAAAACTGATCCTTCTGTGATTTCTTCTCTGGACCACGTCAATGGACGTTCAAAACCACCCATTCCTGACTGAAATTTTATTTTGAATCCAATGGACGGGGTGGATTTTCCAGAAAATGCTTCTGTGGGGCCCACCGATCACAACAGCGAAATGGTACGAAAGGTTTCGCACATCCGCGAAAACTGACTTTTTTAGGCGGTTTTGGCCCACCATCTTTGATCATATGGCAGATCTAAACCGTCTATCATGTAGAGGACCCAAGAAAGTACTAAGGGACGGTGTTTCTTTGGAATTTGAGCGAGGAAAGTAGCGTGTTTCGTGGCACCGAACTTGGCTGCGAAAATTGCACTCTGTGTCCTGCTACAACTCTGTCACTGACTCCAGCCTTCCAGCAGCTATAAAAGGAGGTTTTTGGACGTGGGGAGCATTCATTCAGGTCTTAGGAAGGAAGAAAAAGAGAGACGTGGAGGCTCGGGTAGGGACGTGAAGCAGAAGAAAAAAAAAGAGTATTTTCTTTTTTTAGTTTATTTCAATTGTGGAGATTTAGCCCATCCATGTCTGGCTAAACCTCTTAGCTAGGGCTAAGAGGTGAAGCTTGTAGTGAGATGGGAGATTTGATTTTATTTTAATTTTAATGCATGAATTGACGTTGATTTTAGTTAATTATTATGGGAATATTTTTAGGTTTTTAATGGTCTGTTGTGACTGAAATTACAATGAGTCTGCAATGGCTTTGAATATTTCCGTTCTCTTTAATGTTTATTGTGTCAGGAAGCCCTGTTGTTCACCATAGTCTCCTGGGCATGGTTGGATGTCGGTACCTTTCCTAACTTGCATACATGTGATTGGGTGGTAATTAGTTTGATTCTGTTGTTTGCCATAGTCTTTGGGCATGGTTTGGTGATGGAATCCATTCTAATTCATACGCCTTTCATCTCTTTGAAAAATAGATCAACGGCACTTCAGTAATTTCTATGATTTTTGATGCAAGCATAAGTTCTCCCTGATGTCTACAAGTGGATCCTCTGAATCCCTAGTTTCCTATCTCTGATTTGTTTCCTAAGTTTTAGATTAATTATTCTACAAGTATTCCACCATTGCTAATTGATTTAGAATTCATCTTAGCCTAGTTCTAGTTCTAGTTAGTTTTAGATAACGTACAAGTTTCAGTCCCTTGGGATTCGACCTCGGTCATACCGAGTTATTACTACATCACAACCCTGCACTTGGGGAGTGAACATTATCGAATACCTTGATTTGGACCCTCAATATGAATAACGTGAAAGATTTTTTTCTCTCTTTAAATGGATGATTGCGATTCAATTCAACAGTGCATGCATGTGCACCCTTATCATTGGATGAACATGAAGTCATACTGATCAGACTTCCTTTATCTGTTTTACTTGCAGTATTTTCACTATTGGACAGGAAACAGGTTGATACATTTCACTCAATTTACTAAGAAGTTGTTGAAATCAGTTTTATTCTCCCTTATTTTGTTACTTTACACCATTCCATCTTTCTGCACCATCGCATTCGGTGCTCCGGTTTCATGGATGTGTACATTGTTTCTGCATGTGTGGACATGGGTGTGGAACTGCGTGATATGTGCACATATGCTGTAATTCATGGGTGTGGCCTTGGGCTAAAGTAGGATCATGCATCAAGTGTGCTTAAAGCATAATTCTTTTTTATTGCATCATGTTGTTCTGGATAGATTACAAGTAAATATTATGGCCGGTACCACTGTAGCCTCAGCCAACCCAAACTCTAATGATAATTACTTAGGTTAACCAGGTAGTGTATTGAATTTATTTTTTCTTTTAAAAAAAGGAGCTAAAATTCAAATTCTTTACTATATATATAAGGTTTTATGCTGTCGAGTTCGTGGGAACTTCCCCTGAGGTCGACCTGTGTGGGCCCCACCGTGTTGCATGTCGACCCATCAACACTGTGCATTTGATGGGTCCCCTTTAAATTATGAGATATCTCAAAAATCAGCCGTATACAGAACTCATGTGGGCTATACCGTCTAAAATCATGTGAAGACATGCCTAAAACATATAAAAGCACTTGGTGGGGCCCACCTGAAATTTGGATGCATTTGAAACTTGGTCTGGCCCCTCATCCAAGTGGGACACACAAAATGGATGGACTATGCAGATAGTGTTGTAAAAATATTGATTTTATAAAAAAATATTTTAAATAAAAAATATAATATATATATATATATATATAAAAGTGTTTGGAAAACACCTTTTTGTGGGTTTTTGGGAATAGTCCTACATTGGAAAAAGAGAAGAAGAAAAAGTGGTTTAAATGATAATGGTGGAGTACTATAATATTTGCTTACCTAGTCCGTGAACTATGGGACTTGTCGCACTGGAACACCGTGCACGCGCTTGGGCTCGGGCATGTGAGGCAGTGTGGCTGTAGAGGCGCTAGTGGCGCACTTTGCACTTCGCACGTGCGCATCGTGTCGCTCCCTTCGCGAACTGGAGCGAGACGTGTGCGACTAAGTGGCTATGGCGGGTGACCGGTTGGTAGAGAGACTAGAGGACTAAGAGCGAGATCTCTCAGTATATATAGATGGACTGAATAGAGTTGTTGCAGCAGAAATTGTAACAGCTGAGCCATTAAGTGCAGGGTCCAGCTGTAACTGCTGCATGGCTCTAGCCCAACAGCTAGAAAATGGCTAACTGTTGTCTCATAACAGTCAACATGCAGCAGATTAATGGCTCATGCACAACAGTCAAAAACGGCTATAAAATGGCTACTTTTTCAACAGCCAGAAATGACATAATGGAAATTAAGTCTCTGGACCATAACCCCCTAGCCACCTTAGCCTATAAAAGGAGAGCTTGGATGGGTTTCCAAACCATCTCAACTCACCCCAGCAAAACATACGAACTAAGATAGCCAGCCCCTCTCCACTCATATATTCTAGTGTTTCCAGCAACATAGCAAGGCTTGAACTTTAAATTGAAGAACAGACCAGCGGTGTGGTCTAGAACGGTTCAACTGAACCAGTGGCTGAAGATTTGAACCGACCAGTGCAGTGGTCGAAACCACTCTTTCTCTTTCTTTTCTTTCTTTTGGGATTTTTTCTTTTACATTGTAATACTGCTAGAAAAGTGTGTAATAGAGTTCCATTTGGTGGGCCTTCGTGTTTGCTGAACGCAAACCCACACCAGGCTCGTCGTATCCTAAAAGCTGTTTGTCTGTAACCTATCAGCATACTCAATTCACTTGAGTAGGGGCAAATAACTCTTTAAGGACAACGTTTTTTCAGACGTGCTTCAGCCTGTCCTTAAGTTCTGATTATAGTGATTTTTGGTTTCCACATTATACAGATATTATCTAATTTTGTATAAATTTTCCTAACAATCTTAAAGCATTATTTCCTAAGATCGAAGCCGACAGCGTTTCATCTATTAAGTTGATGAATCAGGACTTGATATGTCTTGATCGGTTCGATGAAACCAATTTTACAAGATGACAAGACAAGCTGAAATTTCTCCTGATGACGCTGAAGATCTACCACATACTAGATCCAAATCTGCAAGCGCTGCCTGAAGTAACCGACAACGACACACCTGAGCAGGTGGCTGCCCGCGCTAAAAGAGCCGAAGACGAACTCTTGTGTCGTGGACACATTTTAAACGCACTCTCCGACCGCCTGTACGATCTGTACCAACAGACATCATCAGCAAAGGAGATCTGGGCTGCACTGGAGTTCAAGTATAAGGCTGAAGAAGAAGGGACCAACAAATTTCTCATCGCCAGGTATTTTGACTTCAACATGGTAGATAATAAACCGCTGCTGTCCCAAATCCAAGAACTACAGCTAATAGTAAACAAAATCAAAGCGATCAAAATCGATCTTCCTGAATCATTCCAAGTCGGGGTTATAATCGCTAAATTGCCATCGATGTGGAAAGACTATAGAAAGAAGTTATTGCATAAAACCGAGGCTACACATTGGAAAAAATTTAAAAACACCTAAGGATTGAGGAAGAATCTCGTAACCGTGACAAAAAGAGTGATAACGGGAATGCCTCATCCAAGGTACATGCAGTAGAAAATACCAATAACAAGAATTTTGAGAAGGACGATTCCCTTAAACCCAATAAAGGAAAATTCAAGAAAACCAATTTCAAAGGCCCATGCCATGTCTGTGGAAAAACTGGGTACTATGCTCGAGTATGTCGATATCGCAAATCTAAAAAAAAGGCAAATGCAGTAGAAGAGGACGATATCGTGACTATGATCACTGAGGTGAATACCATCCAAGGTAAAGTTCCAGGCTGGTGGTATGATACTGCCGCTACATTACATGTGTACTACGACAAATTCGCCTTCAAAAGCTATGAGGAATTGACCGATGGTCAAGAAGTCCAAATGGGTAATGAAGTCCGATCGAAGGTCGTCGGAAAATGAACTGTCGAACTGATATTCACCTCTGGGAAGAAAGTGATTCTGACTAATGTACTGCACGTCCCAGACATAAGGCGAAACTTAGTTTCTGGGGATCTTTTGGAAAAACCAGGTATAAGGGTGGTGTACGAGTCAAGAAAACTGATTCTGTCCAAGAATGAGAATTTTGTTGGAAAGGAATATGCTTGTAACGGGATGGTTAAGTTTTCTCTGAATGAAAGTAGCACTTCTGCGTATATGGTTGAATCTGCTGGACTGTGGCATGATAGACTAGCCCATATCGGATATAGTACCTTGAAGTTCATGGCTAAAAATGATTTAATCTCATACACAGATAATAAAACCGATAAATGTGAAGTGTGCATACGATCCAAAATGACGAAAAAAATCTTTTCCTAGTGTTGAAAGATCGCCTCAAATACTGGATCTTGTGCACAGTAATATCTGTGAGTTAAACGGCATTCTTACTCGTGGAGGTAAACGGTACTTCATAACCTTTATAGATGATTGCTCTAGATATGTGTATGTTTATCTATTAAAGAGCAAAGATGAAGCATTGAACATGTTTAAGATATATAAAGCAGAAGTAGAGAATCAACTAAGTAAGTAGATAAAAATTCTCTGTAGTGATAGAGGAGGAGAATACTTCTCTAATGAATTCGATAACTTCTGTGAAGAACATGGAGTGGTACATCAATGTACAGCTCGATACACACCTCAACAAAACGGAATAGCTGAAAGAAATAATAGAACATTAGTAGAAATGGTCAATTCAATGCTAATAAGAGCAAAGTTGCCACTAAATCTATGGGGTTAGGCACTGCTTGCAGCATGCCATATAATAAACAGAATTTCGTTTAAAAAATATAAAATATCTCCATATGAAACATGGAGAGGTAGAAAACCTAACCTAGGATATCTTAAAGTATGGGGGTCTCTTGTATATTGCAGAACTCCTGATCCAAAAAGAACTAAGTTAGGACCAAGAGCTATTAAGTGCGCCTTCGTAGGGTATGCATAAATTCGTAAAGCTTATACACTTCTAGACATGGAGTCTAATACAATTATAAAATCAAGAGACATTGAATTCTTTGAGAACTCACTATCCTTAGAGTCAAAGGATAATGAAATCCAAACTCCTAGTAAAGAATCAGATAGCACAGCTCCATATATAGTGGAAGCTCCTATTGAATCCCGTAGGAGTCAAAGAACAAGAACAGATAAGAGTCTAGGAGATGACTACATAGACTCACAACGCATCATTTTTCATCTGGTAGAAGCAGATAGAGAAAATGTAATAAGACAAATACCTATATTAATGACTATAGAAGATGATCCTAAAACATATAAAGAGGTTGTATCATCTAGAGACTCAGCCTTCTGGAAAGAAGCTATAAATGATGAAATGGAATCCATAATGTCAAATCAAACATGAGAACTAGTAAACTTACCTCCAGGTTCTAGACCCATAGGTTATAAGTGGGTATTTAGGAAGAAATATCATACTGATGGGACTATCAAAACCTTTAAAGCTCGACTAGTAGCTAAGAATTTTATACAAAAAGAAGGGATAGATTACTTTGACACATACTCACCTGTAGCTAAGATAACATCCATTAGGATATTATTTGCGCTAGCTTCTATACATCATCTTCACATCCACCAAATGGATGTAAAGACTTCTTTCCTGAATGATGACCTCAATGAGGAGGTATACATAAAACAACCTGAAGGTTTCGTTCTACCAGGAAATGAAAATAAAGTATGTAAATTAGTCAAATCGTTGTATAGATTAAAACAAGCACCTAAACAATGGCATGAGAAGTTTGATTCCAAAATACTATCTCATGGTTTCATGCATAATGTAGCTGATAAATGCATATATTTTAAAATAGATGGTAGTTATATTGTTATTATCTGTCTGTATGTTGATAACATGTTAATAATAAGTAATAAAATAGAAGGTGTGACTGAAACAAAGAGATTTCTTTCTTCCGTATTTAAAATGAAGGATCTTAGACAAGTTGATGCCATCATATGTATCAAAGTTAAAAAATATTGTGAGGGTTATGCTTTGTGTCAATCTCATTATATTGAGAAGATACTAAATAAGTTTAATCATCTAAATATAAAAGAAGTAAAAATCTCATTTGATCCAAGTATCAAACTAAAAGAAAATACTGGAAGAACTGATGCACAATTAGAATATGCGAGTGCTATAGGAAGTCTTATGTATGCTATGCAATCCACTAGACCTGATATCGCATATGCTGTGAGTAAACTTATTAGGTTTACTAGTAACCCCAGTATTGAACACTGGAATGCAACCAGTAGTGTCCTTAGTTACTTAAAACCAATCAAAGACTTACGACTATTTTATTCAGAGTTTCCTGCCATATTGGAAGGATATACCGATGCGAGCTGGATATCGAGTGCAGGAGACAACAAGTCTACTACAGGGTGAGTATTCACCCTAGGAGGTGCAGCTGTATCTTGGGGATCCAAGAAACAGACTTGCATAACGCACTCGACTATGGAGTCTGAATTCATAGCCCTGGCTGCAACAGGCAAAGAGGTAGAGTGGCTAAGGGATCTTCTATTAGAAATTTCTTTTTGTGTAAAGCCTATATCGGATGTGTCACTACATTGTGATAGTGAAGCCACATTAGCTAGAGCCTATAACGGCACTTATAATGGTAAATCTAGACATATCAGTCTTCAACATGATTATGTTAGACAATTGATTCAAGATGGAATCATTACTATTTCCTATGTGAAATCAAGCAATAACCTGGCAGATCCTTTTACTAAACCTCTACTGAGAGAGGTAGTAAAGGATACATCTAGAGGGATGGGGTTGAAACTCTTCAACCAAAGTTCCACCAGTGATGGTAACCCAACCTAAAGTCAGAAAATCTCTAATCTTGGGTTTAATGGGTAAGAACAAGTCACTGATAAGTGAAAAGTTTTCAGCACTAAATTATATAACTTCATCCATAATAGATAAGTGCTGAGCGTTACGAAAGAGGGTTGAGTCTTAGAACTCTTAATGAAATCCAGTCTTTAGAACAAGTGTCTTATAGTAACGGAGACACTGGAAGGATTTCACCTATATGAACGTAGAGATGGTGCCGTCTCTCATGAGAGTTAGGAGTTTTCTCTCGGAATCATTCACGAATTAGGATAAGCACATGACCATTAATTGTGCTGAGCAAGATTGTGGGAACTCTAACAACACATAACGAATATGTGTGTGGTTTCTTCGACTCTGTTATCTAGGAATAACTGGTTCAAAGCTGCGGCTACCAGTCATTTCGATAGAGTTTTGAGATACTTACACTAAGGGAAGATTAAAATCGAAAAATATCTTTCTTTATGCGTATAAGTTGATTATTCTGACAGAAATGTTTAACCGGAAAAAATATATTTTTATAAAAATTAAGTGGGGGATTGTTGTAAAAATATTAATTTTATAAAAAATATTTTAAATAAAAAATAATATATATATATATATATATATATATATATATATATATATATATATATATATATATATATAAAAGTATTTGGAAAACACCTTTTTGTGGGTTTTTGGGAATAGTCCCACATTGGAAAAAGAGAAGAAGAAAAAGTGGTTTAAATGATAATGGTAGAGTACTATAATATTTGCTTACCTAGTCCGTGGACTATGAGACTTACGTGTTCCAGTGAAAAGCACTCACACCGTGCACGCACACGCGCTCCCGCTTGGGCTCGGGCTCGGTGCGAGGGCATGGGCATGTGAGGCAGTGTGGCTATAGAGGCGCTAGTGGCGCACTTTACACTTCGTACGTGCGCATCGTGTCGCAGAGGGTTGCTCCCTTCGCGAACCGAAGCGAGTCGTGTGCGAGTCGTGGTAGGACTAAGAGAGAGATCTCTCAGTATATATAAATGGACTGAATAGAGCTGTTGCAGCAAAAACTGTAACAGCTGAGCCATTAAGTACAGAGTCTAGCTGTAACTGCTGCATGGCTAGCCCAACAGCTAGAAAACGGCTAGCTGCTGTCTCACAACAGTCAGCATGCAGCAGATTAATGGCCCATGCACAACAGTCAAAAACGGTCATAAAACGGCTAGTTTTTCAACAGCCAGAAATGGCTTAATGAAAATTAAGTCTCTGGACCATAACCCCCTAGCTACCTTAGCCTATAAAAGGAGAGCCTGGATGGGTTTTCAAACGATCTCAACTCACTCCAGCAAAACATACGAACTAAGATAGCCAGCCCCTCTCCACTCATATATTCTAGTGTTTCTAGCAACATAGCAAGGCTTGAACCTTAGCTTGAAGAACATACCAGCGGTGTGGTCTGGAACGGTTCAACTGAACCAGTGGCTGAAGATTTGAACTGACCAGTGCAGTGGTCGAAACCACTCTTTCTCTTTCTTTTCTTTCTTTTGAGATTTTTTCTTTTACATTGTAATACTGCTAAAAAAATGTGTAATAGAGTTCCATTTTGTGGGCTTTCGTGTTTGCTGAACGCAGACCCACACCAGGCTCGTCGTATCTTAGAAGCTGTTTGCCTGTAACTTATCAGCATACTCAATTCACTTGAGTAGGGGCAAATAACGCTTTAAGGACAACGTTTTTTCATACGTGCTTCAGCCTGTCCTTAAGTTCTGATCATAGTGATTTTTGGTTTCCACATTATACAGATATTATCTAATTTTGTATAAATTTTCCTAACAAATAGACAATGCATTTATCAAGGTGGGCCCCACAGCCACTGGTTGGTTGAGACTTGCGCATCTATTCCCTACAAGTAGGATTGTTTTGGGAAATCTTCATCCAATACCTTTTCCATTAAGATCAACAGCTTGGATCATGAAGGCATGCCCCGAGTTGTACAGGCATGAGGCTTGACGAGGGAAACGGATTGGCTACTCCCCCTGCCACCAGCCAATGGCTGATGGTCGGTGCTCTGTGGGCCCCAATATATTTTATGTGTTTCATCCACTCTGTCTATCCATTTTTCTATGTCATTTTATGGTATGAGGCAAAAACTGAGGTATATCCCAATCTCAAGTGGACCACATTACATGAAACAGTTTTCAATGAACATCGACCATTAAAAACTTTTTGAGGGACATAAAAGTTTTGGATCAAGTTGATCTTTATTTTTTTTCGCCTTAATCTTGATCTTTATGACCTAATCAATAGATTGGATGTCAAATAAATAGTACAGTGGGCCTTAGGAGGATTTTAATAGTGGATACCCAATCACTACAGTTTTCCTGTGGTGTGTTCCCCCTGAGATTTATATTCCTAGAGTTTTTTGGATCAAGCCCTAAAATGATATGTAGAAATGAATGAATGGAACGGATGAAGCACATACATCATGGTGGAGCCCGCAGAGCACCGACCATCAACCCCAGGGCTGGTGGCAGGGGGAGTAGCCAATCCGTTCCCCTTGACGAGACTGTATGTCTTGGGCGTTAGGACCGGACAAGGACAGCCCATGACTTCTCTAGTCTACATTTATCACATCATTGCATGCGTCATAAGATGGTAGGCTAATTGCTTGATCCCCCGAAATTTGGAAGTTTGGATAATTTTACATGATGCCTAAGTGCTTCAAGAAAATGGTGGTTGCTTAGTATTGTGGTAAAATACAAGAAAACACTGAGAAATTAGGCAGGTTTACTGAATAAGTTGGTACATGCATGTAAAAAAAATGAAAGCTTAAGAAGGTTTCACCCAAGGTCCACTAATAGGGCTACTTTGCATGATTATTGGAGCATAGGTCTTTGGTTTTTCAGTTTGTACTGGCAGAGGTCATTGTTCTATGGTTTGAACCAATGAGATTGCACCATATTCCCATGTGTAACTGAAACGTGAATTTTATCATATAAGGTGTAGAACTAATAATAGACTATTGAATCAAGTCCCGTCTTTATAAAAATTTCAACTGCATTTGGTAGGAAAATTCATAATTTATTATTTGCATCATTATGTGAAGTGGATGCATGTAAACCATTACACTTAATTAATATAATTTTTTGTCAATATTTATTATAATAGTATTGAGATTGAGTCAAAAGACTAACATTTTTTCAATAGTATCTCAACACGTAGCCAAGGTCCTTGGATTTGAACTGGGCTTACATATTACTTTTTAAACAGATTATAACTTGTTAGAGTCTCATCTCTTAATTGAAGCAATGACTTTTGACTTTAGTGTCGTTTAACCGTCCCATCCCTTAATTGACATTATGACTTTGACTTGGTGCCGGTTACACAACTATCCTATTCGCATCCTTTCATCAACGTACTGACCGGGCTTCCTTTTTTGCCGTGAAATTCAGATTAGCTTAGTTGGTGTACGACACACTAGCTATATAGCTACTGTTGGTACATGCCGTGCGAAGGCAAGCGCTGACACTCCCCAAGCTCCGAGCCGTACCACCAGTTCAAAGGAGATCAAAATTTGATGGGCCCACAATGATGTATGTATTATATCCACACTGTTAATTCACCTGGCAAAATTGTTTTAGAGCATGAGCTAAAAAATGAAACATTTTCAAAGCTCAAATGGACCACAACACATATAGCAGATGTGATAATGATTTTCATCATTAAAACATTCGTAGGCCCAACATAACGTTTACTTTCCTTTCAATCCGTTTGTAAGGTCACAAAGACCTGGATTAAGAGAAAAAACGAATATCATATTGATCCAAAACTTCTGTCAACCTTAAAAGGTTTTCAATCGCAGATATTCAATCTCCCAATGCTTTTTTCAGTGTGGTCCACTTGATCTTTAGATCTATCTTTTTTTATTTTTTATTTTATTTTAATTTTTAGATTCAAGCCTTATGACAAGCTCGCCAAATAGATGGACGGTTTGGATATATTGCATACTTTATAATGAGATCCTATGAACTTGTTGGCGTAAATACAGCAGTTATATAGCTGATGTGTTGTACACCAGCTAATCTACTAACGAAATTCATGGGGTTGCACTGAATACAGTCATTTCAGTATGGCTGTAAAGTAACCCATATGGGCTGTTATAGGGCTGTAAAGTGATGGTCATATGGCTGGCTATTACACCAGCCGTTACCGTTATCGAATACCTTGATTTGGACCCCAATATGAATGCCATGAAAGATTTTTTTCTCATTCTTTAAATGGGTGATTGCGATTCAATTCAATAGTGCATGCATGCGCACCCTTATTATTGGATGAACTTGAAGTCATACTGATCAGGCTTCCTTTATCTGTTTTACTTGCAGTATTTTCACAATTGGACAGGAAACAGGTTGATACACTTCACTCAATTTACTAGGAAGTAGTTGAAATCAATTTTATTCTCTCTTATTTTGTTACTTTACACCATTCCATCTTCCTGCACCATCACATTCGGTGCTCTAGTTTCATGGATGTGTACATTGTTTCTCCATGTGTGGACATGGGTGTGGAACTGCGTGATATGTGCACATATGCTGTAATTCATGGGTGCGGCCTTGGGCTAAAGTAGGACCACGCATCAAGCGTGGATAAAGCATAATTCTCTTTTATTGCATCTTCCAGAAACTTTTATTTATTTATTTATTTAAAGTTGGGAGAGATGCGGTAATTATTTTTGATGGGACGCATCCTGCTGTGCATATAAAATCCAGTCTGACTATTATTACATATATAATCTCACGTTGAGTCTAGGGATGAAAAATTAGTCTTACCCATGACAAGTGGGCCACACTAAACGAAACCAATAGAAGAGAGACGTCCACCTTTAATTTGTATAGAGCCCACTGTGATGCTTAGAAGAAATTTAATTTAACGGTCACACCAATATTTGGCCTGGGGCTCAAAAATTGGGCTTATTCATGATTTATGTGGGCCATGCTAAGAGAAACAGTTTGAAAAGTGAGCTTATCTTTCACATTGTTTCCAATTGTTAATCATGTGGCTCTGGATAGATTACAAGTAAATATTATGGCCGGCACCATTGTAGCCTCACCCAACCCAAACTCTAATGATAATTACTTTGGTTGACCAGGTAGTGTATTGAATTTATTTTTTCTTTTAACTAAAATTCAAATTCTTTACTAGTGTGTGTGTATATATATATGGGAAAAGGTTCTATGCTGTTGGGAACTTCCCCTTAGGTTGAGCTGTGTGGGCCCCACTGTGACGCGTGTGGACCATCAACACCGTGCATTTGATGGGTCCCCTTTAAATCATGGGATATCTCAAAATTCAGTCATATACGGATCTCATGTGGGCCATACCATCTAAAATCATGTGAAGACATGCTTAAAACATATAAAAGCACTTGGTGAGGCTCATCTGAAATTTAGATGCATTTGAAATTTGGTCTGACCCCTCATCCAAGTGGGACACAAATAATGGATGGGCTGGAAAATGGATGGACCATGTGGATAGACAATGCATTTATCAAGGTGGGCCCTGCAGCCACGGGTAGATTGAGACTTGTGCATCTATTCCTTACAAGTAGGATTGTTTTGGGGAATCTTCATCCATTACCTTTTCCATTAAGATATGCAGTTTGGATCATGAAGGCATGCTCCCCCAGTTGTACAGACAGTGACAGCCCATGACTTTTCTAGTCTACATTTACTACGTCATTTCATGCGTCATACGGTGATAGTGGGATATATATCATGCCGCCGTTAGCTAATAATTTAGATAGCTTATTAATTGTTATAGTCTCATCCCTTAATTGACACAATGACTTTAACTTCAGTGCCATTTACACAACCATCTTGCTCACATTCCTCCATCAACTAATTGACCAGACTTCATTGTTTGCCGTGAAATTCACGGGTGGGTGTGTAACGTAGACAGGCATTTTAGTCACATCCCTCTATTGAGAGACTGACCATGACTTCAGTCCCCTGCCGTGACGTGTACGAGATACATCTATTGAGAGACTAACCATGACTTCAATCTCTTGCCGTGACATGTACGAAATACACCAGTGTAAATTTGTACTAAATAAAAAATTAATCTGATTTAATCATCAGTTGGTGGATTTTTATTATAGAGTTTAAAATGGAAAAGAAAAAAAGAAAAAAAAAACCAAAAGTGATCCAAATCTAATCCCAAAACAAGTGTTTAGAAATTAAAGGTTAGGACTGTCCAAACCATCTTATTTGACATAATGACTTTGACTTAAGTGCCATTTACACGGAACGGATTGGCTACACCCACTGACACCGGCCAATGGCTAGTGGTCAGTGCTCTGTGGGCCCCACTATGATGTATGTGTCTCATCCATGCCATCCATCTATTTTTAAAGATCATTTTACGGTATGAGACCAAAAATGAGGTATATCCCAATCTTAAGTTGATCACATTACAGGAAAAAGTATTGAATGAGCGTCGACCATTAAAAAACATTTTGGGCCATAAAAGCTTTGGATCAAGTTGATTTTTGTTTTTTTCCCTTCAGCTGGGCCTGTATGACCTAATCAACATATTGGATGTCAAATAAATAGTACAGTGAGCCTTAGGAGGATTTTAATGGTGGATATCCAATCACTATTGTTTTCATGTGGTGTGGTCCATTTGAGATTTATATTCCTCTCATTTTTGGGGTAAAGCTGTAAAATGATTTGTTAAAATGGATGAACGGAACGGATGAAAAATATACATCATGGTGGGACCCACAGAGCACCAACCATCAGCCACGGGGCTAGTGTCAGGGGGAGTAGCCAATCCGTTTCCCATTTACACAGCCATCTTAGTCACATCCCACTACACTTTTTTTTTTGCCGTGGAATTCACAGAAGCGAATTAGCTGGTGTACCACACACTAGCTATATATAGCTACTGTTGGTGCGTGTTGTGCGAAGACGAGCGCTGACACTCCTCAAGCTTCTAGCTATACGATCGATTCAAAGGAGATCAAAATTAGATGGGCCCACAATGATGTATATATTATATCCATATCGTTAATTCACTTGGAAAAATCATTTTAGAGCACGAACAAAAAAAATGAGTCATTTTCAAAGCTCAAATGGACCACAACACATATAGCAGGTGTGATAACGATTTTTACCATTAAAGCATTCGTAGGGCCCACCATAAGGTTTACTTTCCTTCCAATACGTTCATAAGGTCACGAGGACCTGGATTAAGAGAAAAAACAAATATCATATTGATCCAAAACTTCTATCACCCCCAAAAGGTTTTCAATGGTAGATGTTCAATCTCTCACTGCCTTTTTCAGCATGGTCCACTTGATCTTTAGATCTATCTTATTTTTAGATTCAAGCCTTATGACTAGCTCGCTAAATAGATGGACGGTTTGGATATAATGTATACTTTATAATGGGATCCTTAGAACTTGCTGACATCAATAGAATAGTTATATAGCTAGTGTGTGATACATTAGCAAATCCGCTTCCAAAATTCACGGGGTGCAATATAGACAGTCATTTTAGTCACATTGCTCCATTGAGGGATTGACCATGACTTCAGTCCTTACCGTGAGGCCTACGAGATACACTAGTGTAAATTTGTATTGTATAAAAAATTAATCTAATTGGATCATTAGTTGGTGGATTTTTATTAGAAAGTTTAAAATGAAAAAAAAGGAAAAAAGAAGCTAAAGTGGTCCAAATCTAATCCTAAAATAAGAGTTCAGAAATCAAAGGATAGGGCTATCCAAACAATCTGATCTTGGAATTATAATTTTGCCATGATGGGTTGCAAAATTTAGTCTGTTTAATTTGAATTAATGTCTGATACGTGTACATTTCCTGATGTGTTAGAACTGATGATAGGCATACCATCTCTCCCCTTAATAGCCACTTATGCAGGACATCAATGCAATGAAGATAGCGTTAACTCAAAATTTGGAGGTCTAGATAGTCTTATATGATGCCTAAGTGCTTGGAGAAAATGGTGGTAAAATACAAAAGACACTGGAACCTCTTATAAATTCTTTTGGTGAATTTCGTGCGGCTTCATTTGGAAAAGGTGGGGCCATGACAATGATGGCACTAAAGTATTATTAGGCCCATCTAAATGTTAACTGTTTGACTTTGACTTCAATCATAGCTGTTCATGCATGTAAGAATAGTGATATGGTCTTGATGTGTCATGATTTGCATGTCATAGTGTCCAACATGCAAAAATAGGCGGCCCACAGCAGGAATGGATATTGATGCAAGAACAAGGGATCCACCGAGAGTAAATATTGCCATATTAGTCTAGTATAGCATGACATGCATCTATAGCCATTCCCACAAGTCAGATCATAGGTTTCAATTAGGTGACTAAGATTATTGAACATTTACATAAGATTTGTAACTTGAATCTTCCAATGTAGAATATGTAGTGAATGGGCATCCAAAGGATGTCCACCATACCCATGACCTAAATCATACGAACCACTACTTAGAACAAAATCATTGCCCCTATTAAACAACTGTCTTTAATATTTTCATTTCCATTTCAATTGTAACAGCAGTGGGTATGTGGTTAACAAACTTAGAGATTTGGATTAGCCTGTTTGTTTCGTAGCGTAATCTTTACCTTCCAACCTTGCTGTTTTACATTCTGTGATATAATCCGTAACAGTAATTGAGTAGCCAAAAACCTTTAGCTGTAATATGAGTCGAGCTTTCGTGGTGGACTCAGTCCAAACACCCTAGGACCCCAAGGTCATTAGACCCCTTCACAACTACTAAACAAGTTACAGAAATGATCCATAGTGTTAGTATCCGGTTGATGGTCCTAAGTGGATGGTTAGGATTGCTCGATCGGTTTGATTTTAGAGTCATGGTCTACCCACATTGTGCCCCAAATTTTGAATGTCCGGACAGTCTCACATGAGTGACACGTGTTAGTAAAAAATGGGGAGTGGATTAGGTGTAGACCCCACCTTGGACATGAACTCTTGAAAAAAAAATTTACAAAGGGTTAGAATAAATTAATAACAAGTTCACCCTACTTAAGACTTTTGTGAGAGAAATATGTAGCCCACAAATGTGTTGATCATTTTATTTATTATGTACGGCCATAATTATGGTGGGCCAATCTAATACACGGTTGGTGAGTTATAGACACGTGATTCCTAGCGTGGCTTTGGTGGATCCCTGACTGTGTGGCCCATTGAGATGTATGTGACTTACATCCATGCCATTCGTCAGTTTTGAAAAGCTTATTTTAGGCTTTATCCCAAAAATGATTGGTGATTGACCATTATAAACTTGTTGCGGGGCACAAAAGTTTTGGACCACTCTTACTTGTGGGGTGGTCCACCTAAGAATTGGATCTGTTTCATTTTTAGGATGATATCCTAAAATGAACTGTCAAGACAGCTAGACGATGCGAATGGAAGTCACGTACCTCTTGGCGGGCCCCACAGTCAGGATCCACTGAAGCCCGTTAGTCGGTGACTAGAGGCCAACCATACGGTCTCAATCACTGAACCACTTCCACATGAATCGTAACCCATAAATTGGAGTTATGTGGCTATTGATGAGATGAAAATCCGATTTTGAAATTGAGGTAAAATCACCCATTTGTAAATTCTAGCATCCGGTTGATAGTCCTAAGTGGATGGTTAGGATTGCTCGATCGGTGTGATTTTAGAGTTACGGTCTATCCATAGTGTACTCCAAAATTTGAATGTCTGGACAGTCTTACACGAGTGACACATGTATTAGGTGCGGCCTTGACTGCGGCCCCATGTATGCATTGTATATTCAAGCTGTCCATCCTAGCCATCCTTTTAATGGTGGGAGTTTTATCACCAGTGTTTCTAATAGTGTGATTTACCTGAGATTTGGATCTTCTTAGTTTTCTGGATCATACCTTAAAATGAGTTATTAAAATGAATGTACGGCGTGGATATACAATACATACATTAAGATGGGCCGCACCTAATTGGCTCCCGAGAAAATGGTGGTGAACTATCATATCATAGTTGTTTAGTATAGACTCGGATTCCGTGGTGACCCCTGAGCCACCTGTCCTGGTTATGGTCGTCAGAATCCTATAAATGAAGGATGAGAAGGGAGAAATTAGCAAAGAAGCTAATTTTCATTCCTTTTTCTTTCACTGCAGTTGAGAGAGAAAGAATGGAGAGAAGTGGGTTTCTTATTTTCCTCTTTCTTTTAAATATGCTGATATACTGTGGAGGATATTGGAAGGTGAGCGGTAGTTGCTTGGATTCCGAGAGAAAAGCTCTTATCACTTTCCGGAAGGCTCTTAACGACCGCCACAGTTTTCTCTCTTCTTGGGATGATGAAGCCTCAGACTGCTGCAAATGGAGAGGAATTACCTGCCACAACATAACTGGGTTTGTTCTTAAACTCGACCTCAACACTTATGGTTACTATTCCAGACTAGGTGGCAGAATTGATCCTGCTGTGGTTGAACTGAAGCATCTTCAGTTGTTGGACTTGAGCTACAATGATTTTAATGGTATCCCAATTCCAGAGTTTTTGGGTTCCATGAAGGAGTTGAGGCATTTGAACTTGTCATATGCAGGGTTCACTGGGATAATCCCTCATCAGCTTGGAAACCTCTCTCACCTCATTTCCTTGAAGCTTTCTTCATATCCCTTCTACTCTCCGAGTGCCAAAAACTTGTGGTGGTTGACAAGCCTACCTAATTTAAAGTACCTCGAAATGTCTGGAGTGAACCTTTCCATGGCAAGCCATGATTGGGTGCACGTAATGAACAAGTGTCCTTCCGTCCTTGAGCTACGCTTACAATTTTGTGGTCTTTCATATATTTCTCCAACTCTTGCTTCTGTTAATTTCACATCTCTACGTGTCCTTCATCTCTCTTGGAACGACTTCAACTCTAGAATTCCAAAGTGGATAGGTAACATTAGTGGCCTTGTGTCTTTAAATCTCTCATCTAACAATTTTGATGGTCCAGTTCCTTACCAATTTTCACAACTTCCCAACTTGGAAGAGTTGCAGCTGGGAGGATCTCTCTGTCCTAACTGTTCACAACTCCCCGAAGGCAGTTGGAGTCAACTGAAGCTACTTAATCTATATTTCAATGAGCTGCATGGAGGAATCCCCAATTCTATTTGGAATATCACATCACTTAAGTCTCTCTATTTGACATTCGTTGAGAATATAAGTGGTAGAATTCCAAGAGCCATAACTAAGCTTATAAATTTGGAGAGCCTGTCATTGGATGGATACCAAATGAATGCGCCCATTCCTGAATGGTTCAATGAACTAAAAAAGCTAAAGAACCTTTTTCTCAACAGTTGCATGCTGACAGGCCCAATCCCTGCAGCTCTTGGAGGATTGTCTTCCTTGCAATCTTTAGTTCTCAGTTGGAATCAGTTGCATGGGAGTATTCCTGCAGCTCTTGGAGGATTGTCTTCCTTGCAACTTTTATATCTCCATGACAATCAGTTGAATGGGAGTATCCCTGCAGCTCTTGGAGGATTGTCTTCCTTGCAATATTTAGATCTCGGTAACAATCAGTTGAATGGGAGTATCCCTGCAGCTGTTGGAAGATTGTCTTCCTTGCAATCTTTAGATCTCAGTAGGAATCAGTTGAATGGAAATATCCCAACAACTTTAGGACAACTTTCTAACTTGTCTAGGCTTGACCTCTCTGACAACTCCTTGACAGGAAACGTGTCTGAAACTCATTTTGGAAACCTCAAATTTTTGTTTTACTTAGATTTGTCTTTTAATTCTTTGGCTTTCAATCTACACCCTCATTGGATCCCTCCATTTCAGCTTTCTTACATTGTTCTAGGATCATGTCATTTAGGTCCTCGGTTTCCTCCCTGGCTACAAACGCAAAAACACGTAGGCACCTTGGATCTCTCTAATGCAGCCATCTCTGACTTCATCCCCACCTGGTTTTGGGATTTAACACCCCAACTTTCTTCATTGAACCTCTCAAATAACGAGATTTCTGGCCAATTGCCCAACCCTCTAAAATTGATATCTGGTGCCTACATTGATTTGAGTTCGAATCATTTCAGTGGTCCCATACCTTGCACATTGAATGGAGTTGGAGTACTTGATCTCTCCAACAATCAATTTTCTGGGCCAATCCCACCCAATTTTACATCCACAATGAATGTTTTAGAAGTCTTTTCTGCCAGAGGTAATCAAATCAGTGGCATAATTCCCTCATCCATAGGCAAAATGAAGTTACTTGTTGTCCTTGATCTTTCCCAAAACAATATAAGTGGCACCGTCCCATTAAGATTGGGTGATTGTGTAGAACTCATAGCACTTGATTTGAGCAAGAACCATTTATCAGGAAGAATTCCCACATCTATGGGTCTGCTACATCAACTTCAAACAATGCACTTGAGCAACAATAGCTTGTCAGGAAAAGTTCCTTCAACTTTGAAGAATTGTACTCTTTTGGAGACTCTCGACCTTGGACACAATAGTTTCTCAGGCCAGATTCCCGCCTGGATTGGCAAAAGCTTTTCGGCTTTAAGAATTCTGAATTTACGATCCAATATGTTTACTGGCAACATCCCACTACAATTGTTAAACATAACTTCTCTTCAGGTCCTTGATTTGGCACAAAATTGCTTATCCGGTTCAATTCCTCAAAGTCTTCAGAATCTCACGACCATGAAGAATGAGCAGAAGATGGACCTCTTTTCTTTTAATGGAACAGGATCTTATTACGAGGAAAACCTGCTTGTGTCAGTGAAGGGCCAAATGCTTGAATACACAAGAATAATTTCACTGGTTACATGCGTGGACCTTTCAAGCAATAACTTATCTGGAGAAATCCCTGAACAACTCACAAGTCTTCTGGGATTGCGTGTCTTAAACTTATCCAGAAATCATTTGACTGGAAAAATCCCAGACAAGATTGGTGAATTGGCATTGCTAGAGTCTCTTGATTTATCCAAAAATCAGCTTTCGGGTATAATTCCTCTGAGCATGTCAAGTTTAACTTTTTTAAGTTACTTGAACTTGTCAAATAACAACTTGTCGGGAAAAATTCCATCGGGAAATCAGCTCCAGACACTTCAAGATCCTACTATTTATATGGGCAATAATGATCTCTGTGGACCTCCCCTTCCACATAAGTGTGATAGTGATGAGACTTCTCAAAGTTCAATACCTGGTGGTGGTGATGTAAAAAAAGATGATAGATCGCTTGAAATGGTTTGGTTTTACTCTGCTTTGGGACCAGGATTTGCTGTGGGGTTTTGGGTCTTCTGTGGTATTTTAATTTTCAAGAAGTCTTGGAGGATTGCCTACTACCGCTTCTATGACGAGATGAAAGATAGACTTTTTTGCAACTGTTGCTTTATAGGATGTTAGATTGAAGAAGTTTGATGGAAACTCAGATAATGAGTAATGAATAATTGCTTGTAATCCATATCATTTCATGGTGTTTTCTTTTAGTACTTTTTATAAAAGTTGTAATAGAAATCCTAGCAATGAGAATTTGGAGAGGAGATTGGTCTGTAGTGCCCCCTCTAATGTATACAATTTTCAAGTATCAATAAAATTATAGGTGGTGTGCTCCCACCTTTCTATAAAAATATAATAATGATAATAGTAAATATTACTACTTTATAAGTGTCTGCCCTACCCATCAATTGGGCCGCACCTGTAGCAGAAACATATAGTTAGTAAAATCAATCGATGGTCCATATTAAATGTATGAAAGTGACCCACCTAATGAGCGTACTCAATTTTTGGGCCAAGCCACATATGTTGTGGGAGACTTCTGAGGATTTGGCAAGTTGAACTATTGTCATTTGTGGAGAGTTTGGTTAGCAAGGCGAATGCACTGACATTCTTTGCATTCTCCAAAGAATTAATTATCATGATCATCATAGTAAGAATTATTGTCTGACTACATATGATTCTATTTTCAGTGGATTCTGATCGTTTATCTAGTGGACTTCAACATAGCCAGCCAACATAAAAATACCAAATTCTTAGGCAATAAGAATGTGCATCAGGAGAAATTGTAGAGGTAAATCACATCACATATGCCAATTTGGCAGGCATATATAAGATCTAGACCATTGAATTGGGTCTCCATGTGAACATGCATGCTTGGTCCAAAAAAGCCCATTCGTTCACTCATTGTCAGGCCACATATACGATGAATACAAATTATTATAAGTTTTTTAATTTTTATTTCTAATTGTCCATTTTCCTTCAAAGAGCATGGTCCACCTGATGATTGAATTATTCTGATTTATAGTCAAGGGCTCAGGGTACCCCACCGAATTAATGATTACATGTATTGCCATATAGATGTTTGCTACGGTTCACTTCTTTTCTTGAATCTCTCCTGCAACTATTGCTGCCTTCCTCTATGGATATAACTGAATCTGTACGGATACAAAAATCAGATCGAGGTTAGGACAGTTAAATCAATCTAAATAAATTTTATAATGAAATCTTTAAAGTCAGTCCAATGGCATGGATGGTTTGACTGATTTAAGATATTCTCTATATATACAACTCTAAAGTGCATAAGTATAAAATATCGCTCTACCAATCGTATGGAACAAATTCTATTTTTTCAAATCTCTTCACCCATCTACTTATATATATATATATATATATATATATATAGAGAGAGAGAGAGAGAGAGAGAGAGAGAGAGAGAGAGAGAGAGAGAGAGAGAGAGAGAGAGAGAGAGAGAGAGAGAGAGAGAGAGAGCTACGAACCAGTTCTCACGTCACTAGGTCGGCACGTTGCTCTCAACCACGGACGGTTTGGATAAGGCTTCGTTACGTGCGTGTTCGAGGGGGAGAGTTTCCATCTCTCTTGAGAGAGACCCTCGCTCGCATGCCTCCTCACCCTGGTGGATTGCATACTAAGAGCCTCGTTAGTGAGGTGGCTATTGACAGTGCTTTGCGGGCCCATCACCATATATGTATCCTATCCATGCCTTCCATCCATTTTCCATACTAATTTATGGCATGAGTTCCAAAAACGAGTGAGATCTAAATTTCATATGAACCACACTACAAAAAAGAGTGGTGATGGAACACTCACCATGAAAAACTTCTTAAGGCCACAAAAGTTTTGGATTAAGCTGATATTTTTGTTTTCTCTTAATGTAGGTGTGCGTGACTTAATCAACAGGTTGGATGACAAATAAATAGTACAGTGAGCCTTAGAAAGTTTTTAATGGAGGGCATTTCATCACCACTATTTTTTTGTGGTGTGGTCCACTCAAGATTTGGATCTCCTTCATTTTCTGGCAAATAATTTTTAATAATCTGAAAACATAGATAGACGACTTGGACAAAACACCAAGAGAGCACTCTCTGTAATAGACATTGATTGTGTCCTACCCTATTCTCCGGCTGGGAACCGGCAAGAGCTTTGAGTGAGCACCATGATGTATGAGTTTTATCCAAACCGTCCATCCATTTTTCTGCATCATTTTATTGCATAGGATCAAAATTTAGACAACAAAGGCTCAAGTGGAACACACCATTGGAAGTAGCTATGATAATAATTTTCACCATTGAAACTTTTCTAGGGCCCACCGTGATGTATATTTGCCGAACAAACTGTTCATAAAGTTATATAGACATGGATGAAGAGAAACACAAATATCATAATGTTACAATTGAAATATTAGTGGTGCCACAAGTTTTGAATTAGGATAATATTTGTGTTTTCATCTTAGGATGGATGGCATTTAAACATCACTATCGACCCAGGGAGGTTTCAACCATAGGTATAACATTTCGGAATGTTGCTCGTTGCTGGTGCTACGAGGTACTAAATTTAAACAACATTAACAGCTTTGAGATGTTGTTTTTGAAATAATGATATGATGACAACTTTTGCATACATGATGTTTTCTGTAGAAAATATTGTAGCTTCATTTCTTGGGTTTGAAGTAAAATCGGAGAATGAACTACACTAATTTTTAACTTTTCTTGCAATGTAAAAAGTTCTGTTAAAATAATTTTGGCAGTTGTCTTTATCCGTATTTAATGGTCTGTTTAAACAGGGAATCCCACATAATCCGGATTAACTCTACCCCTGATTTTGGTGGGCCCCATGTCCTCCACAGAGGATCAGGTGCACTAAACTGTATATATATATATACACATTTTTATGGTAGCAGACAATGATGCCAGATGCATTATCAATGTATTAGTTAATGGTTGATTTTAATAGCATTTAGTTACAATCATTTGTATGACCCAATTTAAAATCTTAATCCATGCTTCACACAAGATCTAAACCATTCGGATCTCATAACCTCATATATGTTAACAGCACCTGTTCCAATTCCATTAGTCGGGTCTAGACGCGCTTAACTTTCAGGCCCATGGGCTTTGGCCTGGCACTAAATTTCAAACCTGCAACTATACCGTTGAAAATGAAGTATATACAAACCTCAAGTGGACCACACCGTAGGAAACATTATGAATTGAACATCTACTGTTGAAAATTTCCTAGGGGCCACAAAAGTTTTGGATCAAGTTTGTATTTGTGTATTTTATTCATCTATGTCCGTGTAATCTTATGAACAGGTTGGATGAGTAATGAACATCACTGGGGGCCTTAGAAAGGTTTCAACGGTGGAAGTCATTATTCCAACTGTTCGAATGGTATGGTCCACTCGAGCTTTGGGTATGCTTATATTTTGCTCTCAATCTTAAAATAAGATAAAAAAATGGATGGACGGCATGGATAGACTAGACACATTCATGGTGGGCCCTACAGAGTTTACTCGGTATGATAACTCAGTACGCAGGTCGATTTTTATGCAGTCCGATTTCGAAATAGCATGAGTACCAGGGGTGTACATGAACTGAGCTAGCTCGGTTAGCTCGCTCAAGTCCACTTGAAAAAGCTCGATTCGGTTCGAGGATGAGTTTGAGCCGAGTCAATTCGGGCAGGGCCCAACTCGACTCGGATTCGGTGACTCGGTTACCTTGCCATTGATGTTGCTCACCAACTGTTTGATAAAATGCCTTAACGAAATGTGGCTAGTGGTAAGGAAGGTTTGGCTGGTGGCAGAAAGTATGTACATGAAACCAATACCTTTTTTTATACATTTTATTTAGAAGGTGTTTGAGAAAATACGCATAAAATCATTGCCCCTGTTTGTAAAACTGTGGAATTTTGAAGTTGCAGTTCAGGTGTTTGTGGAAATGCCTCGATGACGAACTTGGCTCGATCTTAGCTCGAACTCGACCCAAGCTGGCCCGAGTTATTGATCGAACCGAGCTGAGTTGGCCAGTTGGGCTCGAGAAACGAGCCGAGCCGAGTTCAACCTGAGGTCAGCCACTGCCTCAACTCAACTCGGTTCAACTCGATGTACACCCCTAACCTGAGTACATATATTATATTTATTTGATTATTTGATTATTAAATTGGTGGACATTTATTAGACGGTTTAAAAATGAAAAATGTCCAATAGTCAATTTTCAATGGACAAGTGTCTAATAACCAGAGGTTAGTATTTCTCAACCAATTTGATTCTGTCTTTGTTGACTCATCTACAACAGGTCCCATAATTTAATCAGCTTAAATTGAGTTAATTCATACTATGTGTGAAGCTCATGAGTTCCTGCGTACGAAGCTTCATGTTCTGTCAGAGTATTACGTTGGCATTGAGAGCAGGTTGCTTTTGGCTATTTTTATTTTAACTTTTGTCAGGCTTCTGATATGGGTTCAATGTCAATCGATGAACTGACCTGCGTGAAGGTCGAACCAGACAATCCAAACAAGCCGTCGGAGCCTCTTCTGGTCTACTCAAAATCTTAAAATATCCCATGCACGCCTCTGTAAATCTTTTTTTGACTACCCATGATCACCGTTATTTTATTTTACTCGATTGTGCTTTTTCCATCCTGCGAGGGTGGTTGGGCATTTCTTCTGCAATCCTGGAAATGTATGGCTAGATTGCATCCATTTTCGAACATCGAGAAATAGAAAGGGACAGCTGATGTAACTATGAAATTTTGAAATCTGTATCTACAAAAACTCTATATTCCAAGTTGTTGGAAGAGATATCAAGGCTCTTTTTGGATTTCACAATGTAAGTAGATCTAAATAGAAAACAAACAATGGATTTGGATGCATTTGGTTGCTCCCAATATCATGATATTTCATGGTTAATTAGTTTAAGTAGGTGCAATATTTCCATATATTTAATGAAATTTGGTGCACCCAAACACCTCTCTCTCTCTCTCTCTCTCTCTCTCTCTCTCTCTCTATATATATATATATATATATATATATATATATATATATATCATTTGTATGGTAGCGGACATTGAAGTCATATGCATCATCAATGTATTAGCTAATGGCTGATTTTAACAGCATTTAGTTGCAATCATTTGTATGGAATGCAAACCCAATTTAGAACCTTAATACATGCTTCACACAAGATCCAAACCATTCGGATCTCATAACCTCATATATATGTTAACAGCACCTGTTCCAATTCCTTTAGTCCGGTCCAGACACGCTTAACTTTCAGGCCCATGGGCTTTGGCCTCACACTAAATTTTTCCTTTCATCAGGAGGATGCCCAGGTAAGTGCAAGGAAGGCTGGCCTGCTTGAACCCTAACGTATTCCTGATTTGGCGAACTTTGGCAAGAGATGCTTTCGAAGGGAGAATAAATGATGTTTTGTTAACATTCACCTTTTGGCCTGACGCCTGCTCATAATCAGCTATGAACTTGAGGAGGGCTTGCACTGTTCCTATTTTGCCATTTAAAAATAAGATCGCATCATCTGCAAAAAATAAATGGGTTAGAATAGGATAGTTATGAGGGAGCTTGAATGGCTGGCACGTTCTCGATAGGAAGAGGTTTCGAATACCCCAGCTGAAGACCTCGGCTGCCAGAATGAAGAGGGAAGGAGATAGGGGATCCCCTTGCCGTAAGCCTCTGGACGAGGGAAAAAATCCAAAGGCTCTACCATTTATGAGGATCGAAAACCAACTGCCCATCCAACAATGCTGAGCTTGGACGATCCAGCGTTGGTCAAAACCAAACTTCTTAAGCACCTGGGCGAGGAAGGGCCATTCAACCCAATCATAAGCTTTTTCCATGTCAAGTTTAACAATCATATTACCACCAAACACTTTGCGGTCCAGCTCATGGGTCATTTCCCTCGCGATGAAGATGTTCTCCACAATGGATCTGCCCTTGACGAAAGCCCCTTGCTCTTCAGAGATGATGGAGGGAAGGATGGAGGCCAGCCTAGAGGCAATATTCTTAGAAAAGATTTTCATGATGACATTGCAGAGGCTGATTGGCTGGAAATCCATCATGGTTTCCGGATTACTCTTCTTAGGGTTAAGGCAGATGAGAGTGCAATGGAATGATCTAGGGAAAGTAGACTTGGATGGTTTGTTCATGTGCAATGGAGACCACGAACTACACCAATTAAAAGGCGTGAGTTGATACAAGTTGAAGGTTCTAAAAGGGCAAAGGGAAGACCCAAAAGGATGTGAGTGGAGGTAGTAAGAAAAGACTTGATGACATATGGTCTAACTAAAGGTATGGCCATTGATAGAGCACAATGGCAGGATAGGATTTGTGTAGCCGACCCCAATTAATTGGGATAAGGCTTTGGTGGTGGTGGTGGCCGTCGTCGTTGTCATCATAGATCTATGTTATTTAGTACTTTTTCTTCTTTGCATTAATCTGCTACACCATAAGAAGAAAACGAAATAGTGTTGAAAATTTGTAAGAATATGCCAAATTTTAGTATAAAATATGAATTATCATACATATAACAGGATGATCAGTGAAACTGGATTTACAAAGCCAACCCCAATAGCTAGGACAAGCCATGATGATGATGATGATGATGATGATGATGAGGACGATGATGCAATTTCATAGATAAAATCCATCAAATGATATATTATAGCATGCACATTTTTTTAATGCTTAATTCCAATAGTTCAAGTGTTGGACATGCCCACCCCAGTCATGGGCCAGGCTTGGATCACATTTCCGACGCCAAGGGTCAGACCAGACTGGGCCTGATTTTCAGGCAAAGAAAACAAACAAACTAGGCCAACCCAAGATTTGACTAGATTTAGCAGAGAAGTCCAGTCCATGAAAAGAAAATAAAAAATCTAGGCGTTTTGGGGCTTTGACGCTGCCGTTTTTAAGCGATGTGCATTTAGATGCACTTTCACAACCAACCCTTTGATCCCCCGCTTGAGAAAATAGGTGCTAAAAGGCACTCGACATTGCAGATGTGCTTTTGCAGAAGTTGCGTCTAAACGGGCCCTAAAGGCTATCACGGGCTGACTAATTTCCCAGTCCACTGTCTAAGTCCAGTAATAAAATTTTGACCCTAAAAATAAAACTCTGGCAAACCATTAGCCCAGCACAAGCAGCCCATTGACAATCTTAATTTTCAAGAGGTTCCATCTTACATGTTGAAATCCGGAACAGCAACAATGTTGAAGAGATCAAGGTCATATTCCAGACCAAAAACCTGTTGCCAAGAGCAAGAAGTGGAAAACGTGCTTTAGAATCTAATCAACAAAATTATTTCAAACTCATAACATGGATAGGAAAGATAAAGACACCGACTTCTTCATCCCATTTCATATCTGCCTTAAGTGAATGCATTGCATGGGCCGTCTTCGGTACATCCTGTGTTGGGGTCCAGATCCTCAGGGACACCTTCCATCCAGAACGAGTCACAAATGTGTCGTCTCTGCTTTTGAGCTGCCCAGCAACTAACGCAAACAAATAGCAGGCTTTCTTGAAAGGATCCTCCCAGAGAGCATAATGTCTGCCACCCTGCAACAAAAGAGGAAAAAAAAAAGAAGGTACATGATGCTTGATCAAAATACATGTGGGTCGTATACGGAACTCATGTGGGCTATACCATTTAAAATCATGTGAAGACATGCCTAAAACATATAAAAGCACTTGGCGGGCCCACCTGAAATTTGAATGCATCTGAAACTTGGTTTGACCCCTCAACCAAGTGGGACACACATAATGGATGGGCTAGAAAATGGATGCACTATGTGGATAGACAATGCATCTATCAAGGTGGGCCCCACAGCCACGGGTAGGTTGAGACTTGCTCATCTATTCCCTACAAGTAGGATTGTTTTGGGAAATCTTCATCCATTACCTTTTCCATTAAGATCAGCAGCTTGGATCATGAAGGCATCCTCCCCTAGTTGTACGGACAAGAGGCTTGAGGAAAATGTATGCCTTAGGCGTGAGGACCAGACAGGGACACCCCATGACTTTTCTAGTCTTCATTTACTACGTCACTGCGTGCGTCATATGGTGAGATTGGGATATATACGATGCTGCTCCATGATTAGCCAGTAATTTAGACAGCATATTACTTGTTACAGACCTATCCCTTAATTGGCGCAATGACTTTAACTTCAGTGCCATTTACACAGCTTACTCACATCCCTCCATCGACTAATTGACCAGACTTCATTCTTTGCCGTGAAATTCACGAGAGTGCAAACTTCATTCTTTGCCGTGAAATTCACAGGAATACAATGTAGACAGGCATTTCAGTCACATCCCTCCATTGAGAGACTGACCATGACTTCAGTCCCCTACCGTGACGCTTACGAGATACACCAACGTAAATTTGTATTGAATAAAAAATTAATCTGATTGGATCATCATTTGGTGGAATTTTTTTATTACAGAGTTTAAAATGAAAAAAAAAAAAAAAAAGTAGTCCAAATCTAATCCCAAAACACGTGTTCAGAAATCAAAGGTTAGGACCGTCCAAATCATCTAATTTGACATAATGACTTTGATTTCAGTGCCATTTACACAACCATCTTAGTCACATCTCTCCATTCACATAGTGACTAGACTTCCTTTTTTTGCTTTGAAATTCACGGAAGCAGATTAGGTGCTGTACCACACACTAGCTATATAGCTGCTATTGGTGCGTGTCGTGCAAAGGCGAGCGCTGACACTCCTCAAGCTCTGATCTATACGACCAGTTCAAAGGAGATCAAAATTAGATGGGCCCACAATGATGTATATATTATATCCACACCGTTAATTCACTTGGCAAAATCATTTTAGAGCATGAGCTGAAAAACTGAATCATTTTCAAAGCTTAAATGGGCAACAGCACATATAGCAGATGTGATAATGATTTTCACCATTAAAACATTTGTAGGGCCCACCATAACGTTTACTTTCCATCCAATATATTCATAAGGTCACAAAGACCTGGATTAAGAAGAAAAACAAATATCATATTGATCCAGAACTTCTATCACACCCAAAAGGTTTTCAATGGCAAATGTTCAATCTCCCACTGCCTTTTTCAGTGTGGTCCACTTCATCTTTAGATCTATCTTATTTTTAGGTTCGAGCCTTATGACTAGCTCGCTAAATAGATGGATGGCTTGGATATAACGTATACTTCATAATGGGATCCTCAGAACTTGCTGACGTCAATAGAACAGTTATATAGCCGGTGCGTGGTACACCAGCTAATCCGCTTCCGAAATTCACGGGGTGCAATATAGACAGTCATTTTAGTCACATCGCTCCATTGAGGGACTAACCATGACTTCAGTCCCTGCCGTGAGGCCTACGAGATACACCAGTGTAAATTTGCATTGAATAAAAAATTAACCTGATTGGATCATCAGTTGGTGGATTTTTATTAGAGAGTTTAAAATACAAAAAAAAAAAAAGAAAAAAAAGGCAAAGTGATCTAAATCTAATCCTAAAATAAGTGTTCAGAAATCAAAGGATTAATATATTCATAAGGTCACAAAGACAAAGTGATCTAAATCTAATCCAATATATTCATAAGGTCACAAAGACCTGGATTAAGAGGAAAAACAAATATCATATTGATCCAGAACTTCTGTCACCCCCAAAAGGTTTTCAATGGCAGATGTTCAATCTCCCACTGCCTTTTTCAGTGTGGTCCACTTCATCTTTAGATCTATCTTATTTTTAGGTTCGAGCCTTATGACTAGCTCACTAAATAGATGGATGGCTTAGATATAACGTATACTTCATAATGGGATCCTTAGAACTTGCTGACGTCAATAGAACAGTTATATAGCCGGTGCGTGGTACACCAGCTAATCCGCTTCCGAAATTCACGGGGTGCAATATAGACAGTCATTTTAGTCACATCGCTCCATTGAGGGACTAACCATGACTTCAGTCCCTGCCATGAGGCCTACGAGATACACCAGTGTAAATTTGCATTGAATAAAAAATTAATCTGATTGGATCATCAGTTGGTGGATTTTTATTAGAGAGTTTAAAATACCAAAAAAAAAAGAAAAAAAAAGGCAAAGTGATCTAAATCTAATCCTAAAATAAGTGTTCAGAAATCAAAGGATTAATATATTCATAAGGTCACAAAGACAAAGTGATCTAAATGTAATCCAATATATTCATAAGGTCACAAAGACTTGGATTAAGAGGAAAAACAAATATCATATTGATCCAGAACTTCTGCCACCCCCAAAAGGTTTTCAATGGCAGATGTTCAATCTCCCACTGCCTTTTTCAGTGTGGTCCACTTCATCTTTAGATCTATCTTATTTTTAGGTTCGAGCCTTATGACTAGCTCACTAAATAGATGGATGGCTTAGATATAACGTATACTTCATAATGGGATCCTTAGAACTTGCTGACGTCAATAGAACAGTTATATAGCCGGTGCGTGGTACACCAGCTAATCCGCTTCCGAAATTCACGGGGTGCAATATAGACAGTCATTTTAGTCACATCGCTCCATTGAGGGACTAACCATGACTTCAGTCCCTGCCATGAGGCCTACGAGATACACCAGTGTAAATTTGCATTGAATAAAAAATTAATCTGATTGGATCATCAGTTGGTGGATTTTTATTAGAGAGTTTAAAATACCAAAAAAAAAAGAAAAAAAAAGGCAAAGTGATCTAAATCTAATCCTAAAATAAGTGTTCAGAAATCAAAGGATTAATATATTCATAAGGTCACAAAGACAAAGTGATCTAAATGTAATCCAATATATTCATAAGGTCACAAAGACCTGGATTAAGAGGAAAAACAAATATCATATTGATCCAGAACTTCTGCCACCCCCAAAAGGTTTTCAATGGCAGATGTTCAATCTCCCATTGCCTTTTTCAGTGTGGTCCACTTCATCTTTAGATCTATCTTATTTTTAGGTTCGAGCCTTATGACTAGCTCGCTAAATAGATGGATGGTTTGGATATAACGTATACTTCATAATGAGATCCTCAGAACTTGCTGACGTCAATAGAACAGTTATATAGCTGGTGCGTGGTACACCAGCTAATTCGCTTCCGAAATTCACAGGGTGCAATATAGACAGTCATTTTAGTCACATCGCTCCATTGAGGGACTGACCATGACTTCAGTCCCTGCCGTGAGGCATACGAGATACACCAGTGTAAATTTGCATTGAATAAAAAATTAATCTGATTGGATCATCAGTTGGTGGATTTTTACTAGAGAGTTTAAAATGCAAAAAAAAAAAGAAAAAAGGGCAAAGTGATCTAAATCTAATCCTAAAATACGTGTTCAGAAATCAAAGGATTAATATATTCATAAGGTCACAAAGACAAAGTGATCTAAATCTAATCCAATATATTCATAAGGTCACAAAGACCTGGATTAAGAGGAAAAACAAATATCATATTGATCCAGAACTTCTGTCACCCCCAAAAGGTTTTCAGTGGCAGATGTTCAATCTCCCACTGCCTTTTTTAGTGTGGTCCACTTCATCTTTAGATCTATCTTATTTTTAGGTTCGAGCCTTATGACTAGCTCGCTAAATAGATGGATGGTTTGGATATAACGTATACTTCATAATGGGATCCTCAGAACTTGCTGACGTCAATAGAATAGTTATATAGCTGGTGCGTGGTACACCAGCTAATCCGCTTTCGAAATTCACAGGGTGCAATATAGACAGTCATTTTAGTCACATCGCTCCATTGAGGGACTGACCATGATTTCAGTCCCTGCCGTGAGGCCTACGAGATACACCAGTGTAAATTTGTATTGAATAAAAAATTAATCTGATTGGATCATCAGTTGATAGATTTTTATTAGAGAGTTTAAAATGCAAAAAAGAAAAAAAAAAGGCAAAGTGATCTAAATCTAATCCTAAAATAAGTATTTAGAAATCAAAGGATTAATATATTCATAAGGTCACAAAGACAAAGTGATCTAAATCTAATCCAATATATTCATAAGGTCACAAAGACCTAGATTAAGAGATAAAACAACTATCATATTGATCCAGAACTTCTTTCACCCCCAAAAGGTTTTCAATGGCAGATGTTCAATCTCCCACAGCCTTTTTCAGTGTGGTCCACTTCATCTTTAGATCTATCTTATTTTTAGGTTCGAGCCTTATGACTAGCTCGCTAAATAGATGGATGGTTTGGATATAACGTATACTTCATAATGGGATCCTCAGAACTTGCTGACGTCAATAGAACAGTAATATAGCTGGTGCGTGGTACACCAGCTAATCCGCTTCCAAAATTCACGGCGTATAATATAGACAGTCATTTTAGTCACATCGCTCCATTGAGGGACTGACAATGACTTCAGTCCCTGCCGTGAGGCCTACGAGATACACCAGTGTAAATTTACATTGAATAAAAAATTAATCTGATTGGATCATCAGTTGGTGGATTTTTATTAGAGAGTTTAAAATGCAAAAAAAAAAAAAAAAAAAAAAAAAAAAGGCAAAGTGATCTAAATCTAATCCTAAAATAAGTGTTCAGAAATCAAAGGATAGGACTGTCCAAACAATCTGATCTAGAAATTATAATTTTGCCATGATGGGCTGCAGAATTTAGTCTGTTTAATTTGAATTAATGTCTGATGCGTGTACATTTTCTGATGTGTTAGAACTGATGATAGGCGTATCATCTCTTCCCCTAACAGCCACTTGTGCAGGACATCAATGCAATGAAGATAGCGTCGACCCAAAATTTGGAGGTCTGGAGAGTTTTATATGATGCCTAAGTACTTAGAGAAAATGGTGATAAAATACAAAAGACACTGGGACCTCTTATAAATTCTTTTGGCGAATTTCGTGCAGCTTCATTTGGAAAAGGCGGGGCCATAACAATGATGGCACTAAAGTATTATTAAGCCCATTTAAATGTTGACTGCTTGACTTTGACTTCAATAACAGCCGTTCATGTATGCAAGAGTAGTGATATGGTCCTGATGTGCCATGATTTGCATGTCCTAGTATCCAATATGCAAAAATGGGCGGCCCACAGCAGAAATGGATATAGATGCTAGAACAAGGGATCCACTAAGATTGAATATTGCCATATTAGTCACATGCATCTATAGTCATTCCCACAGGCCAGATCATGGGCTTCAATTGGGTGGCTAGGATTATTGAACATTCACCTAAAATTTATGGCTTGGATCTTCTAATGTGGGATATGTAGCGAAATGAGCATCCAAAGGATCTCCACTATACCCATGCCCTAAATCATACGAACCACTACTTAGAATAAAATCACTGCCCCTACTAAATAACTGTCGTTAATATTTTCATTTTCATTTCAATTGTAATAGCAGTGGGTATATGGTTAACAAAGCTAGAGATTTGGATTAACCTGTTTGTTCTTGAGTTGAGTTGGGACTCGCTGAGTTAGGGCTGAATCGACCCAACTCACCTGAGCTAGTGGATGGTGGTGACTCTGGGGTGAGTTGTAGGATCAAACCAATCAAATGCGATCGAATCCATGTCGACTGACTCATCCAAGTATGAGAACCATGATGAGGCATGATGTATTATTCCCTGTGCATGGAAGGACTTCCTGGTGATTAGGAAGTAGGGAAGATACCAAATGAGGTTTTTCATATCTGATGACCTTTTTTCACTTTATTTTTCCACGATGCTGTGGTTTGCATTTTTTCTGGATTTGATTATTGGATTGTGCCTTATCTATCGTGGGGCTTATAAGGCTTGATTATTGGATTGTGCCTTATACACTATGGGGCCTAAAGGATTTGATTATTGGATTGTGCCTTATCTATCATGGGGCTTATAAGGCTTGATTATTGGATTGTGCCTTATATACTATGGGGCCTAAAGGATTTGATTATTGGATTGTGCCTTATCTACCGCGAGGCCTACAGGGTTTGATTATTGGATTGTGCCTTATCCACTGTGGGGCATACAAGTAATACCATCGACGTTATGGTGCAATATAAACTTTGAGCTTATTAAAGAGTATGCTAATTAGTCTTGGTTTATGCCAAATGGTAGGACCATCTACAAAATCACAATAAATGGGCATAGTGATGCAGGGATGAATGTGAGGAGGTCAATCACCGTCTTCCTCAAGGATAACTACTCTAAATTCACTGAGCTTCTCTAGACTTCTCATGAAGACTTCTCGAATTCACGATAAATAAAGCAAGGAAAATAGAAATAAGTTCTAGAAAATTTGTAAATTGATTGATGAATAAAATAAACGAGTTTACCACCCTTTAAATAGGGATAATGGAATAAGTTTCAAAATTAAACTACAACTAAAACTCCTAGAAATGGTGACTTGCTACATATAGTAAAGTTACTATTTATAGAAGGTCGTAATTCCTACTAGACATCACGGTTTTCGGCCAACAATAGTAACTGTCCTATTTGGCTTCACCGTGATATTCTCATTTTTCATGTTTGATGCAACTCCTAAAGCCCAACAATTGAAGACTTATAATCAAACTAAAACTTAATATAAATAGTAAAAATGAAAATAAAATGGGAATTCAACCGAAGATCTGATGGTATCTCACAAATTCATCATGGTAGCTCGTACTACCTCAAAATCATATATGGCATGTCGGATAACTCATTCTGGCTTGCGAGATATGTTCGTTTTAAAGTCCTAACGGTCCATATCACTTTTACCTTTGATGGGGCCTTTTCTAGTCCATCTTGGCCATGAAACTGTCCGTGACCTGCATTGCATCAATATATGAGTTGCACCAATATCAATATATAACAAAACTACCCCACGACAGACCATATCTTAAATGGTGTAACGCTTGGCCCCATGCATCGCCCGCAGCCAATAGCAACAACACATTTCACAGACCTAGCCAAACTCCACGCCTTCCACACCTTCCATCCCACAATTCAGATCAAACAGCAAAGAATACTCTTACCAAAACACATCAGACAACTCCCTCTTCCAATCAACAATCATACAATATCATCAGATTGACATCAACAACCATAAATCCAGGCATTCTAGACAGACCAACATCATCAGTTCTAATTTCAGACCTTCCAAACATACCATCATCAGACTACCGTCGTCAACAAATCTTCCTGACAGACCAATTCCATCCACTGATCTGGCCCTCACCAACAGACCAATAACTCATCCGCTAGCTGCACAGCAATGGCGAGAGAATACATACATCTATACACAACACTATTTCCAGGTGATCCAACAGCGAGTCACCTCATCACTGCGGTTGAGGAGAGCATATATCATAATTTTTGTCATTTTAACCACCAATGCATACTTAGATAGGCCACATTATTTTTACTTAAGCCCAACGTAACACAGGGAAGGACGTGATAAGGTCGATCACCATCTTCCTCAATGATAACTACTCCGAATCCACGGAGTTCTCTAAAATCCTCATAGAGATTCCTCGAATCCATGAGGGATGAAAACAAAAATATTTCTAATAATTCGAAATAAATTGATAATTTAAAAAAATGAATTTTCAATCCTTTAAATAGTGAACTCAAACCTGGGACTTATTATAAATAGTAAACTTACTATTTATAGACGGTATTCTACTAAACTTCATGGTTTTTTGCTAAAAATATTAGTATCCAATTTGGCCTAATCACATTATTCTCCTAATTTTTCTAAGCCTTTTTCATGTTGGGCATGACTCCTAAATCTCAAAGCATCAAAAGTTATGATCAAATTAAAAGTTACTATTTATAGTAAAAGTAGAAATAATATACATTTATACTAAAAACGGAAATAAAATAAACTTCTGACCATTAATTTAATGGAATTTTGCAAATATGGTGTGGGCAACCCGGCATAGCGGGTTGGTTGGCTAAAGTAGCTTCTACTATCCCAAAATTATATATGATATGTCGAAAACTCTTTTAGGTTTACAAGATACGACTGTTTTAAGGTTCTGACGGTCCTAATCACCTCCACCTCTGATCAGGCCTTCTTTGATCCATCTTGGCCATGAAAGTGTCCGCGACCCGCTCTACACCAACACCTAAAAGCCAACAAATTCAATCACTCCCTCCCTCCTTTTTGGGCCAACCTCGAACCCTAAACCTTTAACGTATCGGTCAAAGCTGGTCTATGTACGTACTCACTTATACCTAAGAAAACTCAAAATCCAACTCAATTCAAACCTAGTTTTAAGTTAGTTGGGTCAAATGTAGATTGACCCACCCCTTTTTTATTTTACACTCCATTAGATGCCTACCAGTCAACCAATTAAGATTCATGTAATTTTGGGGAAGAGGTAGTTAATACTCTGCCAGTGTGATAGATGATATACAAGCACTTGCACTTGAGTTTAATCATTTCCACTTCCAGCCTAATAATGTAGATTTTGTAGTTTTTGATATCTTAAATCTATTCAGAAACATGGTCTATTGATGTCATTGACAAACCATTCGATGTCATCAAACAACTGCTCGATCCCATTAAGAATTTCGGGATTTTCTCCAGTTGGTTGATGGACATATTAGGTGTTATTTTGATGACATCAAATAGAGTTCGATGACATCGAAGATCAAGTTCAATGCAATCAAGAAAATTCAATTTTCATGTTTTGTCTGTTGATACCATCGAAGGTTAACCATTGAACCCTCTTTTTATTTTTTTGTTTTAATAGAAACAGAATTCCCACATGGGTTTTGGTAAGATATAGTGTCCCATGTGTGGTGGTTCACCTCTTCTTGCATCTTAAATGTGATCAGAACTAATGTTCTCATTGTTGCCTTATAAAAAGTAATGATCTCATGATCATACTTTATTTGTGATTCTTATATTTGACTAGTAGATTTTCATATGATCCATTAAAATTTTGATTTTCATTGTTTTGAATTCATATTTATATGTAATCATTCATATACATACACAATCACCAGTGTTAGTCCGCATTATTGTCATACCCTGCCACAATTAATTAGGTGGAGTTATGATCTACACGAATACGCATGGTGCATTCGGAGATCTGCAGATATGTACAGAGGAGATTTCTCAATAAGCACAACCAAAACGTATCAAGTGGTGTTGGGTACTACTTGAACGGTTAAAAATGTATGAACGCTGTGGATAAATTTCATACATCACATGAGTGGCCCTTCAGTTGCCCTGGAAGCCTCCGCGTGTCCCAAGTTCGGAACAGGCGGGAGCGGTACCTAATCCACGCCCAAAAGAGTACATGAGCTGGAGAATAGCTTAGCATGTGGTGGGCTTATCAAAAGTCTGCTTTTTAACCCATTTGGAGAGAGAGAGAGAGAGAGAGAGAGAGAGAGAGAGAGAGAGAGAGAGAGAGAGAGAGAGAGAGAGAGAGAGAGAGAGATAATTAAATATCATATACTATTACATAAAAACCATACAAGGTTGCATAGGGAAAAGAAAAACAGATCGAAGGACACTCAAGGGTCTCATGCAACAAGAGCACCCATCTAAGCTAATGTGCCCCATTTATTCTCACATTATCAAACCTACTAAGGCCACTTCTCTCCAACTCCTCACTTCACCCTGCATCACATAGTTATAACACTTGTCAGTATATTTACACGTAAAATCTATCACAAATGGTACATACTCACATGCCTAATAACCCATTACAGTTTTCTTGTTTCAATTCCTTCTCTCGTTTTCTGGTGGATAACACTTGGTCCGTTCCATGGTATTTAAAATAATTTATTTTTTTTTTATAAAAAAAAAGCTGATTCAGTCGTCAGGTGCACAGGTGTATGTCGTGTTTTCCTGGACCATCCATTTTCTTCAAACAGATGTGGCTGAATAGCATACATACACAATGGCCCAACAAATGAATGGATCAGATTTCACCCACATGCAGTCTAGAGAGTATAGCGTAGCATCTCAATTTCCTCCCGAAATTGTTACGCAATGCTGTAAATTCGTCTTTGCTCTTGGAGTTTGGAGTTTGAGCCCGGAAAACCAGTAGGTCCATTGAGTAGATCGATCCATTAGAAAATAGGCCATAGACCACATAATTGCATGTCGTGGGAAGAATTGGACCTTTTACCTTGTTCTGTTCTTTATAATTTTATATTATATTTTTATTTTTCACTTTCAAGTTAGTATAAAATAAAAAATTTAAAAGAAAGAGCTAAAACTAAAAAGAAAAATGGTGGTAAGAAAAGAATATACTTAGTGCAATCGGTAGACGGGGAAATCTTGTAAGGAATGCTGACACCGCATTTCCCCGGTAGTCCGGCAGCTAGACCATAATTGAGGCCAGAGATGCCTGCTGAGGCACTCTTGATGCATCCGCAGGCCGCCTGGCGATCGGGTGTGGTCTTGAAACTGCTATTTAGTGTTTGGATGCCTTTGCAACAAGCAGGTGGCAAAGCTCCCCCGAGCGGAGGTAAGAAATGCACGGAGACAGTGCACTAACCACCTGCCCACAAGTGATAGCAGCTTCAGCGTGGGGCGAGGTGATTAATGCAAATGCCAGCACAAGGCATACAAGGGTGTGAACTCTAGCGCCAGCCATGACTTGCTATCACCAACACAACTACTGCTACAAATGTCTTGCCTTTTTTTTTTTTAATCTAATTGAGTATGAGACTTTAGCTTGTGTTACGATCTTCATCTCTCCCACGAGGGGTTTATATAGAGGTTAGTGCGGATAGGAGGTAGTTGGCACTACAACAAAGTAGGGCTTAGCTGACCGATGAGCCTACCCTTTGCCTACAGCCCGTTCTAACGGCTGCGGGCAAATGGTCCCTTTATATTCAAAAATTCCCTTTATATTTTCTAATCCCATTCTGTAGAAAATATTGTAGCTTCATTTCTTAGGTTTAAAGTAAAATCACATAATGAATTACGCGAATTTTTAACTTTTCTTGCAATGTAAAAAGTTCTACTAAAATAATTTTGGCAGTTTTCTTTTTCCGTGTTTAATGGTCTATTTGGGCAGATGATCCCACATAATTGGGATTAACTGATGCAGGACAATTAACCACTTGCTTTAAAAGCTCGAATTGTTAGATCATGGTGAATTAACCACTTGCTTTAAAAGCTCGAATTGTTAGACCTCCCCCGTGAGCCCCACCTGCCCCGAGTGTGCCCCTGTATCTCACAGGCGACCCCACTCGAGCCCGGTGTAAAAATGCCCTTACATTATTAACTCTACCCTTGATTTTGGTAGACCCCATGCCCTCCACACAAGATTCGATGCACTAAACAGATGGTTCCTTCTGCATAAACACAATTAGCGGAAGTTTTTAGTTTTCCCTATAACTTTGTTAATTGCATTTTTGCACATAAAAGGGTATGGGGCTCTCCAAAATGGGATTAGACTAATCCTGATTACATGAGTTCCCCTACCCAAACAGACCCTAAGGTTTTAAATAAATGGTTGTTTCTATGTTAGACCATTCTAGTTTAGCCTCGGATGTGGATAGAATGTTGTCCATGAAAAATCAAGTACAATTGGGCCTTATATAATGGATCTTCACTCTTCATTTAGATAAGCTCTGATAGTATTATAAAGAGAGTTAGAAGGACAGGTTCTATACATTATTAATTGAAACCCGATATAGATTTATTGGAGTGCCTCCTTAAATATTCTTCTTTTGTTTTTTTAACATTTTTGAAGGGTGACTGGATGTAGGTCAGGCCAACCTGATGGATGGATTGGATCTCACACCTAATGTGCCATGCTAGCTCATGTGGCGTGTACATGTGCTTTATTTCACGCACGAGTGGCAAAGCTCTTTCCTCCATTCCTTACCCTTTTTTTTTTGTCAGGCTTCTGATATGGGTTCAATGTCAATCGATGAACTGACCTGCGTGAAGGTCGAACCAGACAATCCAAACAAGCCGTCGGAGCCTCTTCTGGTCTACTCAAAATCTTAAAATATCCCATGCACGCCTCTGTAAATCTGCTTTCGACTACCCATGATCACCGTTATTTTATTTTACTCGATTGTGCTTTTTCCATCCTGCGAGGGTGATTGGGCATTTCTTCTGCAATCCTGGAAATGTATGGCTAGATTGCATCCATTTTCAAACATTGAGAAATAGAAAGGGAAAGCTGATGTAACTATGAAAATTTGAAATCTGTATCTACAAAAACTCTATATTCCAAGTTGTTGGAAGAGATCTCAAGGCTCTTTTTGGATTTCACAATGTAAGTAGATTTAAATAGAAAACAAACAACGGATTTGGATGCATTTGGTTGCTCCCAATATCATGATATTTCATGGTTAATTAGTTTAAGTAGGTGCAATATTTCCATATATTTCATGAAATTTGGTGCACCCAAACACACCTCTCTCTCTCTCTCTCTCTCTCTCTCTCTCTCTCTCTCTATCTATCTATCTATATATATATATACATATCATTTGTATGGTAGCGGACATTGATGTCACATGCATCATCAATGTAATTAGCTAATGGCTGATTTTAACAGCATTTAGTTGCAATCATTTGTAAGGAATGCAAACCCAATTTAAAATCTTAATACATGTTTCACACAAGATCCAAACCATTCGGATCTCATAACCTCATATATATATGTTGACAGCACCTGTTCCAATTCCTTCAGTCGGGTCCAGACACGCTTAACTTTCAGGCCCATGGGCTTTGGCCTGGCACTAAATTTCAAGCCTGCAACTATCCTGTTGGGCTTAGGGTTTCCCTGCAGGGGCCCACCACTCCAACTTCCTCATACCACATTTGTATTCAAGTAAGTCACCTTGATGCAGTTTATCCAAATTTTTATGGCGGGCGAAACTCATACTCAGCGACTCCATGAGATTTCAAGCCAACTTGGATTTGGGTGGGTCTAGGGACTATTAGCACAGCTGTCGAGTTTTGCTTCGAGTAACTTTAAGCTAATCCCTACTCTAAGCGACCTCGGCTCGTAGTTGTCTTATATCCTACAAATAGACAAATACAATGATTCTAATTCTTGATTAGACAACTTATGCATCTTGAGTACAGAAATAGCATGACTACAAATATTATATTTATTTGATTATTTAATTATTAAATTGGTGGACATTTATTGGACGGTTTAAAAATGAAAAATGTCCAATAGTCAATTTTCAATGCACAAGCGTCCAATAACCAGAGGTTAGTACTTCCCAACCAATTTGATTCTGTCTGTTGCTGTTGACTCATCTACAACAGGTCTCACAGTTTAATCAGTTTAATTTGAGTTAATTCATACTATGTATGAAGCTCATGACTTCCTGCGTATGAAGTTACATATTCTGCCAGAGTATCAGCTAGCTCCCCAAGAGGTCATAAGCATTGAGAGCAGATTGCTTTTAAAACAAAAAAAAATAAAAAAATAAAAAAATGATAATAATAATAATAATAATATCATTTAAGGGTTTGCAATTGTTAAAATATATTTCGGTAGGATTATTAGGAGGGCCCTGTGTTTGAAAGACTCTCTGCAAGTGATAATTTCGATAACATTTGGTGGGCATTTACTGGTGGTTGAAAACGAAAAATATCCAATGCTTCTCCTCCACTAAGCAAACTGTCCACAATCGCAGATAAGTACTCCTTGAGATTGTGACTCGGCGACAGTGGATCCATCAAATCAATCACTTCAATTTGACTTGTATGCCACGTGTACAATTTTAATAGGAAACGGATTGGTTACTCCCCCTGCCACTAGCCCCGTTGCGGGTGGTCAGTTTTCTGTGAGCCCCAACATGATGTATGTGTTTCACCCATTCTGTTCATTTGAGGGCTTTAGCCCAAAAATCAGAGGGATATAAATCTCAGGTAGACCACACCATAGGAAAACAATAGTGATTGGATATGCACCGTTAAAATCCTCCTAAGGCCCACTGTACTATTTATTTGACATCTAATCTATTGATTAGGTCATAAAGACCTAGATGAAGGGAAAAAACAAAGATCAGCTTGATCCAAAACTTTTATGGCCCCCAAAAAGTTTTTAATGGTCAACGTTCATTCAATACTGTTTCTTGTAATGTGGTCCACTTGAGATTGCGATATATCTCATTTTTTGTCCCATACCATAAAAGGATCTACAGAAATAGATGGACGTCATGGATCAAACACATATATCATGGTCGGGCCCACAAGCACTAACCACCAACCATTAACTGGTGGCAGGGGAGTAGCCAACACCCTAGTAAAGTATCTACTTACGGTCTCATCAGATCTTGAAAATTGATGATCAATCACACGATTACGTAAACATTACTACCTGCTCTTCCATACTACACCTCCTAGAATCGGATAGGAGTTTGTCATCTCTCAACAATGAATACAATTCGAAAAACATGTCCCTGCTCATTCTCAGTTGTGCGAGACAATCAACATCGTTTTTCCGTATTATGCCATTGACAAATCTCTCCCTCTCAATATAACAATCCTTATACTCTGATTTAATACAGTAACAGCGATAATATTCTGCAACACTCATTTCACATGCAGATGCTGCTATGACTGTTAATGCAGTAGCTACTTCACTCCCAGTCCATTGACTAACAGATGACCTTTCATCGCTGTTTTCAGCACTATCGGAAGCCATATGATTATTGGAGATGAAAGTTATCTAATTGGGAATTACAAAGAATTTGTAAAATTTATATTAAAAGTATGGAAATGATATGTGACAAGCATTACAGATAAAATTTAAATGTTTGTCATGCATATGTTTTTATGCAAACTGTTTCATACATTAATATACACTTCCTGTTTCATTTAATATACAGATTTGACAGCAAACATGAAAATATGCATTAGTATTTGTTATCAGATAATTTAACTATCATGTTACCATCCCAATACAGATTTGATAGCTACATATGAAAATATGTTTACAATAAAATAAGCAAAGGCAAATGTAACATTTACAGTTATTTATTGTACACATGAATATTAATGTATGGTAATTTAATGGTACATGAAATTTTCATACAATTACTTATGCAAATCATAATGTAAATTACATATTCAGGGAGTTCAATAGGTATCACCCTGATTAGAACATATACAGGCATGGATACATCTCGCAGTTCATGCAGACATCATATCAATATCTATTTACAGCCTGTAAGTCACTCACAGCCAAATCTACCAATAACCTACAAGGGGATGGGGGACTGAAGTCACTTCTCTGAGACTGACTTATAGGCATCCATACATGCCCATGTAAGTGACCTTCACCTGTAATTGACTTACCATTGACAATCACCTGTAAGAGACTTACAGGTACCTCAGCAGGCCCTTAATGATTCTGATATACATATTAATCTTATGACTGAGTTAGTTGTCAATGAACATCATGCATCGTGATATAAACAATATTTCAAAATCAGTAATGACATACCTGTTATGTGGCAAAGAGATTGTAGAGAGTTGAAAATTTTGCACTAAGGGCTGCAAAACTTCTATTGTCTGCATCAGCGCATGATATGTTGTACGGATTATGGTTCGATTCAGCAATGAAAAAGATTTGATTAAGGAGATGATAGTTTAATACTGAGCTCTCATAGCACGCATTACTTCTTTTCGAAAAGTAGAAAATGATGATTTGAAATAGAAAACCATATACTCATAGGAGCACTGAAATAAACATATCGTTAGAGGACTAATGAGTTGTAAATATGCATACTATAATGTTATCAGTGAACATCTTCCACTGATAATCTTGACAATTAGCAAGGGATACATAGCTAAAAATGGAAAAACCATTGTCATAAGAGAGATTCATCTTCAAATGGCCATCAAAAATCCATAATAAGCAATTTAAATTTGTGCAGATGTCCAGAAAAGCGATTTTGAAGAGTTATACTTTAGATAGATTAACTGAAAGTAGTAGAGCCTTTTCAGATACAGAATCATTTCCAGAAACAGACATTTTTGAAGAGATGAGGCCATGCTCGGTTTTTATTAATAGGAGCAAGGGAAAAAATTCATTCAACTATTTATAAGGACTGACAGCATCACACCCTACCTGCAACTTGGAAGATATGCAACTGTCCTTTCCAAAATCCCAACTAGGATTCTATACAGAACAAGATTTGCCTCATATTATCTCCATCGAACGAATCTAGACAAGGATGAGGGATTTCATAGATACAGGTGTATACGATCAACCGTATACCCTCCATCCTCCTCCAGAAACATCGCACTCGAGGAGGGCGATACAGGAGGTCTTCCTGGATAGGGTAACTCTTACAGGCGAGAAGTATCGCTTGTTTTCATCTAGAGGAATGAGATTCATACATGTAGGGATGACCTTCCGCCGGACGATATGGGGTGCTCCGGCACGATTCGAAGAGCAACGAGGTTTGGAGTTATACTGCCCACGGGTAGTTGTTGTTTGTAGTTCGGAGAAGATGAAACTACATGCAATGGCGACATGCAACCTCTGCAGTGACGCTTATCACCACTGGTATAGAGAAGTTTTCTTCTCCCACGCGATAAAACTACATGAAGTTTTCTTCAGTCATCAGTCTTCATTTCTCGAGAAGGAGAATACAATGGAGTGCAGTCATTCAGCTGTAATGATGACAGGCATGAACTCTGACAACACAATACCGCGTTTTCAAATTTCTGGAAACAGACTGAAATCGCGCGCATGGGATACCGTCCGTTATACGTTCCAATCCAAATGCTGTTTAATTGGAATATTTAGGAATATTCACGTATAATACGATACACCACTCTCTTATACGCGAATCCAAACAGGCCCTAATTTAAAGGGGACCCATCAAATGCACGTGTTGATGGTCGACACGCATTATGGTGGGGCCCACACAGCTCGACCTCATGGGAAGTTCCCACGAGTTCGACTGCATAGAACCTTTTCCCATATATATATATATATATATATATATATATATATATATATATATATATATATATATATATATATATATATATATAATATTTGAATTTTAGTTCCTTTTTTTTAAAAAAGAAAAAATAAATTCAATACACTACCTGGTTAACCTAAGTAATTATCATTAGAGTTTAGGTTGACTGAGGCTACAATGGTACCGGCCATAATATTTACTTGTAATCTATGCAGAACCACATGATTAGCGATTGGAAAAGATAATGCTCACTTTTCAAACTGTTAGTATGGCCCACATAAATCACGAATAAGCCTAATTACAGCATATCAGTCAGATGCACACCCATGTCCACACATGCAGAAACAATATACACATCCATGAAACTAGAGCACTGAATGCGATGGTGCAGAAAGATGGAATGGTGTAAAGTAACAAAATAAGAGAAAATAAAACTGATTTCAACTTCCTAGTAAATTGAGTGAAATGTATCAACCTGTTTCCTGTCCAATTGAGAAAATACTGCAAGTAAAACAGATAAAGAAAGCCTCATCAGTATGACTTCAAGTTCATCCAATAATAAGGGTGCACATGCATGCACTATTGAATTGAATCGCAATCATCCATTTAAAGAGAAAAAAAAAATAATCTTTCACGGCATTCATATTGAGGGTCGAAATCAAGGTATTCGATAACGGTAATGGCTGGTGTAACAGCCAGCCATATATGACCATTACTTTACGGCCCTGTAACAGTCCAAAAAAAAATAATTATAAGGGGAAAAATGAATCAGCCCGTTACAGCCGCTACAGTCCATTTTTGCAGATCCGGCATTATAGCCCTGTATCACGTGACGGGTCCCATCATTAGCACCGTTACAAAACTGTTTCTCAATACCTTAGCCCGAATCCAAGAAACATCATTATTTTTGTTATTTCCTCTTGATTAAAGTTACTGTTAGGAATTCAATTCATTGAATCCACACGTCCCCTAAATTAGAAAATCACAATTTGGCAAAACTAAGATTTTTAAGTATAACATACCTCGTGGCCAATAACCCCCAATATTGCAGCATAATCTGCATCCGTAGCAGTTTAATTGAATAACTGTGAAAAAGTATGTTGGAGGAAATTTTCAGAATATCATTTGCTATATGAAAATACAAACGAGCTAAATGCAAGCATTCTCGAATAAAAACTCACATTCAGGCTCTTGTTTTCCATGGCTCCCCTGGTAATCAAATCAAGCAAAGAAATTCATCAATTATAATGAATATATAACCAAGGAGCTAAAAGCCTTCAATCATCGGACCAGAATAACTATGTCCATATCTAATAAATAAGGCCAACCAGAGATTATATGTGTTAATGGCCCATTTGACACATGTACATTGACTGTGGACTGTCGGTAACTGATTTAAAACCATCCGTCGTTTCTCATGTCTGGCCCACCTAATGAGTGGACCTGCATGATTTCTTGGTCAGGTCATCTACTCAGCGCCACCAACCTGATGCACGCTCAAATGTTCCACACACATCGGCAGACACCCACATGTTTAGCACTTGAGGAGCATGTGGAGTAGAACTGCACAGTGCACACTGGCTCTCAATGTTCTCTTTTATCAGTAATACATAAAAAGGGCATTGTTGCTCTTTAGGTTCAAATTCCCCTAGTCCCATAACAGTCTGCTAAAGCATTCTCAACCTTTGTTTACACACATGATGTGGCCCACAAGTGAGAAATCCGAGACTTAACAACAGATGGGCCACACTTTAAAGGGGATTTAGCCAAGCTATGTCATACAATGATATAGTAGACCCCATATTTCATCTGGAAGTTTCTCTGGTCGGTCGTCACCTTCCCCAAAGTACCTCGCCATTCTCTTTAGTGTGGCCCGGATGAAAAATTGTATGAGAAGATTATCTAATTTAGTTATCAAGCATCCAATATCCATTCATGTGGTTCATGTGTAAGAGATAGACCTTTCATCTCTTGGGCTCTGCCATGGATGGGGCATACCCAAAATGACACCGATCAGATGATCCTAGCAAAAGATTGGAGGATTCTTGAGGATTAGAAATGGGCTTGGGAAAAAGTCCCACTAAAGGTCAATGCACATTGGGCAAAGTTCTTCAAACAATCGCTAGGATCATTTAGCATGTGTATTTTTGGTGAAGGGCCTGTCCATGGCAGGGTACAACAAATGAACTGTCAAAATCTCGTGCACATGTGCCGCATCTATGGGACAGAATGTTGGACAGCTAAGGAACAACATGTTCGAGTATGTTAAGATGGATGAGTGGCAAGACGAGGAATGATAGAAGTAGAAATGAATGCATTTGAAAAACTTAGGAGTAGCACCAATAGTTAATAAGATGAGAGAAAGTAGACTTTTTTTTTAATTATTATTATTATTATTATTATTTATAAAGCCACAATTTTATTGATATCAAGGCAAAAGACTGTGCAGAACTTCGGGCGGCCTCCAACAAAAAGGAAAGGAGCCTGCCTATCATGTACCGAATAACACGGAAGATAAAGGACTGAAAAATAAAGCACAAAGGCCAAACTAGCTGACACAAGCAAAAGAAGCGGCCAATGCATAGAAGGATCAAACTCTCAGGCTCCCCAGGCCTGCCTTATCCAAGACTAGGGAACTTCTAATTCGCCTAGGCAAATCCAATAGAGATCGGAAGAAGGAATTAGCACAACCTTCACTTGCCGCTCTTGCAAGAGCATCAGCCACCGCGTTACCCTCGCACAATGTGTGCCTGAAGGAGAGGTTGAGGGAACGGCTGATTTGGTGGATGGTCCCCATCCTATACCAAATGTTCTAAGGGCAGTGACCAGAAGGGTCGAAAGCTGCTTCCACCACAATCTTCGAGTCAGATTCAACAACAATGTACGTGAAATCCAATTTGCTACAAAGGATTATGCTGTCAAGCATAGCCTGAGCCTCCACGATCGTGTTCATTGCAGGACCATAATAATGATGAAAGGCAAAAATAAACCGACCTTGGGAGTCCCTGCAAACCCCTCCTCCACCACTCTCACCCGGTTTCCGCGAGACGAGCTGTCGACATTCAACTTGACCCACCCGGGAAGAGGGCGATTCCAATAAACAATCTGAGGTTTGACTCCGGGTGTCCCCCTGTCGAAGAGAAGATGGGGGCAATGAGGAGCCGAGTCGATTGGGGGAGAGTGGCTGCTGACTGCCATGGGATTGCCGAGCTCCTGCAACCATTTGGAGACCCGAGAGATAACGGAACGAGCAAACATCTTGATCCCTTCAAACCAAGACGCGTTTCTGATCGGCCATAATTCCCAAGTTAAGAGAACAGGAATCAGACCTAATAACAGCTTATGGCGTGTTGTGGAGGATGCCATAGAAGACCAGAAATTGATCCGCTGCTGAATTGTGTGGGAGGGAATATAGGGGACATAAAAAATGCGGTGGAAATGGGCCCAAGTTGCAGAGGATGTGGACCCGAAACAGAGAAGATGATCCAGATTCTCCTCGAGGTAGGCAGAAGGCCTGTTCACTTGAGGATGCGCATCAGCCGGGGACTGAGAAGGAGGAATATGCAAAAGGCTGGCATGAGGCAGCGTTGGAGAAGGGGTTGAAGCATGCCGCAGAGGCGATGATGTTGCCACGATGGAAGGAGTGATCTGATCAAAGGAAGGCGAGGCGGACCTGACCGAAACAGGGCCACTCTGGTGGACGATCTGCGTTCCCAAGCTACTCGGAAAAAGGGACCGCTGAATACACTGATCTGAACTGAAGACCCCAAAACAGGTGCCCATCGTTGGCCCAGTTTCATCATAGCAACACTCACGACGCAAAGCCAGATTGATGCCAGATTTTTGGACAACCGCATCCATCGGAATGGCGTAGTGCATAATGTTCCAAAGGAAGATGCCAATCTTGGGCGGAAGTACCTTATTCCAAGCCTAGCGCGTCCACTGCAGAGGCTGCTGGTGCTGTCAGACTTCATTCCAAGCTGAAGACAGAGAAAATTCGCTGAACATTGAAAGGTCCCATGCTAGAATGTCCTTCTTGCACGACAGAGGGATAGGGCTGTTCCTCAAGGACTGAAAGATGGCTGGAGGAAGGATATCCTGGATATTGTGCGAGCTGAATCGGCCAAACGGGGAGAAGAAGTCCTTCACCGTCATTTCCCTGAGATGTACTGGAATGGGGCCTTCCACAAAACTTGCCAGAAAACCCTCCCCAGTCCAGTTATGGTTCTAGAAAATGACATCAACCTCGCCAAGGAGCCATTTCAAATGAAGGATGGCGAACGGAAGAGTTTTCTGCAAGTCCTTTCAGACGGTTGAATTAATGGCTGAAGTCGTTCCCCTGGGTTTAACGAGTTTGTTGATATATTTCTTCATCATTAATCTCATCCAAAGAGATCTCCCCTCGAAGAAATTCCTGCTCATTTTAATCCTGAAAGCTGTCATTATATCCTCTATATTTCTGAAGCCCAGACCTCTCTCTGACGCTGGGAAGCATAACTTTGACCACTTGATCTAATGCCTCTTCCTGGGGCCATTCGCGTTCCCCCAAAAGAAGTTAGCTAGGACAGATTCCATCAACCTGCAAGTTGCTTTAGGAATGTTCACCGCCGACAATACATGGATAGGGATGCTAGACAACACGTGTTTGATCAGGACCATTTTAGCCGCTGGATTGAGAATTCTTGCTTTCCATCCCTCAGCTTGTGGATAATTTTCTGGACGAGCGATAACAAGTGATGGGCCTGAATTTTTCCTTTCATCAAGAGAATGCCCAGTGCAAGGAAGGCTGGCCTGCTTGAACCCTCATGTATTCCTAATTTGGCGAGCTTTGGCAAGAGACACTTTCAAAGGGAGAATAAATGACGTTTTGTTAACATTCATCTTTTGGCCTGACGCTTGCTTATAATCAACTAGGAACTTGAGTAGGGCTTGCACTGTTCCTATTTTGCCATTCAAAAATAAGATCGCATCATCTGAAAAAAATAAATGGGTTAGAATAGGATAATTATGAGGGAGCTTGAACGGCTGGTACGTTCCCAACAGGAAGGGGTTTCGAATACCCTATTTGAAGACCTCGGCTGCCAGAATGAAGAGGGAAGGAGATAGGGGATCCCCTTGTCGTAAGCCTCTGGACGAGGGAAAAAAATCCAAAGGCTCTACTGTTTATGAGGATCGAAAACCAGCTGCCCATCCAAAAATGCTGAGCTTGGAGGATCCAACGTTGGTCAAAACCAAACTTCTTAAGCACCTGGGCGAGGAAGGGCCATTCAACCCAATCATAAGCTTTTTTCATGTCAAACTTAACAATCATATTACCACCAAACACTTTGCGGTCCAGCTCATGGGTCATTTCCCTCGCGATGGAGATATTCTCCACAATTGATCTGCCCTTGACAAAAGCCCCTTGTTCTTCAAAGATAATGGAGGGAAGGATGGAGGCCAGCCTAGAGGCAATAATCTTAGAAAAGATTTTCATGATGACATTGCAGAGGCTGATAGGCTAGAAATCCATCATGGTTTCCAGATTACTCTTCTTAGGGATGAGGTAGATGAGAGTGCATTGGAATGATCTAGGAAAAGTAGACTTGGATGGTTTGTTCATGTGCAATGGAGACCACGAACTACACCAGTTAGAAGGCGTGAGTTGATACAAGTTGAAGGTTCTAAAAGGGCAAGAGGAAGGCCCAAAAGGAGGTGAGTGGAGGTAGTAAGAAAAGACTTGATGACATATGGTCTAACTAAAGGTATGGCCCTTGATAGAGCACAATGGCAGGATAGGATTCATGTAGCCGACCCCAATTAGTTGGTATAAGGCTTTGGTGGTGGCCGTCGTCGTTTTCATCATAGATCTATGTTATTTAGTACTTTTTCTTCTTTGCATTAATCTGCTACACCACAAGAAGAAAACGAAATAGTGTTGAAAATTTGTAAGAATATGCCAAATTTTAGTATAAAATATAAATTATCATACATATAACAGGATGATCGGTGAAATTGGATTTACAAAGCCAACCCCAATAGCTAGGACAATCCATGATGATGATGACCACGATGATGCAATTTCATAGATAAAATCCATCAAATGATATATTATAGCATGCACATTTTTTTAATGCTTAATTCCAATAGTTCAAGTGTTGGACATGCCCACCCAGTCATGGGCCGGGCTTGGATCACATTTCCGACACCAAGGGTCAGACCAAACTGGGACTGATTTTCAGGCAAAGAAAACAAACAAACTAGGCCAACCCAAGATTTGACTAGATTTAGCAGAGAAGTCCAGTCCAAGAAAAAAATAAAAATAAAAATCTAGGCTCATTTAAGGCTTGTTTTGGGGTTTTGACGCTGCCATTTTTAAGCCAAACCCCTTTTGAAGATGTGCATTTAGATGCACTTTCACAGCCCACCCTTTGATCCCCCGCTTGACAAAATAGGTGCTAAAAGGCAGACGTGCTTTTACAGAAGTTGCGTCTAAACGGGCCCTAAAGGCTATCACGGGCTGACTAATTTCCCAGTCCACGGTCTAAGTCCAGTTATAAAATTCTGACCCTAAAAATAAAACTCTGGCAAACCATTAACCCAGCACAAGCAGCCCATTGACAATCCAGAACAGCAACAATGTTGAAGAGATCAAGGTCATATTCCAGACCAAAAACCTGTTGCCAAGAGCAAGAAGTGGAAAACGTGCTTTAGAATCTAATAAACAAAATTATTTCAAACTCATAACATGGATAGGAAAGATAAAGACACCGACTTCTTCATCCCATTTCATAGCTGCCTTAAGTGAATGCATTGCATGGGCCGTCGTCGGTACATCCTGTGCTGGGGTCCAGATCCTCAGGGACACCTTCCATCCAGAACGAGTCACAAATGTGTCGTCTCTGCTTTGGAGCTGCCCAGCAACTAACGCAAACAAATAGCAGGCTTTCTTGAAAGGATCCTCCCAGAGAGCATAATGTCTGCCATCCTGCAACAAAAGAGGGAAAAAAAAAAGGTACATGATGCTTGATCAAAAGACGTGTGGGTCGTATACGGAACTCATGTGGGCTATACCATCTAAAATCATGTGAAGACATGCCTAAAACGTATAAAAGCACTTGGTGGGCCCACCTGAAATTTGGATGCATCTGAAACTTAGTCTGACCACTCATCCAAGTGGGACACACATAATGGATGGGCTGGAAAATGGATGGACTATGTGGATTGACAATGCATCTATCAAGGTGGGCCCCACAGCCACGGGTAGGTTGAGACTTGCGCATCTATTCCCTACAAGTAGGATTGTTTTGGGGAATCTCCATCCATTACCTTTTCCATTAAGATCAGCAGCTTGGATCATGTAGGCATGCTCCCCCAGTTGTACAGACAAGAGGCTTGAGGAGAATGTTATGTCTTGGGCGTGAGGACCAGACAGGGACAGCCCATGACTTTTCTAGTCTTCATTTACTGCGTCTTTCCATGCGTCATATGGTGATAGTGGGATATGTATGATGCCGCTCCATGATTAGCCAGTAATTTAGACAGCTTATTACCTGTTACAGTCACATCCCTTAATTGACGCAATGACTTTGACTTCGGTGCCTGTTTTGTTTACACAGCCATCTTATTCACATCCCTTCATTCTTTGCCATAAATTTCACGGGAGTGCAGACTTCATTCTTTGCCGTGAAATTCACAGGAGTTGCATGTAGATAGGCATTTCATTCACATCCCTCTATGGAGAGACTGACCATGACTTCAGTCTCCTACAATGAAATGACGCATACGAGATATAACAACATAAATTTGCATTGAATAAAAAATTAATCTTAATGGATCATCAGTTGGTGGATTTTTATTAATATTATTATAGAGTTTAAAACAGGAAAAAAAAAAAAAAAAAGAGAAGCCAAAGTGGTCCTAATCTAAACCTAAAACAAGTGTTTAGAAATCAAAGGTTAGGACTGTACCCAAATCATCTAATTTGACACAATGACTTCAGTGCCATTTACACAACCATCTTAGTCACATCTCTCCATTGACATATTGACTAGACTTCCTTTTTTTGCTTTGAAATTCATGGAAGAGGATTAGCTGGTGTACCACACACTAGTTATATAGCTGCTATTGGTGCGTGTCGTGCAAAACGAGCGCTGACACTCCTCAAGCTCTGAGCTATACAACCGGTTCAAAGGAGATCAAAATTAGATGGGCCCACAATGATGTATATATTATATCCACACCGTTAATTCACTTGGAAAAATCATTTTAGAGCATGAACTAAAAAATGAATCATTTTCAAAGCTCAAATGGACCACAACACATATAGCAGATGTGATAATGATTTTCACCATTAAAACATTCGTAGGGCCCACCATAATGTTTACTTTCCTTCCAATATATTTATAAGGTCACAAAGAACTGGATTAAGAGGAAAAACAAATATCATATTGATCCAAAACTTCTGTCACCCCCAAAAGGTTTTCAATGGCAGATGTTCAATCTCCCACTACCTTTTTCCGTGTGGTCCACTTGATCTTTAGATCAATCTTATTTTTAGGTTCAAGCCTTATGACTAGCTCGCCAAATAGATGGACGGTTTGGATATAACGTATACTTCATAATGGGATCCTCAGAACTTGCTGACGTCAATACAACAGTTATATAGCTGGTGTGTGGTACACCAGCTAATCCGCTTCCGAAATTCGCGGGGTGCAATGTAGATAGTCATTTTAGTCACATCGCTCCATTGAGGGATTGACCATGACTTTAGTCCCTGCCGTGAGGCCTACGAGATACACCAGTGTAAATTTGCATTGAATAAAAAATTAATCTGATTGGATCATCACTTTGTGGATTTTTATTAGAGAGTTTAAAATGCAAAAAAAAAAAAAAAAAAAACCAAAGTGATCCAAATCAAATCCTAAAACAAGTGTTCAGAAATCAAAGGATAGGACTGTCCAAACAATCTGATCTTAGAATAATAATTTTGCCATGATGGGCTGCAGAATTTAGTCCGTTTAATTTGAATTAATGTCTAATGTGTACATTTTCTGATGTGTTAGAACTGATGATAGGCGTATCATCTCTCCCCCTAACAGCCACTAGTGCAGGACATCAATGCAATGAAGACAGCATCGACCCAAAATTTGGAGTTCTAGAGAGTTTTATATGATGCATAAGTACTTAGAGAAAATGGTGGTAAAATACAAAAGACACTGGGATCTCTTATAAATTCTTTTGGTGAATTTCGTGCTGCTTCCTTTGGAAAAGGCGGGGCCATGACAATGATGGCACTAAAGTATTATTACGCCCATTTAAATGTTGACTGCTTGACTTTGACTTCAATCACAGCCGTTCATGTATGCAAGAGTAGTGATATGGTCCTGATGTGCCATGATTTGCATGTCCTAGTGTCCAACATGCAAAAATGGGCGGCCCACAGCAGAAATGGATATGGATGCTAGAACAAGGGATCCACTGAGACAGAATATTTCCATATTAGTCCAAGATAGCTTGACATGCATCTATAGCTATTCCCACAAACCAGATCATGGGCTTCAATTAGGTGGCTAGGATTATTGAACATTCACCAAAAATTTGTGGATTGGATCTTCCAATGTGGGATATATAGCGAAATGGACATCTAAAGGATCTCCACTATACCCATGCCCTAAATCATACGAACCACTATTTAGAACAAAATCACTGCCCCTACTAAACAACTATCGTTAATATTTTTATTTCCATTTCAATTATAATAGCAGTGGGTATATGGTTAACAAAGTTAGAGATTTGGATTAACCCGTTTGTTCTTGAGTTGAGTTGGGACTTGCTGAGTTAGGGCTGAATTGATTCGACCCACCTGAGCCAGTGGATGGTGGTGACTCTGGGGTGAGTTGTAGGATCAAACCAATCAAATGCTACCGAATCCATGTCGACTGACTCATCCAAGTATGAGAACCATGATGAGGCATGATGTATTATTCCTTGTGCATGGAAGGACTTCTTGGCGATTAGGATGTATGGAAGATACCAAATGGGGTTTTTCATATCTGATGACCATTTTTCACTTTACTTTTCCACGATGCTGTGGTTTGCATTTTTTCCTGGATTTGATTATTGGATTGAGCCTTATCTATCGTGGGGCCCATAAGGTTTGATTATTGGATTGTGACTTATAAACTATGGAGCCTAAAGGATTTGATTATTGGATTGCGCCTTATCCACTACGGGGCCTACAGAGTTTGATTATTGGATTGTGCCTTATCCACTGTGGGGCCTACAAGTAATACCAGCGACATTATGGTGCAATATAAACTTTGAGCTTATTAAAGAGTATGCTAATTATTTTTGGTTTATGCCAAATGGTAGGACCGTCTACGGGATCACAATAAATAGGCAGAGTGACGTAGGGATGAACGTGAGGAGGTCAGTCACCGTCTTCCTCAAGGATAACTACTCTAAATTCACGGAGCTTCTCTAGACTCCTCATGAAGATTTCTCGAATTCACGATAAATAAAGCAAGGAAAATATAAATAAGTTCAAGAAAATTTGTAAATTGATTGATGAATGAAATAAACGAGTTTACAACCCTTTAAATAGGGATTATGGAATAAGTTTCAGAATTAAACAACAATTAAAACTCCTAGAAATGGTGACTTGCTATATATAGTAAACTTACTATTTATAGAAGGTCGTAATTCCTACTAGACATCACGGTTTTCGGCCAACAATAGCAACTGTCCTATTTGGCTTCACCGTGATATTCTCCCGCACTTTTCATGTTTGATGTAACTCCTAAAGCCCAACAGTTGAAGACTTATAATCAAACTAAAACTTAATAAAAATAGTAAAAATGAAAATAAAATGGGAATTCAACCGAAGATCTGATGGTATCTCACAAATTCGTCGTGGTAGCTCGTACTACCCTAAAATCATATATGGCATGTCGGATAATTCATTCTGGTTTGCGAGATATGTTCGTTTTAAAGTCCTGACGGTCCAGATCACTTTTGCCTTTGATCGGGCCTTTTCTAGTCCATCTTGGCCATGAAACTATCCGTGACCTGCTCCACATCAATATATGAGTTGTACCAATATCAATATATCACAAAACTACCCCACCACAGACCATATCTTAAATGGTGTAACGCTTAGCCCCATGCATTGCCCGCGGCCAATAGCAAAAACACATTTCACAGACCTAATCAAACTCCACGCCTTCCACACCTTCCATCCCATAATTCAGATCAAACAGCAAAGAAGACTCTTACCAAAACACATCAGACAACTCCCTCTTCCAACCAATAATCATACAATATCATCAGACTGACATCAACAACCATAAATCCAAACATTCTAGACAGACCAACATCATTAGTTCTAATTTCAGACCTTCCAAACATACCATCATTAGACTACCGTCGTCAACAGATCTTCCAGACAGACCAATTCCATCCACTGATCTGACCCTCACCAACAGACCAATAACTCATCTGCAAGTTGCACAGCAATGGTGAGAGAATACATACATCTATACACAACACTATTTTCAGGCAATCCAACAGCGAGTCACCTCATCACTGCGGTTGAGGAGAGCATATATTATAATTTTTGTCTTTTTAACCACCAATGCATACTTAGATAGGCCACATTATTTTTACTTAAGCTCGACCTGACACAAGGAAGGACTTGATAAGGTCGATCACCATCTTCCTCAGTGATAAGTACTCCGAATCCATGGAGTTTCTCTAAAATCCTCATAGATCAGATTCCTCAAATCCACGAGGGATGAAAACAAAAATATTTCTAATAATTCGAAATAAATTGATGATTTAAAAAAAATAAATTTTCAATCCTTTAAATAGTGAACTCAAACCTGGGACTTATTATAAATAGTAAACTTACTATTTATAGACGGTATTCCTACTAAACTTCATGGTTTTTGGCTAAAAATAGTAGTATCCAATTTGGCCTAATCGCATTATTCTCCTAATTTTTCTAAGCCCTTTTCATGTTGGGCATGACTCCTAAATCTCAAAGTGTCAAAAGTTATGATCAAATTAAAACTTACTATTCATAGTAAAAGTGGAAATAACTTACATTTATACTAAAAACAGAAACAAAATAAACTTCTGACCATTAATTTAATGGAATTTCGCAAATATGGTGTGGGCAACCCGGCATAGCGGGTCAGTTGGCTAAAGTAGCTTCTACTACCCCAAAATTATATATGATATGTAGAAAAACTCTTTTAGGTTTGCAAGATACAACTGTTTTAAGGTTCTAACGGTCCTGATCACCTCCACCTCTGATCTGGCCTTCTTTGATCAATCTTGGCCATGAAAGTGCCCGCGACCCGCTCTACATCAACACCTAAAAGCCAACAAATTCAATCACCCCTTCCCTCCTTTTTGGGCCAACCTCGAACCCTAAACCCTTGACGTATCGGTCAAAACTGGTCTATATACGTACTCACTTATACCTAAGAAAACTCAAAATCCAACTCAATTCAAACCTAGTTTTAAGTTAGTTGGGTCAAATATAGATTGACCCACCCCTTTTTTATTTTACACTCCATTAGATGCCCACCAATCAACCAATTAAAATTCATGTAATTTTGGGGAAGAGGTAGTTGATACTCTGCCAGTGTGATAGATGATATACAAGTACTTGCACATGCGTTTACTCATTTCCAGTTCCAGCCTAACAATGTAGATTTTGTAATTTTTGATATCTTAAATCTATTCAGAAACATGGTCTGTTGATGCCATTGACAGACCATTCGATGTCATCGAACAACTGCTTGATCCCATTAAGAATTTCGGGATTTTCTCCAGTTGGTTGATGGACATATTATGTGTTATTTTGATGGCATCAAATAGGGTTCGATGACATCGAAGATTAAGTTCAATGCAATCGAGAAAATTCAATTTTCATGTTTCATCTATGGACAATTTTAGTGTTATTTTTGATGTCGGGTTTTATGCCATCGAAGGTTAACCATTGAACCCTCGTTTTATTTTTTTTATTTTAATAGAAACAGATTTCCCACATGGGTTTTGGTAAGATATAGTGTCCCATGTGTGGTGGTTCACCTCTTCTTGCATCTTAAATGTGATCAGAACTAATGTTCTCATTGTTTCCTTATAAAAAGTCATGATCTCATGATCATACTTTATTTGTGATTCTTATATTTGACTAGTAGATTTTCATATGATCCATTAAAACTTTGATTTTCATTGTTTTGAATTCATATTTATATGTAATCATTTATAAACATACACAATCACCAGTGTTAGTCTACATTATTGTCATACCCTGCCAAGATTAATTAGGTGGAGTTATGATCTACACGGATACACATGGTGCATTCGAAGATCCGCATATATGTACAGAGGAGATTTCTCAATAAGCACAGCCAGAACATATCAAGTGGCCTCGTGTACTACTTGAACGGTTAAAAATGTATGAACGGTGTGGATAAATTTCATACATCACAGTGGCCCCTCAGTTGCCCTGGAAGCCTCCGTGTGTCCCGAGTTCGGAACAGGCGGGAGTAGTACCTAATCCGCGCCCAAAAGAGTCTGCATAAGCTAGAGAATAGCTTAGCATGCGGTGGGCTTATCAAAAGTCTGCTTTTTAACCCATTTAGAGAGAGAGAGAGAGAGAGAGAGAAGTAAATATCATATCCTATTACATAAAAACCATACAAGGTTGCATAGGGAAAAGAAAAACAGATCGAAGGACACTCAAGGGTCCCATGCAACAAGAGCACCCATCTAAGCTAATGTGCCCCATTTATTCTCACATTATCAAACCTACTAAGGCCACTTCTCTCCAACTCCTCACTTCACCCTGCATCACATAGTTAAAACATTTGTTAGTATATTTATACGTAAAATCTATCACAAATTGTATATACTCACACGCCTAATAACCCATTACAGTTTTCTTCTTTCAATTCCTTCTCTCGTTTTCTGGTGGATAACACTTGGTCCGTTCCATGGTATTTAAAATAATAATTAAAAAAAGCTGATTCAGTCGTCAGGTGCACAGGTGTATGTCGTGTTTTCCTGGACCATCCATTTTCTTCAAACAGATGTGGCAGAACAGCATACATACACAATGGCCCAACAAATGAATGGATCAGATTTCACCCACATGCAGTCTAGAGAGTATAGCGTAGCATCTCAATTTCCTCCCGAAATTGTTACGCAATGCTGTAAATTCGTCTTTGCTCTTGGAGTTTGGAGTTTGAGCCCGGAAAACCAGTAGGTCCATTGAGTAGATCGATCCATTGGAAAATAGGCCATAGACCACATAATTGCATGTCGTGGGAAGAATTGGACCTTTTCCCTTGTTCTGTTCTTTATAATTTTATATTATATTTTTATTTTTCACTTTCAAGTTAGTATAAAATAAAAAAATTAAAAGAAAGAGCTAGAACTAAAAAGAAAAAAATGGTGGTAAGAAAAGAATATACTTAGTGCAGTCGGTAGACGGGGAAATCTTGTAAGGAATGCTGACACCGCATTTCCCCGGTAGTCCGGCAGCTAGACCATAATTGAGGCCGGAGATGCCTGCTGAGGCACTCTTGATGCATCCGCAGGCCGCCTGGCGATCGGGTGTGGTCTTGGCACTGCTATTTAGTGTTTGGATGCCTTTGCAACAAGCAGGTGGCAAAGCTCCCCCAGTGCGGAGGTAAGAAATGCACGGAGACAGTGCACTAACCACCTGCCCACAAGTGATAGCAGCTTCAGCGTGGGGCGAGGTGATTAATGCAAATGCCAGCACAAGGCATACAAGGGTGTGAACTCTAGCGCCAGCCATGACTTGCTATCACCAACACAACTACTACTACTACAAATGTCTTGCCTTTTTTATCTAATTGAGTATGAGACTTTAGCTTGTGTTACAATCTTCATCTCTCCCACGAGGGGTTTATACAGAGGTTAGTGCCGATAGGAGGTAGTTGGCACTACAACAAAGTAGGGCTTAGCTGACCGATGGGCTTACCCTTTGCCCACAGCCAGTTTTAACGGCTGTGGGCAAGGGTCCCTTTGTATTCAAAAATTCCCTTTATATTTTCTAATCCCATTATGTAGAAAATATTGTAGCTTCATTTCTTAGGTTTAAAGTAAAATCACAGAATGAACTACGCAAATTTTTAACTTTTCTTGCAATGTAAAAAGTTCTACTAAAATAATTTTGGTAGTTGTCTTTTTCCATGTTTAATGGTCTATTTGGGTAGATGATCCCACATAATTGGGATTAACTGATGCAGGACAATTAACCACTTGCTTTAAAAGCTTGAACTGTTAGATCATGGTGAATTAATCCCTTTATCTCATAACCAAGGCCCCACATCTCATGCGGCCGAACCCCCCTTGTGGGACCCAAATCGCATAGGTACCGCCTCACATGGGCCGCCAACCCTGAGTGTGTCCCCACATCTCACAGGCTAAGCTACTCGAGCCCGGTGTAAAATACGCATTAATTACCCCCAGTGAGGAGTCTTGAACACGAGACCTCTCCTGTGAGCCCCCACCCGCCCTGAGTGTGCCCCTGCATCTCACAGGCGACCCCACTCGAGCCCGGTGTGAAAATGCCCCTACATTATTAACTATACCCTTGATTTTGATGGGCCCCATGCCCTCCACACAGGATTAGGTGCACTAAACAGCTGGTTCCTTCTACATAAACACAATTAGAGGAAGTTTTTGGTTTTCCCATTAACTTTGTTAATTGCATTTTTGCACATAAAAGGGTATGGGGCTCTCCAAAATGGGATTAGACTAAATCCTGATTACATGAGTTCCCCTACCCAAACAGACCCTAAGGTTTTAAATAAATGGTTGTTTCTATGTTAGACCATTCTAGTTTAGCCTCGGATGTGGATAGAATGTTGTCCATGAAAAATCAAGTACAATTGGGCCTTATATACTGGATCTTCACTCTTCATTTGGATAAGCTCTGATAGTATTATAAAGAGAGTTAGAAGGACAGGTTCTATAAATTATTAATTGAAACCCAATATAGAATTATTGGAGTGCCTCCTTAAATACTCTTCTTTTGTTTTTTTAACATTTTTGAAGGGTGACTGGATGTAGGTCAGGCCAACCTGATGGATGGATTGGATCTCACACCTAATGTGCCATGCTAGCTCATGTGGCGTGTACATGTGCTTTATTTCACGCATGTACGAGTGGCAAAGCGCTTTCCTCCATTCCTTAACCTTTTTTAATTTTTATTTTTGTCAGGCTTCTGATATGGGTTCAATGTCAATCGATGAACTGACCTGCGTGAAGGTCGAACCAGACAATCCAAACAAGCCGACGGAGCCTCTCCTGGTCTACTCAAAATCTTAAAATATCCCATGCACGCCTCTGTAAATCTTTTTTTGACTACCCATATATGGTCACCTTTATTTTGTTTTACTCGATTGTGCTTTTTCCATCGTGCGAGGGTGACTGGGCATTTCTTCTGCAATCCTGGAAATGTATGGCTAGATTGCATCCATTTTCGAACATTGAGTATTAGAAAGGGAAAGTTGATTAACTATGAAATTTTGAAATCTGTATCTACAAAAACTCTATATTCCAAGTTGTTGGAAGAGATCTCAAGGCTCTTTTTGGATTTCACAATGTAAGTAGATCTAAATAGAAAACAAACAATGGATTTGGATGCATTTGGTTGCTCCCAATATCATGATTTTCATGGTTAATTAGTTTAAGTAGGTGCAATATTTCCATATATTTAATGAAATTTGGTGCACCCAAACACGTCTCTCTCTCTCTCTCTCTCTCTCTCTCTCTCTCTCTCTCTCTCTCTCTCTCTCTCTCTCTCTCTCTCTCTCTCTCTCTCTCTCTCTCTCTATATATATATATATATATATATATATCATTTGTATGGTAGCGGACATTGAAGTCATATGCATCATCAATGTATTAGCTAATGGCTGATTTTAACGGCACTTAGTTGCAATCATTTGTATGGAATGCAAACCCAATTTAAAATCTTAATACATGCTTCACACAAGATCCAAACCATTCGGATCTCATAACCTCATATATATGTTAACAGCACCTGTTCCAATTCCTTTAGTCCGGTCCAGACACGCTTAAGTTTCAGGCCCATGGGCTTTGGCCTCACACTAAATTTCAAGCCTGCAACCATCCTGTTGGGCTTAGGGTTTCCCTGCATGGGCCCACCACTCCAACTTCCTCTTACCACATTTGCATTCAAGTAAGTCACCTTGGTGCAGATCCAGTTTATCCAAATTTTTATGGCGGGCGAAACTCATACTCAGCGACTCGATGAGATTTCAAGCCAAGTTGGATTTGGGTGGGTCTTGGAACTATTAGCACAGCTGTCGAGTTTTGCTTCAAGTAATTTTAAGCGAACCCCTGCTCTACGCGACCTTGGCTCGTAATTGTCTTATATCCTACAAATACAATGATTCTAATTCTTGATTAGATAACTTATGCATCTTGAGTGCAGAAATAGCATGAGTACAAATATTATATTTATTTGATTATTTAATTATTAAATTGGTGGACATTTATTGGACGGTTTAAAAATGAAAAATGTCCAATAGTCAATTTTCAATGCACAAGCGTCCAATAACCAGAGGTTAGCACTTCCCAACCAATTTGATTCTGTCTGTTGCTGTTGACTCATCTACAACAGGTCTCACAGTTTAATCAGTTTAATTTGAGTTAATTCATACTATGTATGAAGCTCATGAGTTCCTGCCTATGAAGCTACATATGCTGCCAAAGTATCCACTAGCTCCCCAAGAAGCCATAAGCATTGAGAGCAGATTGCTTTTTTTAAAAAAATAAATTAAATTAAATTAATAATAATAATAATATCTTTAAGGGCTTGCAATTGTTAAAATATATTGCGGTAGGATTATTAGGTGGGCCCTGTGTTTGAAAAATTCTCTGCAAGCGCTAATTTGGATAACATTTGGTGGGCATTTACTGGTTGTTGAAAACGAAAAGTATCCAATGGTTCTCCTCCACCGAGCAAGTGCCCACAGTCATAGATAAGGACTCCTTTAGATTGTGACTCAGCTACAGTGGATCCATCAAATCAATCACTTCAATTTGAATTGTATGCCACGTGTACAATTCCAATGGCTTGTGCATCAAGCGTATTCTGTCAAAGCATCAGATATGTCCCAAATGAACACCATCCGAGTATCCACCATTGGTCTCGTTTGGCTGGTTGGAAGGGATTGGAACTTGAATTCCGAAAATGGCCGCGCGACCCAAATAGAGTCGGTGATCGGATCCCAATCCCATGGATCTCAAGACAATCCACTGACAACACCATCGTTACCTTTAAATCCATCCCATCCTCCCTAATCCGTTCAAAGTTGCCTGGGACGTGTTTGGTTCGTGGGATTGGAAGGGATGGGAAGGTTTAATCTCCGGATTGGCCGGGCGTGCCAAACGGTCTGGATATTGCAATCCAGGGATATTGCAATCCCATGTACATGAAGACAATCCACTGGCAACACCTTCATTACCTAGAAATCCACGCCATCCACCGTACTATCATTCAATCCCTTCCAATTCACCCGGGCAAACGGGCTCGTGGTGGGTGCTCTGTGATTAGGATGGACGCGGATTTCTTTCGCAGGAAGTTCCTGCGCTGGGAAATTAGGTGGGGTCCACTGCGATGTTTGTAAGAAATTCTACCCGTCCATCTGATTTGTGAGTTCATTTTAGGACATGTTACAAAAAATGAACTATATCCAAAGCTCAAGTGAGCTGAAAACGTGATAATTAAATGTCTACAGTTGAAATATTTGTGGGGCCACAGAAGTTTTGATTCATGGTAATATTTTTGTTTTCAGGTCATCCCAATAGGAATGACGTTATTAACGGTATGGATGGCATCTAAACATCATTGTTGAACCTAGAAAGGTTTCAACGTTAGGAATTTCCCTAACCACACTTTCCTTTAGTACTGCTAACTCAAGTTTTGGATACAGTTCGTTTTTGACAACATGTCTTAAAATGAACTCACAAAATGGATGGACGGATAGGATTTCTCACAAACATCACAGTGGGCTCCACCTAAGTTCCCAGCGCAGGAACTTCGAAATCCGCGTCCGATTAGGATGGATTTCGAAGGAAACGGATTGGCTGCTGCTACTGCCACCAGCCAATGGCTCGTGGTGGGTGCTCTGTGAGCCCCACCATGATGTATGTGTTTCATCCATGCCGTCCATCTATTTTTTTAGATCATTTCATGGTATGAGACCAAAAATTAGGTATATCTCAATCTCAAGTGGACCACATTACAGGAAATAGAGTTGAATGAACTCTGACCATTAAAAATTTTTCAGGGGCCATAAAAGTTTTGGATCAAGCTGATCTTTGTTTTTTCCCTTCATCTGGGTCTGCATGACGTAATCAACGGATTGGATGTCAAATAAACAGTATAGTGGGCCTTAGGAGGATTTTAGTGGTGGATATCCAATCACTATTGTTTTCCTATAGTGTGGTCCAACTGAGATTCATATACGTCTCATTTTTGGGATCAAACCTTAGAATGATACGTAAAAATGAATGAAACACATACATCATGGTGAGGTCCACGGAGCACTGACCCCAGCCACCGGGCTGGTGGCAGGGAGAGTAGCCAATCCGTTTCCTAGATAGGTCAACGGCAACAGACCTTAAGATGGATTTCCGAAGAGAAATTTGGGACTGTGGAGCCCCACCATGATGTATGCTTTTCATCCATTCCGTCTATATATTTTTCCACATCATTTTATTATATGAGACCAAAAATGAGATATATCCAAATCTCAAGTGTACCACATTATAGGAAACAGTGTTAAATGAGGGTCAACCATTAAAAGCTTTTTGGGGGCCCACTGTGATGTTTGTGAGCAATCCGCCCCATCTAAGTTCATTCATAGGGTCACAAAGACCTAGATGAAGAGTAAAAATAAATTTCATAATGATCCAAAACTTCTATAACCCCTAAAAGGGTTTCAATAGTAGACGTTTAATTCCCTATTGCGTTTTACTGTGTGGTCTACTTGATATTTAGATCTATCTTATTTTTCGTCTCAAGCCTTAATATGAGCTTACCAAATAGATGGACGATTTGAATATAACACAGACCTCATGATGGACCCACAAAAGCAACAAAAAAAATTTAAAAAAAAAAAAATAGACTGTCGAGATGCAACGGCAGTGCCACGGTAGTCTGGCGGATTTTTAAAAATTTTTTAAATTTTTTTTACAAGGAGAACTTTTTACCCCTTTACATTTTTCTCTAATAATAATTATGTAAATATATATATAAGTATAGAAAAATATTTCTAGCTTTTAATTCATTGCTTTGCCTATTTATTTAACAAGCATATCTCCTAAGCTAGAATGATTTACTTAACGGACTACATATGATTTTGGAGTAGGAGAAGCTAATTTAGCCAACCAACTTAGTTATTTTCTAAGATTTCATTGGGTTGATAATGGAAAATCCATTTCATTCACTTCGCGGTCAAATTGAAAATTGAGTGGGACAAGCTGGAAATTGAGCGGGATAAATTGGAAATTGAGGACCGGTAATATCTCTACTGCCCATACCTTCCATGCCGTTGGATACAACACTCCGCTTGAAGGGAGGAAGTGCACTGTCAGAGTGGATGAATCTGCGCCGAAGCAGCACAATGGTTATGACTGCAGCATATTCGTAATGAAATTCATCGACATTTTGTATAGCGGTCTCACTTTGGCGAGAATAGACATGCAAAAATTTACTGCCGATTGGAGGAAGTCAATAGCATATGATTGCTTGTCTCTAACCCGTAGATGATATTTGTCCAGGGCATGGGAGGAAATTTGGAAAAATATTGTATTATACGAAGTATTAATTTCATTGTTGAATATACTTTGTACATTGTTGTCCCGCTCATGTACCATTTCATGTTATATACATTGTATTATATACATCATTGAATATACATTGTATGAGGTTATCACGATGACCTTGGAAAGGTTGATCCAAGGGATGGGTTGACTGCAAAAGGGTCGATCAAAACTATATTGGGTTATCTCGTTGGTACTGAAATTATTATGCCAGCTAACAAGATAACCCAATATAGTTTTAATCAGCCCTTTTGCAATCAACCCATCCATCGGATCAACCCTCTCAAGGCTATTGTGATTAGAGAAAGAACTCGGACTGAAATGCACATACTTGAAAATTTTTTGTATATTTGCCGAAAGTGCAAAGTAAATGTATAACATACTTTGTAATTTTGGTGGATGATAAAATGAACTTTATACTTTGTCCCACTCTATTTCGAGTTTGGCCCGCTCAATTTTCAATTTAGCCCACTCAATTTCCAATTTGTCCCGCTCAATTTCCAATTTGGCTCACTTAATTTTCAATTTGGCTCACTCAATTTCTAGTTTGCCCCGCTCAATTTCATGTTTGCCCCGTTGAATTTCTAGTTTGCCCCGTTCAATTTCATGTTTACCCCGCTCAATTTCCAATTTGACTGTGAAGTGATTGAAATTAACCATGAAGTGAATGAAATGGATTTTCCACCATTGACCTCATGGAATCTTGGAAAATAACTAGGTTGGTTAGCTAAATTAGCTTCTCCTACCCTAACAATCATATATGGTACGTTAAATAAATTATTCTAGTTTAGGAAATATGCTTGTTAAATAAATAGGCAAAGAAATGAATTAAAAGATAGAAAAATATTTTTATATACTTATACATACATATTTACATAATTATATAGGGATAAAAGTTCTTCTTCTAATAATAATAATAATAATAATAATAATAATTATTATTATTATTATTATTATTATTATATATATCTCGTACTGTCTGCAGTCTGTCTGGAGACTCTTGTTTATTTTATTTTTTTTGTGTTGCTTTTATGGGTCCCATCATGAGGTCTGTGTTATATCCAAACCGTCCATCTATTTGGCGAGCTCATATTAAGGCTTGAGACGAAAAATAAGATAGATCTAACTATCAAGTGGACCACTCTATAAAAGGCAGTGGGAATTGAATGTCTATCATTGAAACCCTTTTAGGGGTTAAAGAAGTTTTGGATCATTATGAAATTTGTTTTTTCTCTTCATCAAGGCCTTTATGACCTTATGGATAGATTGGATGGAAATTAAATGTTATGGCGGGCCCTACAAAATTTTTAACGGTGAAAATCAATTTTCCTGCTCTTTGTGGTGTGGTCCAGTTGATCTTTGAATATGATTTTTTTATTTTTTTTTTGGATAATACTCTGAAATGATCTCGAAATATGGATGAACGATATGATAAATACATAGTTGTGGGCCATGTAACTTTGATCTCTTTTGAGCCGTTCGTACAACTCTCGGTTGGAGGAGCGTCAGCGCTCGTCCTCGAAAGGAAGGGGGGTATTTTCGTCCTCAAATTCATTGTCCCTACGAATAGGTCTAAGGGTATGCTTGTTAACTGTAACACCCCAGATTTTTGTCAATCTGGAGTTAGGCGTCCTTAGGCAACGGGTCAACCATAACACCTTGGTAACCTCTTAGAACTCAATTCCAAAGTCAAATGAATCATTTAGAACTAAATTCTTTAGAAAGTTAACGTGTATTAACTAGCGCTACACTAGATTTTCTGTAAAATTAGCACCAATAACTTTAAATACGATCTGTAAGACTCAAAACCTATAGAATTGTTGACGCTACGTTACCCTAAAATCTAGGATCAATCTTTAAGCCCAGTTAACCTCGGGACCATTTGGAAACTTCGTATCAGACCTAAACCGCGCGTCGAAAGTCCGATAGCGATGAACTTAGACTATTATGACCGCCTAGTTGGACTTGACTATCATTTCAAAAATCAAGCCCAACCGATGTCCTGAGACCATTTCCTTGCGTCCAGAGTAAAGAGAGTGAGAAACGGAAGATTTTTAGAAAATAAATTAGAATCTAAAACGTTTTACTTACAAGTTATTTTTAAGCATTCTGACCGTCAAAATTTGACTAAATTTCACCCTTAGATCAGGAAAATTTGCCCTTACATGTCAAAGGACTTGTGGCCTTGATCGAAGTTCGGTAACCGTTGAATTAGCACTGGTCCGCCACGAACGATCTAAAAATTCGATCGGACTGAAAACTTAACTAACTAAAGATTCGATGTTAGTGAGCTTAAGTTCGACCGCAATTGATAACAGGACCTCCAGAAGTGCTCCGTTGGATCGGAACATACCTGATTTGGTTATAACTTAAGTATACCTTGGCCCCAAGCCTATTTCCGTCATTTTTGGGCTTATAAAAAGGCCTTAAATCCTCTCTCATTTGCTCCATACGAATTCAAGAGAAATCCTAGGAGAGAGAAGAGAGAAAAGAGAGAGAAAGAGAGAGAGAGAAGTTGGTGCTGCTTCCTGGGATTCTTCTCAGTCTCTCTACGTGCCTCATCCACCCTTCTGTTTCGCTGTTCCATCGATTCCAACTCCGTTTTTAGGTAAGAAACTCTAACCTTAACCTGTTTTGAAGCATAAGATAGTTTTAACGAGGTTCTAGCTAACCTGTTTCTTGCCATAGGTAGCGTATTTGCCGTTGACGAAGACTTATCATCCGAATCATCTTGAATACGTCTTTTCTGGTTTAAACTGCAGACTATATGCGTTTAGGTTATGGTTTCCAAGACTTTCAATATTAAGTAATGATTTATTCTTACTTAGGATGCTATTTCACATGTATAAAGTGCTATCCGTTTCGTTTTTCAGTTATATGTTGATTATGTTAAATATACTGTATTCCTCGTATTTGTAAAAAATACCATATACGTATAAAATTTGGATTTGTGTTCAACATGATTATTTGCCGTGTATATATGCTTGTTGCATGTGTGACAACTCCTTAGCGAAAAGACTTGCCCTAAATCACGCCACGGCCAATATACGCTGTATATGTTAAAGTGTGTAGCCCACGTGTTTGTGAAAATGTCTAAATGAATACGGAATCCGGATTCATGCATGCCATGATTATCCGTCATGGGTATATGCAAGTGGTATATGGGGCAACTCCCTACTGAAAGGATTTGGCCTAATACATGTATAACCAACATACACATGTATGATAATGTATGTATTCTAAGTGTTTGTAAGAATGACTGAATGAGTATGGAATTCGCTTTCGTGCTCGCCATGACTAACTGTCATGGATATATGGTTGTTTTATAGGCGATAACCCTTTGACGAAAGGATTCGCCCTAATACGTATGTTAACTAATACATATCATGTATGATATAAGGTGTATGTTAGGTGTTTGTAAATATGTCTATATGAATAAATACTTGTAAGCTGTTCTTTAAATGGATGTTGAGATAAGATTCTCAGCCACTCTAATGATGTGTATGATTTTCCTCATGAATCATGTACCGCATATTATCCATGTTAATTGTGTGTATGGTTTTCTCCATGGATTGATTAACCTAGATGAATCATATTACATGTGCTTATGATTCCTCCATGTACTGTATTTCATTTAAGTTATATTTCATGAATATTTGTATGGAAGTAGGATATGAATCATATGCTAGTTATTAGTTTTGTTTGTGAATGGGGCTATATTACAGTCCAGGCAATCAGAAACCATTCTGGAAGTGGTGGCTGAGGTTACTTTCACCACACAAGATGAGTTTAGCGAATCGGAGTCATGGGGAGTTCGGCAATGGTTAGGCCACACGGAGTGCTTATGCATTCCATGTCGTTCAACTCAATGTGCGCTCGGCCTAGTTAAGCTTAACAACTAACCTGATTGACCGATGTATGTTCACTATGTTTGGTCGCCACTGTTTGAATCTAAGGCACTGAGCTTACCAGTGAAACTCCCGTTAATCATGGTACCAAGATCCCCTAAGACTCATGAACCAGACATGGTGGTATGAGACACCGTGGTCGAGCTGTCGGTCTACGCTGGGGCCACAAACCTCCCCGTAGTGACCAGTGAGCACCCTACTCTGAGCAGATTATGGTGGTATGGGACACTATATTCTTGCTGTCGGCCTATACTGATTGGTGACGAGCCCTCTATAGTGACCTTGAGTTTATCTTGACACTGCATAGGGGCGACGAGTCCTGTTATAGTCTTAAAGATATAAATAGTCCTGTATTGATAAGGTGATGAGGGAGAGGAGCAACGATTGCGCGCAACAGCCCTTGCAGCGACCTAAAACCATAACATCGTATGAGATTCCTAGGATTGATGACCCCTAAAAAGGATCAATGTTGGGAAATGATACAAGGGAAGTGCCTTAGCTTCTCAATACTGCCGTATGAAAAGGACTAATAAGAACTGGGTAATCATATTCATGACATTGCACTGCATGTGCCATTGGCGTTGGTGTGAGAGCATAGTGGTAATGATTCATGCCGCGATCGTTAGATGATATGGCATGAGGGAGTTTGTGGTAAGGGCATGCATTATTCTTCATATCATCCTTACATTAACAAGAGTACCTAGGACATGTTTGATTGTACTGCTTTATCATTACTGCTTGATTGGATTGATAATATGTTAACCTTTGCTGTATATAGATTCCACTAAGTTAATTACTCACTCTCATGTTACGAGACGGTGTTGGCCACACCAACCAGTCCCTATTTTAGTTTCAGCTAATGGCGATGCTTGTGAAGTAGAGCCGGACTTGATGATGTTGAGTAGGATTTCTCCTATATGCAGGTTTGATCGACGGGTTTACAGGGTTATTGATTAGATGCCAATACACTTGGTATTTTTCCTTTTATTTAAACACCCATGTATATTCTTTTCTTTCCATTTTAGAGTATACATGTATTTAGTTAACCTAGTAGCATGTTTACTCTCTGGAGACTTATAACAGTCTATATATGTTATATATACTATCACAGTCTTTCACTCGCATAATTTAACTGTCTCTGGAGTATGATATGCTGTCTTGGTTTAATCTACCTCATGTTTTATGCCCTAATGCTGATAACATTCACCCATCATAAAAAATGTTGTATAAGTGATGATCTAGAACTCGAGAGCTGAGTTTATGCTCGACCCCCGATTTTCTGGGATATTACATTAACACTGAATTTTGGCACTTAACGCGGAATAGACAAAATTTTCCATGTTTAGTGGTGTTTGTTAATGCGTTATTAATGCGGAAGACGGAAAGCGCTAAGTGGTTTTTCACTGAATTCTTTCCATGATAGGAGTTTGGTTTAATGGTGAACGCGGAATGCGCTCCGTGATTTTTCATTAAACAAAAATTTTTTGCTTCCGAAAGTACTCCTTTTCAAATTACTACGGCAATTTTTTCTTTTAATTGTTTGCGCAATACAAAAGCTTTAACCCCGTGAAACTTCTTTATGCCCCATCATGATTTATGTGTTTGATCCACACCGTTCATCAATTTTTTCAGATAATTTAAGATGTGATCTAATAAAAGAATCAGGTCCAATGATTAATTGGACCATAAGGTGGGGATTGAACGTCCACCGTTAAAAACTTCTTAAGAGCCGGAGAAGTTTTGGATAAAGTTGATATTTGTGTTTTCACTTCATTCACATCTACATGACCCAATGAATAGGTTGGATGGTAAAGAAACATCACAGTGGCCCTTAGAAAGGTTTCAACGGTAGATGTCATTATCACTGCAGCATCCTTTGGTGTGGTTCACTGGAGTTGTGGACTTGTTTCATCTTTAGAATCATATATTAAAATAATATGAGAACAATGATGAATGACTTAGATAAAACACTTACATCACGGTGGGCCCCACAGAGCCCTGCCTGGATGGTAATTCGTTCTGGCAAGGGTAGAACGCAATCCTCATTCGAAGCGTACGAGATTGGGAAGTGGATTGGCCGGGGTATTGACGTCAGAGTTCCGTGGGTACCATCATTATGTATTTGTTATATCCAAACCGTCCATTCATTTTGCGAGCTCATCCTAAGGCTTTAGCCAAAAAATAAGACAGATCTAAAGATAAATTGGACCACACTGCAAAGAGCAGTGGGGGATTGATTGTCTACCATTGAAACCCTTGGGGTCATAGAATTTTCGGATCAATATAAAATTTGTTTTTCCTCTTCATCTAGATATTTTTGACATTATGAATAGATTAGATGGAAAATAAATGTTATAGTGGGCCCTGTAAATTTTTTAACAGTGAAAATCATTATCCCACGGCTATTTTTGGCGTGATCCATTTGAGTTTTGGATATGATTCAATTTTTGGATAGTGCTCTAAAATGATCTAGAAAATTTGATGAACGGTGTGGATATAATAAATACATTATTGTAGGGCCCATGTAACTTTGATCTTCTTTGAACCGTTTGTACAACTCGGAGCGTCGGCACTCGTCTTCGCACGACACGTATCCAACGTTGATACGGAAACGGATTGGCTACTCCCCTGCCACTGGATGCGGATTTCCGGCCAAAGCCTTTCCCAGGAAGTTCCTACGCTGGGAACCATGTGGGGCCCACTGTGATGTTTTTCAGGAATCCGCTCCCTCCATCTGTTTTGTGAGCTCATTTTATGAGAGAAGACCAAAATTGAGAAGAATCCAAGACTCAAGTGGGCCGTACTAAAGGAAAAAGGTGTTTAGGAAAATTTCTACCGTTAAAACTTCCCTGGGTTCAACAGTGATGTTTACATGCCATCCATACCGTTAATAACGTCATCCTACTAGGATGAACTGAAAACACAGATATTAGCATGATTCAAAACTTCTATTTGCCCATGAATATTTTAACAGTAGACGTTCAATTACCCCATTTTCGGCCCACTTGAGTATTGGATACGGTTCATTTTTGGCCTCGTATCCTAAAATGCACTTAAAAAATGGATGGACGGGGAGGATTTCTCACAAACATCACAGGGGGGCCCACCTGGGTTCCCAGCGCAGGATCTTCCTGTGAAAGCCTTTCGCAGGAAATCCGCGTCCCCTGCCACTGGCCCGGTGGGTGGTGGTCGGTGCTATATGGTCCCCATGATGTATTTGTATCATGCATTCCGTTCATCCATTTTTACCTATCATTTTAAGTATCTATCCCAAAAATAAGAGGGATATAAATCTTAGGTGAACCACACCACATGAAAACAATAGTGATTGGATATGCACCATTAAAATCTTCCTAGATCCCATTGTACCATTTATTTAACATCCAATATGTTTATTAGGTCATATTTGCCCAGATGAAGTGAAAAAACAAAAATCAGCTTGATCCAAAACCTTTATGGCCCCAAAAGGTTTTCAATGGACAAAGCTCATTCAACACTATTTCCGGTAATGTGGTCCACTCGAGATTGGGATATACCTCATTTTTGGTCTCATAATATAAAATGATCTGGAAAAATATATGGACAGCATGGATGAAACACATACATCATGGTGGGGCCCATAGAGCACCGACCATCAGCCATTGGCGGGTGGCAACGGGAGTAGCCAAGCCGTTTTCCGCGTGTACACAGGCGCTGATTAGATAAAGGCATGAGAAAAATAATGAGATAAATCTAAAGTTCAAGTGGACCCCACCATAGAAAATAATGGGGACAGTGACATCCACCATTCAAAACTTCTTATGGGCCATAGAAGTTTCCGATCAAGCTTATATTTTTGTTTTCACTTCATGTATCTATATGTTAACTTATGAATAGGTTGGATCTAAAAAATACATCATGATGGGGCCCTATAAATGTTTCAATGATGGGTGTGACTGATCCTATGGTTTTTTGTGGTGGATCCACTTGAACTTTATATCTATCTCATTCTTTTTCTCATGCCATAAAATCATCTCTACAAATGGTTGGACAGTATGGATACAAAACACGCATCGGGGGGGGGGGGGGGGGGGGGGGGTCCGCAGAGCTTGGTGCGTCACTTGAGTTGTGATTTGGCTACCTACCTTGTCGGTATCTAATCCACACCTGTATACACTAGCTCATGTACGCGTGGAAAAGCCTTTCGCAGGAAGTTCCTACACTGGAAACCTATATGAGGCCCACCCTCACTTTTGTGATAAATCTACTTGTCCATCCGTTTTGTGAACTCGTTTGAGAACATTAGGCCAGAAAATGAAGAAATTGCCGCACACTTATATGTGCAAATCACTATTTTTTTATCTGTTTTTATGAATAATGATATTTAAATTTCCTATTAAGTACTTTATAGTTTTTTTGAATTAAATAGAATAATTTTATTTTCATTTAATAAAAAATATTTTCTTTATAACGTAAAACATTTCCAAATAGGAGATAGGGGCAAATGTGTCAAATTAACATTTTTCAGACATTTCAGATGTTTGTTAACAAACATATTATTTCAAATTCAGTACTTAATTTTCAGACTTCAACCATAATTACCAAATAAGTTTTTTTACTTCAGACTTCATATTCAGGCTTTAGATTTCAGATTCAGATTCAGATTTCAGATTCAGGCTTCAGACTTCAGATTTAACAAACAGGGCCTTAATGGTGAACGTGGAATGCGCTCCATGATTTTTCATTAAACAAAAATTTTTACTTCCAAAAGCACCCTTTTTCAAATAACTACGACAATTTTTTCTTTTAAATTGTTTGTGAAATACAAAATTAACCTTTAACTTGTGAAACTTCTTTATGCCCCACTATGATTTATGTGTTTAATCCACAACGTCCATCAACTTTTTCAGATCATTTAAGGTGTGAGCTAATAAAAGAAGTAGGTCTAATGATTAATTTGACCACAAGGTGGGGATAGAACGTCCACTGTTAAAAATTTCTTGGGAGTTGGAGAAGTTTCGGATCAAGCTGACATTTGTGTTTTCATTTCATCCATGTCTACGTAACTTAATGAATAGGTTGGATGGTAAAAAACCGTCACAGTGGCCCTTAGAAAGGTTTCGATGGTAGATGTCATCATCACTGTAGCATCCTTTGGTGTAGTTCAATGTAGTTGTGGACCTGCTTCATCTTTTGAATATTATATTAAAATAATCTAAGAAAAGGGATAAACGGTTTAGATGTGCCGATACATCACGGTGGGCCTGACCACAGAAGTGCCCATTCCGATCTAGGGACGGGCAGGGGTAGTACGCAATCCATATACCTTTAGACCGTTCGTACAACTCAGGGATCAGTGAGCGTCAATGCAACGCACATACATTGGTTATATAGCTAGTGTGTGGTTGTGCTTTGTGAGCGCCACCATGATGTATACATTTCATCCATGTCGTCCATCTATTTTTATAGATCATTTTATGCTATTACAAGAAAAATAAAGTATATCCCAATCTCAAGTGGACCACATTATAGGAAATAGTGTTGAATTAACGTCGACCATTAAAAACTTTTTGGGGGCTATAAAAGTATTGGATCAAGCTGATCTTTGTTTTTCCCTTCATCTGGATCTTAGTGACCTAGTCAACAGATTGGATGTCAGATAAACAGTACAGTGGGCCTTAGGAAGATTTAAATGATGGATATCCAATCACTATTGTTTTCCTGTGGTGTGGTCCACAAGATTTATATCCCTCTTATTTTTCAGCTAAAGCCCTAAAATGATCTTTAAAAATGGACGAACGGAATGGATGAAACCCATACATCACGGTGGGGCCCACAGAGCACCCATAGCCAGCAACGAGGCTAGTGTCGAGGGAGTAGCCAATTCGTTTCCAGGAGCCTGGGCGCTTGTCACGGATGAAGTGGGATGAAGTGGTAACTCAGTACACTTTTATCGTACTGAGTAAACTCAGTTGAGCCTACTATGAATGTATGTGGGTTATCCACATTGCCCATCCGTTATTAAAGATCATTTTAGCTGTTGATTTCAAAATATAAATATGTCCAAAGCTCAAGTGGACCACATCAAAGGAAACATTGGGAATAATGACTTCCACCGTTGAAACCTTGCTAAGGCCCAAAGTGATGTTTATTTGTCATCCAACTTTTTCATAAGATCAAAAAGACATAGATGAAGGGAAAACACAAATAACAGGTTGATCCAAAACTTGTATGGGCCCTAGGAAATTTTCAACGGTAGAATTTCAATTCACACTGTTTACCATGGTGAGGTCCACTTTAGATTTGGATATATCCCATTTTTGGTCTCCAGCCATAAAATTATTTATTAAAATGGATGGACAGAGTAGATATAATATGTAAATCACAGTGGACCCTATAGAGTTTACCCAATACGTTTAATGTACTAAGTTACTCAGTACGAAATCAGCTTCCGTCACGGACGCAGATTTCCAGCGAAAGCCTTTCGCAGGAGGTTCCTGCACTGGGAACACTAGTGGGGCCCACTGGGATATTAGAGAGAAATCCTTACCGTCCATCCATTTTTTGAGTTCATTTTAGGACATGAGGCTAAAGATGAACCATATTTAATGCTCAAGTGGGTCAAAAGCATGATAATTAAACGTTCGCAATTAAAATATTCGTGGCGTCATAGAAGTTTCGAATCAAGCTAATATTTTTGTTTTCAGTTCATCCCAATAGGCATGACGTTATTAACGGTATGGATGGCATGTAAACATCACTGTCGAATCAGGGAGGTTTCAACAGTAGGAATTTTCCTAAATACCTTTTCCTTTAGTATGGCCGTTTGAGGCTTGGATCCTGTTCAATTTTAGTCTAATTTTCTAAAATGAACTCACAAAACGGATGGATAGAGTGGATTCCTGACAAACATTACGGTGAGTCTCACCTAAGTTCCCAGCGACAGGAACTTATTGCAAACGGCTTTCATAGGAAATCCGCTCCTCGTCTCATGGAACGTATCAATGTTGGATACTCCCCTGCCAGCAACCCGGTCGTCGGTGCTATGTGGCTTCATGATGTATGTGCTTCATCCATTCCGTTCATCCATTTTTACATAGCATTTTATGTACCTATCCTGAAAATAAAAGGGATATAAATCTCAGGTTAATTTTCATACATACATATTATTAATTTTTTATTTATTTTTATGAATAATGATATTTTAATTTTCTATTAAATACTTTATAATTTATTTGAATTAAATAGAATAATTTTATTTTTATTTAATAAAAAATAATTTCTTTATAATATAAAGCATTTCCAAACAGAAGATAGATAGGAGCAAATGTGTCAAATTAACATATTTCAGACATTTCAAATATTTGTTAACAAACGGATTGTTTCAAATTTAGTATTTAATTTTCAGACTTCAGCCATAATTAACTAAACATGTTTTTTGACTTCAGATTTCAGATTCAAGCTTCATATTCCGAATTCAGTCTTCAACTTTCAGATTGAGGCTTTAGACTTCAGATTTAACAAATGGGGCCTAGGTTATAAAACTAAGTTTGTATTGTTTTATAAAAACAGCTGGATAAAAGGTGGGGTCTACAGTCCCAAATTTCTCATTTCCGAACGAGCAGTCGATTTATGTTACGCCGCGCCTTCAACTTTCAGTGCCTGCGTACGAAAACATTAATACTCTGCCAAGCATCGACTAACTTATTACGTATCCTTTTCAGTAGTTCGCACGCTTGCTCATGCTACCGCCTACTGGCATCTGCACTTGTTTTGAAATTGGGACGGGCGTGGCGTGGGGCCACCGTGATGTATATGACTTATGTCTACACCGTCCATCCTTTTTTAAAACTCATTTTATGATATGATTCTAAAAACAAAGCAGATCTAAATCTCAGGTGGACCGTTATACAGGAAACAGTGGTAATTGAGTATTAAAAACTTTCTGTGAGCCACAAAAGTTTTGGATCTAGTTTATATTTGTGTGGTCTCTTCATCCGGGACTCTGTGACCATATCAACAGGTTGGATGATAAATAAACATTCCGGTGCCTCCCATGTAGTTTTTAATGATGGGGATTCAATCAAGACTGTTTCCTATGGTATAGTCTACCTAAGATTTGGATTAGCTTCATTTTTGGGTTCTCTAAAATGAGCTTTCAAAATGGATGGACAGTGTGGATCATAGTGGCCCCACCGTTAGGGATCCACTAACCTTCATGGATTCAAGGATCCACCCAAACTGCCCTGCGATGGACGTGACTTACATCCATCCATTTTGAAACCTCATTTGAGGTCATGATCCTAAATTCGAAGTAAATCCAAATCTTAGATGGACCATACCACAATGAACAATCATAATTGAATCCCCACCATTAAAAACTTTATAGACGCACTCAAAATGTTTATTTTCCATCCAACTCATTTTATGAGGTCACAAATACCTAGATGAAGAGACCACATGATCAGTGTCATCCAAACCTTCGTGGCCTATGAGAATTTTTTAACGATTGATTGCCACTATTTCCTCTCTTATAGTCCACCTGAGATTTCGATTTGCTTCATTTTTAAGGTCATCCCCTCAAATGAGTTTTCGAAATGGAAAGACGGCGTGGATATAAGCCACGTAGAGCTGGGCTAAAAGGGACTGATCCAACGGATTTGACTCGATCCGCCCTGAACAAATCCAAACCAAAGGCCATGATCAGGTCGGATCGAGGTGGCCCAGCAAGATCCGATCGTTAATCGGATCAATTTCAAATCAATGGCTATTTCGGACTGACCTGATTTAGAATCCGATTTGAATGGATCCCATCCGATTCAATTTGATTCGATTTGCACAACATTTATTCACCGTTGTTTCATATAATGTTGTCTACTTGAGATTGGGATAAACTTCGTTTTTTACCATAAAATGATCTAGAAAAATAGATGGACGGCATAAATGAAGAAAATACATCATGGTGGGGCCCATAAAAGCACTGACTTATCATCATTTGAATAATAGGATGCAGAGTACCCAATCTACCTTCTCTCCCACGTCTCGAGGCTCCTCGTACAGAGCTCTTTAATGACAAGGGAGTCCATTACATCTTTGTTTGGGACGTTAGGTGGGTTCTACCGTAATGTTTGTGATAAATCCACATTGTCCATCCGTTTTGGGAGCTCATTTTAATACATGCTGCAGAAATAAAGTATATCCAAGACTCAAGTGGCCCTTACGAGAGGAAACCGTATAGATTCAATGATCACCTTCCTCTATTTTTCCTCTCATCTAGCACACTTGAGCTTTGGATCTACTTATTTTTTGGTATCATGTTCTAAAACGAGCCCTCGTAACTGATGAATGATGTGGATTTCTTACAAATATCAATGTGGGCCCATGCGGCATAAAATCCACGTCCTAGGAAAAACCTTTGGCAAGTGTACTACACACTAGCCGACATGGTTTTGCATGTTGCCATCAACAAGTTTTGTGGGCCCCATCATGAGGTATGTGTTATATCTAAATCGTCCATCCACTCGGCAAGCTCGTCTTAAGGGTTGACCTTAAAATAAGACATATCTAAAGATCAAGTGGACCACACTGCAAAAAGCAGTGGGATTGAACGTCTACCGGTGAAACTTTTAACGTGAAGAATATTTGATCTGAACCTTATGTAACCCGATCCGACTCAATTTTTTAGACCGAGTTAGACACGGTTTGGGGTCAAGCCAACAGCACAATGGTTCGGATCGAGTAAATGGACCCGGACTCAGTTCCAGATTTGACCAGATTCGGGTCAGGTGTTAAAATCTTCCTACCAGGTCGAGTTGGGGCAATGCGTTCTGACTCGACTCGATGCCCACCTCTAAAGCCACGTACATCACGGTGGGCCCCATGGTCAGGGATGCTACCCGCCTAGATGGATCCGGGGACGTACGGTAGCCGCACTCCATTGGTACGCGAATAAGGTGGGCCATCATGTATACGGTTAGCAAATATTACAAACCGACCATTGTTTTCTCCAAACCGCTGCCTATTTAGGCATTTATGGGCGGTCGACGTTGATGACTTGATGGATTGATCGTCTGGATCAGGGAAGAAGATGTGACCCATCCGATGTCATTTTACACACGTGCTGACGTGGCACGTGCGGCCTTGTGTAAAGGAGAAATGATCAGGATCAGAAGCGGATTGGGTGGTGACACCGAGTGCTGGGTTGTTGGCCCACCTTGACGTACGTGTGTTTTTATTCCTGCCGCCATTTGTTTTTTCAGATCATCTCAGGGAATGAGCCAAAAATAAAGCAGGGTAAAAGATCAAGTGTCCACACCACAGGAAGTAACGGTGACTGAACGCTCATCATTAACATGTTGGATGGCAAATAATTACAACGGTGGGCCCTAAGGGTTTCAACGGTGGGTGTCATTATTCCAATGTTTCATGTGGTGTGGTTAACTTCATTTCTTGGGATTATGGCCCAAATGACCTTGTAAAAAGGATGGGCGAAGTCCATATATATATATATATATATATATACCGAGAGTCTCGGTCTCCTGCGCACAAGGCCGTACAGAGTTTTAATGCGAGTTTTAATATAAGCGGTACGCACGGCTGGGATTGGGTAGCCGTTAGAATGAGAGAGTCTGGAAAACAAAGACTCGCGCCTAGATTTTTGCAATCTCACGGGATTGCGAACTGAGTAAACTCCGTGGGGTCCGCTGTTATTTATTTATTTTATTAACTCCGTTCATCAATATTAACCGATAATTTTAAAGCTTTAGCCAAATATGAAAGCATATCAAAATCTTAAGTAGACCATGTCACAGGAAACAATGTGATTGAACCTCTATCATTAAAAAATTCTTAAAGGCTACGGAAGTTTTGAATCAAGCTGATGTTTCTGATTTCTCTCTATACATATCTTTTGGATCTTATGAACAGGTTGGATGATAAATAAATATTATTGTTGGCCCTAGGAAGATTTCAATGGTGGAAATCATTATTTCACACTGTTTCTAATGGCATGGTCCACTTAAGCTTTGGATTTACGTCAATTTTTGGATCAACCCTTAAAAGTAGTAGGAAAAATGGATGAACAGTTTGGATAAACTACAAATATTCAAGGTGGGCCTAACTGAATTTACTCAGTATTATAAAAGCATACTGAGTAACTCAGTACAAAGTCTGATTTCCTGAAAATTATGGCGAGGTGGCAACGGACCGTGACTTTCCTGTAACATAAAGATATGTGGACCCCACCAATATGTTTTTGTTGCATCCAATCCGTCGATCTATTTTTTCACCTCATTTTAGAACATGAGCCCAAACATGAGGGAGACCCAAAACTCAAATGGGGCCCACGAGTGAGTATTGAACGTCCACCGTTGAAAAATTAGTGGGTCCACAGAAGTTTTGGATCAAGGATATAACTGTGTTTTCAGTTCATCCATGTAGGAATCACCTTATGAACGGTGTGGATGGCATATAAACATCACGGTGGTACCATGAAAGTTTTAATGGTTGTATAATGAAAGTTTTAATGGTGTAATGGACAGTGTTTTGTGGGCCGATCATGATATATGTGTTTTCCATTCATCCATGTCTGTGTAATCTTATGGAGTAAAATGGATGGATGGAGTGGATAAATTAGGTAAATCATGGTGGGCCCCACAGAGTTTACTCAGCATGTTAAGCATACTTAGTTGCTCATTACATGTAATCCGCTTCCGGTTATGATGAGGTGATATCGATGCGTTCGGGGACGCGGATTGCCTTCTTACTTTGCCAGTCGCTATGTGGCTACTGTAAGGTACTTTGTGGGCCCATCATGATATATGTATTTAATTCATGTTGTCCATTCCTATTGAATGATTATTTTAGGGCATGATCTAAAAATGAGGTAAATTTAAATCTCAAATGGACCACATCACATGAAACAGTGGTGATTCAACGCCCACTATTAAACAGTAGTGATTTACCTATTTTATCACTTCGTTCATCCATTTTACTAGATAAGATTACACAGACATGGATGAATGGAAAACACAAATATCAGCTTGAGCCAAAACTATTCTGGCCTGGAGAATTTTTCAAATGTGGACATTAAATTCACACTTTTTCTTATGGTGTGTTCTACTTGATCTTTGGATATTCTTCAATTTTGGGATCAACCCATAAAATGAGCTGGAAAAACGGAAGGACAGTGTGGATAAACCACATACATTAATTCATGGTGGGCCCAACATAGTTTTGTTGAGCATGATAAAAGCCTATAGAGTAACTTAGTACGCAATTTTATTTCACGCGACCCTGCTACAGTTGGACGGCAAATAAACATTACAGTGGGCTCATGAAGTATTTAACGACGGGTGTTTATTCACAATTGTTTTCTTGTGGTGAGGCCTATTTGAGACTCGGATATACTTTGTTACCGAGATAATAATTGAAAACAATCAGAAAAATTAGATGGACAATATGGATTAAACACATACATTATAATCAACCAAAAGAGAACCATCCAATAGCTTCATTATTTTGCAAACTCTCTCACTCTCACCGCTGTCGAATCCTGGCCATGAGTAGAATCTAACAACTTATATACAAGTTCGCATTAAAGCTTCGTGCAGCCTTGTGCGCAAGAGGCCATTTCTCTCTCTCTCTCTCTCTCTCTCTCTCTCTCTCTCTCTCTATATATATATATATATATATATATATAGGAATAGGTACTATTCGCTGGACCTCATCGGTCCATCCCATGAGGTCGAGCTGTGTGGGCCCCACCGTGATGTGTTTCGAACATCTACCCAATCAGTCAGATGCACTATTCCATCGGGGGCTTAGGTCTCAAAAATCAAGTCAATCCGTGACTTTTGTGGGCCAAACCACATGCAGAAGTGGAGAGGCGCCGTGCACCATTAAAACATTCATAATCATTTTTGGGGCCCACAATAGATGTGGTTTGCAAATCCATCCTATCCATTATGTGTGTCCCACTTGTATGAGGGTTCAGACCAAGTTTCACCAGCATTAGAAACTCAAGTGCACCCCCACAAAGTGCTTTTATATGTTTTAACGGTGTTTCACATGATTTTAAATGGTATGGCCCACCTGAGTTTTGTATTCGGCTGATTTTTGGGATATCCCATAATTTAAAAGGGATGCATCAAATGCACGGTGTTGATGGTTGACACGCATCACGGTGGGGCCCACACAGCTTGACCTCACGGGAGCTTATAGTGAGGTCGAGCGCATGGTACCTTTTCCCTATATTTAGGTGGGCCCCACAGCGTCCAACACCACCACCCAATCCGCTTCCCTAGCACTGCGAGTTACGGTGCTGCACATTTGTTTTCTACCAACTCGTCTGGATCTTGAATATCATAATAAACTAAATAAGACTGATCTTAGCATCAGGTGAGCCTCATCATTTAAATCGGTAATATGCTGATCTGACCTAATTCTAATTTTTGGCATACATGATGAGTATATCAGATTTATTTTAACGGACTGGATCTCCTTCATATGGGACCCATTGATGGGTAGAAATGTCTGCAGCACGGTATCTTTATGGTGCACATGGCAGTACCCGATCATTTCTCTTAGAAACCTCCGGATATTAGAACCCTGACCTTTGCTAAGCACACACGCACGTGCAATAAAGCTCATGGACACGCCTTACGTGTGTAATAAAGACAATAGAAATGAGATCCAATCCATCCATCAGAACGAAAGAACTATATTTATGCTAAAATAATAGAATCAGATCGATCCAATGGTTAATATTTCTACAGTTTGTAAAACAATTTACGGCTGTGAAGAATTTGGCTGAAGTTTTCTCACCCATCCACTTATTTCCAATATTAGATATACATTCTGAGTAGACCAAATGTATTTCTTCGAAAGAGAGTCTGAAAAAACTGATGGATGGATTGGATCTCGGACATACTTGCCACGCTGGCACATGTACTGCGTGTACATGAGCTTTATTGCAAGCGCGTGCGCCAAATAAATTGCCGCAAGACGAGAATAATATCCTGATACGATCATTCCGTACAAAATGGGGCCCATACCTGTTCATCCAAGCTGTTCATGTGATGGATCGCTTAAAAATTACAGAAACGGACGAATTGTCATCTAAACCCTATCCTTTTTTTCACGACGGTTGTTGAGTGTTTCCTACCCGTCTATTGTTAGACGATTGATAGACAGGATATCATGTTGCAAGCGGAGATATTTATAAGATAAGGCTTGCTAAGCCCATACGCGTGTTAAATAACGCCCGTGTACACGCTACATATGTGCCAATATGGAATGATAAGTCCTAGATCTAAACCATCCACCGGAACGAATCCACTTAATTAAATGTCCTGAAAATGAATTTGATTTACTTATCATATCGGCCACAATTTTTTTAAAAAATGTACGGTTCGACATGCTTGGCTGACGTTTTCTAACCCATACACGTGTTTTCAATATTGGGGCCAGCATTTTGATTGCACCAGATTTTTATTCTCAAAGAAATAAAATCTCGCAGGTAAAAGGTCGGATCAATCTGATGGATGGATTAGATCTCGTACGTGTGTTCCATGCTAGCACATTTTTGGCATGTACACTAGCTTTATTCGCACACGCGTGCGCACTACGCGTGGTCTCTTTCATGATATGCATGTATCTCTACATCGCTACTCGAATCAGCTTATTATTCTGCAACTCTTGCTACTTGGCCCGACCTTGATGTTTTCATGGCAATCCAATCCATACATAACGGTCAAACTAATATTATATTTAGATTCCTTAAAAATCAGGTGGATCCAACCGTTAATAAGACCATCACATTAATCGAAGGTTTTTAGGTGGTTTTCATTTTTTTCTAAGTTGTGGCCCACCATGTTTTCTTCATTCAATGAAACATGTTCATCAAGTGTTCCTGATTTTGATGATGTGATTTCTAAAATATCACGCCCATAAAATCATCATTTGGGCCACACCACATAAAACAAATGACAACCGTCCAAACACCTCCCAATTCGAATAGTGGTCCACGTTGGTTGGATTGGTCTGATTTTTTTCAACCGAAACTTTCATGTTTAAAAAATACTTTTTGACAAGTTGGATGATATACATAGACTTCGGTGGGCCCCACTTGCAGCGTTTCTATATTACAGGGAGGAAGCTTTTTCTTCCACCTGCCCCCTTTGAAAAGAAAATGAAGAAGCTTTTTTCCACCAGTGTTGGACCCGTCGCCGGGTCAAGTTGGACCGGATTGTGTCCAAATTCGAATCGAGAAACTTTCAATACCTGGCAGTAGGGATGAAAGTTGGGCGGGTTCAACCCGACCAACTTGTGATGGACCCGATATTGGGTTGGGCTTGAGGAGGATATTTTGCGTCCGATCTTAAGCTTGGGCTATACAAATATCAACCCAATAAAACTTGAGTTGGGCTCAGGTTGAGGTCTCAGGTTGCCCGACGGGTTCAATATATAAGTTGCTTATAAATTATAATTGAGTGTGGATTGTTTGTGTCGAAGGTATACTAGTGATGTCGAGTCTCATTTGTCCATGTAATTTTCAAAGACTCAAGCTAACAATATATGCTATATTTCTTTGTTGCAAATAGATTTCATGTTATGATATATGACTTTTAAATGAGTAGTTGTCTTTTATTTTAGCTTATTTTTTTAAAGAAAAAAATAAAATTTTTTTTTATAATAAATAATCACGTATTTAATTAATAAAATTATAAATACAAAAAATAAGTCCTATATTAAAATATAATAAACTAATGTAATAATGAAAATATTAGCACGTATATACTCGACCAACCCGATCAACTCAATCGAGCCTGCTTGGGTTGGGCTTGGGTTAAGAATTCCCAACCCGAGATTGGGTTGGGTTGGGTTAGGGTTGAGGTATAGGAACCTTGGGTTGGGTTAGGGTTGAGCACCAACCCGACACAACTTGCCCGACTTTTAGCCCTACCTGACAGAACTCGATTCGAACTGGGATTGAGTCCGTTCCTTTGACTCGATTCAATCCGTCACACTGTTGGCCTAATCTGAACCGAGTCCGACTCGGTCAGGGAAACCGAGTCGGATCGGGTTGGGTACAGTTCGGATCAAATCCTCCATTTCAATAGTAGATGTTCAACTCTCATTGTTTTTTATAGTGTGGTCCACTTGATCCTTATATTTGTCTTATTTTTCAGCTCAAGTCTTAAGACGAGCCCGCCAAATGGATGGACAGTTTGGATATAACACCTACCTCATGATGGGACCCACAGAACTTGCTTACGTCAATACACCAGCCGCAGTTGGCATGGTGCATGGTACACCTGCCAAAGGGGTCACGGTTACCCTCCCATTAAAACATCATGATTATTTTTTAGCCCACCAAGGTGTGGTTCACAAATCCAAACCATCCATTATGTGTATCCCACTTGGATGAGGGGTTAGACCAAGTTTCAGATGCATTGGGCCCCACCAAGTGCTTTTATATATTTTAGGAATGTCTTCACATGATTTTAGATGGCATGGCCCACCTGAGTTCCATATAAGGCTGATTTTTGGGATGCTCCATAATTTAAAGGGGACCCATCAAATGCACGGTGTTGATGTTCGACACACATCACGGTGGGGCCCACACAGCTTGACCTCACGAGAAGTTCCCATGAGCTAGACAGCATAGAACCCATTCCCTTGCTCTGTGTAGCTCGGTGCTCGATGCACCTTTAGCCTTGAGCACAATAGAGGGATTGGCTACTCGTCCTTCCACTAGCCAATGGTGGATAGTCGGTGCTCTGTGGACCCTAGCATAATGTCTTTATTTCATCCATGTTGTTCATCTATTTTTCTAGATCATTACAGTAAATAGTATTGAATGAACATTGTGCGGATTGGGTCGGATCGGATTTCGGATTGAATCAGTCCAAATTGACCACAATCCGAACTCGATCCGAAAACTGTCGGATCTAAATGGCCCTACTCGATCCGCACTGATTTAGGCCATCGGTTCAGTTCGGAACGGGTCGAATCAGGTCTGATCGGGTCGGATCCACCAGATTGGGTCAGACATGCCCAACTCTAGCTGCTGATTATCCAACCTCCTAATTAAAGCATAGAAAGACATATAAGGTAGAAAAGCTTTGATACTCTTGAAGACTACATTGCTTGATACACAGGCATTGAAGAATTTTACACTTGGAATAGAAATAACTTATTATAAACCCTTCAAATTGTGTGGAAAAGTTCATATTGTTTATAGATAGAAAGTTATGCTTATATGACTATCTAAACCCTCAATTGGTGGACTCTTATGAGACAGCTAATAAAAAATAATTCATAAATAATTGTTCAAACAAACATCAGAAGTTAAAGATAGTTAAATAATCTTGATTTCAATATAATAACCTGTCTACTGAGTCATCATAATTGGAACGGTTAACTTTAATTTAATACGTGCCACTCGTACAATTTCGGGGCGCCTGCGTATCAATCATCCCACCATTCCATAGTATCAAATATTCGAGAAAGCTTCGATGTTAGTTTTGCACCATTTTACAAACGGTGGTGATCCATTATCTGAGTACGTACGTGTAATTGGCTACATTTGTCGAGACCATCCGAATCGACGGCCCACATTTCAGACAATATACATAGAGAGGAATGCTCACATGCGCACCTAATTACCTGAGTACCCGTGCATATTTGCGCGCGTCCCATAGGCATGGATTCCGAACGGTCCACATGATGCGACGCACCTTGAAACCTCACATACCTTGAAACCTCACTAGCCCAACTTCCAGCTTGATGAAAAACATTGGTGGGCCATGGAAAAAGGATACAATATTATCCATTGATTCACATTTCTCTTTTCTATGGCCCACTAGAGTTTTAGATCAAGCTAAAAATTAGGCGTATAAAAGTTTAAAGGATGTCGCATCACATGGACTGTTCGAATTTTATGCTCATGACATGTGTACAAAGGAGTGCATGTGTGCACACAAACATTCTTATATATATTTGATTTAGATATCATATCATTTGTTCAATGACAAATTTAAGTTAGGATAAATATCCTATTATTGTTTTGCCAATGTTTCATGCAAGAAATTTGTTTCGGTTGTTTTCTATATTAGTTGTGCAGGTGTAGGTGTGATAGAATTGAAATTGCATAGGTAAACATGTCATGTATGATCGAGATTAAAGAAATCAGTCGCCTATTTCCCTACTTCCTCAATGTGTAAAATTAGATTAGAAGATATTCAAATGATAGGGTTAGTCATCTAATGATGGGCTGCACCTTTGCCTTTATCAAATGACTTTTCTATTAACAGGTGGAAATGAAGAAGAGATTTTTATAGTGCCATGAAAATTCCTAACTACCTACTCAGTTATTGCTAGGAGATGCCATACAAAAGGTAAAATAACAATCTTGAAAAGTAAAAATTACATTATTGAATTTAAATTGACATGGTTTGTTTAGATTGGCGTGAGACAGTCATATGCGTTGCTTTGCTGTGTTATTTATATATTTGATTTATTTTGATATTTCTTCCGTTCGATGCTTACCTTAACCATTCTCCGTCACGAGTTTCTGGTTATTTTTTCAGTTTTGGTTGTGACTGCCTTTAGCTTGATACGTTTCAACTGTGTTTACGGATAAAATCTCTCCGTATCATGTCTGCATATGTTTGAATACACTGCGTATCATGCGACTCCAAACTCCTCGATTGCTGGTGACTACGATAATGGGCTTATAGTTTTTTTCATTTTCTGTGCAGGTTTTCTGATCGATTTTGACAGTCGGTCTGGATTCACGTAAAATAGTTCTACGTATGCAGTTGAAGAGTCACCGATATTTAGGGCCTGTTTGGATGCCTTAAGTTCTTTTAAGTTTTAAGTAACTTACCTGTAAGTCATTTATAAGTGAAAGTTACTTGCAGATAACTTGTTTGGATGTAAGTTGTAAGTCATTTGAAGGTAAGTTTTTTTGTTCGAATAACCTATAAATTACTTTCAGGTAGAAAGCTGTATATTCACAATGAATAGAGCTTAGATTGCATAATCATTCTAAAATGTTATAATCATATATAAAAATAAATATGTTATTTTGTTAAGTTCATCAAGATAAATATTTGAGATAATTATTAAGCTAAACTAATCATCAAGTGAGCTATAAAAGTGAGCCCACGAATTCAAAATATCTACAATATGGAGTAATAGCTCAATTAAAGCATTGACAATAAACTTAAAAATATTAATAGAAAATTTAATAATTAAATTACTTGCATTTCAACTGTGCAATCTGATGTAATTTTCAAGGGCCAGCGTATCATCAATCCCACTCTATCATCAAAGTTTTTCTCATTTTCTAACAAGGAGTTTGATGCTCAGGATCTAAGAGATTCACCAACACTGATGTAGATCATTAAATTACTTGCATTTCAACTGTGCAATCTAAGAGATTCACCAACACTGCAAGTATATCACAAGATCACCAACCGCAGGCCACAGACAGTGAGACCAACCAGATAAATGATCTACAGGATATAAGTGACTGTTTGGACGACAACGTGCCTTATATAATAACGTCAAACTACTCTCGTTTTCAAGGGAGAAAAAAATAGTAGATGAAACCCTACCGTTTTAGAAAAAGAAGAGACGGCAAGCAGTAACTGCGGTGAGAGATTGCAGAGACGCACAGAGATTTGGTCAGATGGTGCGTTTCTCCCTCTTCTCCTCTTTTTAAAAATCTGATTGTTGAGCCATTCATTTACAGGGAAGTGACTTTCCACCCCCATCCCTCTACAGTTTTTTGGTAGATTTACCTGTAAGTCACTTACAGGTTGTAAGTTACTTACGGGTGATTTTTCTCCCCCAAACAGCACCTATAAATGACTTCCTTGTAAGTCACTTCCCGCTTACCCAACCTACAGACACCCAAACATGCCCTTAATATACGGTGTAAAACTAACACATGAATCCCCTCGCCTCAAATAACTCTGCAATAAAATTCTGGACACTCTCCTTCTCGCGATTCTCTCTCGCTCGCTCGCTTACTCGCTCTCTCCCTCCTCTCTCTCTCTACAGAAGGTAAGAATTCATACTGCCAATCTCTTAATTATTTGATAATTTTCTGAATATTTCAGTCGATCTAAATGAAAAATCCATACAATTTGCTTCTCTTTTTAGAACTTTCTACTCCATAATCCGAATCATCCACATCCCTAAAAAAATGCTTCCTTTCATGGGTTTATTCTATTTTCTTCTGTTCTTCTGATTTCTTCATATTTTCCACCATTTTCAGATTTTTATGATCTGGGTCTCTGTTGTTTCCATCGTTTCCGTTGTATATTTCATTCGAAAGGTTTGACTTATAAAATATTTTTTATTCAATTTCAGTGGCATAGCTTGGTTGATTCTGCCTTTCAAAGGTCTGGGTCTGCAAAGATGGGATTTTTGGGATTATTCTCATCTGTTTATGTGATTATTGAATCTTGCAAAGGTGGGCGGCGGTGTCTCCTATGCAAAATGCAGCCATTGCACATTTTTGGAACATAAATTACCTTGTTTTGGTCATCGTCCAGATGTTGAATCTCTGCCAATTCATTGAAAGAGGCTTCATCTGTATTTAGATGATTGTTATTGAGTGGAGAGGGTGATACAATGATGTCGAGGCATCGTGATTAGTTGGGCCGTCGAACACATGGGCCAGATTAGAATTGACCCTGTAGACCACCATCTGATCCTTGGCATAACGAGAATCATACTTTGGATCTTTCCGGCCGCTTTCCATGACATTGTCATCTTCAATGATGCTGAGTTGCTTATACTCAAGGTTTAGTGTGCGTTTGGCTGCGCCAAATATCATGAAATTTCAGGACATTTCATGATTAATCAGTCTAGTTTGGTGCAATATTTCATGACATCTCATGAAATTTGTGCAAACAAACTCTCCCTTAACCATAAATTTTGTTGATGTTTGTTGAGCACCTTAAAATAAGGAAGGATTATTTAATATGTTTTGTGCATGTGCACATTGGCACCTTGGCAATAGTCAGCACATGTGGCACATTTGTGTGGCTTGAAAATGTACGGTGGCACATATAGCACATGTGGGGTGCTTAAAGATAAACGGTGACACATGTGAGGTGCTTTATGACAAGAATATTCACCTATTGTCCATCGATTACACCTTTCGGCCTGATCTTAGGGCCTGCCTAACTCACGCTCTGTGGACAAACCTTGCGGAGGAACCTTTAGGTTCTCCGGGCATTGGATTCTCACAATGTTTGCATTACTCAAGTCGACATTCTTGGTTCCACTCCATCCACACCTGCTTGTGCTGGAGCTTCTTTCTAAGTGGAACACTCCCCTAATTCACGATGGCACGAGGCCCACATGTCACGTGAAGGGCATTTAAATGCTGAACGTGGCATATTTTTGGTGCTTGATGATGGACTATAGCTCTTGCGGCACATTGTCACATGTAGCACGTGTACCAAAACTGATTTGTCAGACATGTACCTTGACGAGGATAAGCAAGCAAGAGTTTTTTTTTTCCCTTCAGAACAAGTCCTTTCTAATGTCCAAAAATCAGAACAAGCTGTTCTCACTTTTATTGAGTTCTATGTGGAAAATATTCAACGAACCATGGACAAGTTGTTAGTTTTGTACAGCAAGTTTGGAACTAAACTTTTTCTACTACAAATAGGTCCCTGAAAGTTGGGGAGATTTGGGTTTGAGGGGAAGGAGAAAAATAGTTAATGTGGAAAGAAGGAATATACCTTCAGTAGATGATATTTGTTTGATCGAGAAATAGAACCGTGATGCTATGATACAATAATGGAAGTAGAGAGAGATGTCTTTCTAATAATTGATAATACAAAATGGAAAAAAAACCCAATAAATACATAGAGACAAATGGGCACATGCTAAATTGCTAATAAGAGTTAAAGATTAAAATGCCCTTAATGAAAGTTATTCTCTACACATGAGGAGAATCCAAATGGGCCTGAAATACCGTAAGCATATCTGTAGCATTGATATGCTCTGTAGCACAATGCTTGGCAGCATGTTTTTAGGGGTTGCATCTCTCAATGATTTCAGGCCGATTAGTCTGCTGGGTGGGCATTACAAAATTCTCGCTAAAGTCTTGACTTCCAGATTAAGGACGGTCATGGGTAAGATCATATCTGCCAACCAAAGCACTTTTATTTCAGGAAGACAAATCGTGGACTGTACGTTAATTGCCAACGAGTGCCTGGATTCTAGCCACAGGTCAGGTCAAAAGAGCATAATATGTAAGTTGGACATTGAAAAAGCATATGACCACGTCGACTGAGGCTTTTTGCAATACATGATGAAACGAATGGGGTTTGGGGTCAAGTGGCGAGCTTGGATGGGAGTATGTATAGACTCGGCTCACTTTTCTGTCCTTCTAAATGGGTCCCCTAAAGGGTTCTTCAAGAGCTCGTGCAGTCTGAGACAAGGTGGTCCGCTTTTGCCTTTTCTTTTTCTCATCGTGGGGGAAGCCTTATCTAGAATGATACACAAAGGCCAACTGAAAGGCATTCTTAGTAGTGTTAAAATGACAGGTCTAGACAACCCTTTGACACATCTCCAATTTGCAGACGACACTCTTATTTTCTCTGATGCTGATCCAGTCAAGGTGAACAAGCTTCAAACCGCCATTCGATGTTTTGAGGCCGTTTTGGTTTTGAGAGTTAACCCGGCGAAATCCAAATTATTCGGCATCAATTTGAGCAAAGCAGAGATTGATTCTTTGGCAGATTCCTTCGATTGCTCCTCGGGCTCCTTCCCAAACTCTTTTGTCAGTCTCCTTTTGTGCATAGGTTCGCCCCTAACTCTCTTTGGGATAAGATCATTTTTAGATTTGAGAAGTACTTAGCCAGGTGGAAATGCCGCTACTTATCTCTGGGAGGGCGTCTTATTCTTATCAAGGCTGCCCTTTTCAATCTCCCATTGTATTTCATGTCCTTATTCAGATGTCCAGGTTCGGTGCTGTCCTCCATGGAAAAGATAAGGCGGGACTTTCTCTGGTACAGCAAGGAGGATAAGAAAAACTTACATCTCGTCAACTGGCAAGAGGTGTGCAGGCAGATTCACATAGGAGGTGCTGGGGTAAAAGATCTTAGGATCATCAATTGCGCCCTCCTCAGGAAATGGATCTGGAGATTAAGTTCAAAAGAGGGGAACCTGTGGAACACAATCATCAAAAGCAAATATGGGAAGTCGGTGAATGGGTGGTGGACAAAAGATTCGTCTTCCTACCGGGCATCCTTCATTTGGAGGGGTATCCTGAAGATTAAAGAGGAGGTCCTCAACAGCATGGGTTTCGCCCTCGGCAATGGGGAGAACATCCACTTCTGGCTCGATTCCTGGATTGGAGACAAGCCGCTGCAAGATTCATTTCCAAGTATTTTTCTTTTATCTCCCATCAAAGACATCACGGTGGCAGAATGTTACTTCCTATCTGAAAGGAAGTTTGCGTGGAACATCATTCGCAGACGTAATCTCCACGACTGGGAAATCAGCAAGTTCGCGGAATTGCTCCTACGTATTTACGCCGTTTCTCCTGTCCAGTCTGATGCTGATTACATTATCTGGAAACCGGAGAAATCCAGCAAGTTCTCCGTCAGATCCCTTTACAACCTGATGCTTAACAACCAGGGAGTCACGGTTGGAAATACCCAACGCCCCCCCCCTAAATTCACCATCTTCGGTTGGCTTGTCAGTAAAAACAAGATCCTCACAGTGGACAACTTGAGAAAACGGGGAATGATGCTCACTAACATCTGTTTATGTTGCATGTGGGATGAAGAATCTGTCGATCACTTGCTGCTCCACTGCACCTTCATATCTTCCATCTGGATGATTTTTTTCACTCGTTTTAACATCAGTTGGTGTATCCCTAGTAAGGTGGATCACCTCCTTCTCACTTGGCACGGGGTCTATATCGGTAAGATAAAAACCAGAATTTGGAGGATGGCCATTCCTACGATCTGGTGGTCGGTCTGGGAAGAACGCAACGGTAGATGTTTCAGGGACTCTTCCAACTCCCCAGAGGCAGTTTCGTCCAGGGCTAAACGTTTGCTAATTGAATGGGCCTATCATGATGATATCCTGAATGATATCAATCTCCTCTTCCTAGGAGCTTAGTGGCGTTTGCCTTTTTCTTTCTCCCTCTGCTTTTGTTTTTCTTTGTCTCTTTCTTTTTCTTTTCTTTTTCTTTTTCCATTTTGTCTGCTCCCTCGGCAGACTGTTTCCTGTTGTATTTTCTCTAGTTTAATGCAATCTTGTCATCTTTCAAAAAAAATGCTTGGCAGCATGTTCTCCGTACAAAGAAACCACTCCATAGTTGATACTTGAAGCCTTATCATTAACACAATACTTTTCATGTTCTTTCATCTCCATGAACATTATGACATCAATGTTTCCTTTTTGCTGCATAAATTCTGTGACAGGTGCATCTTTCTTGAAGAATCTGTGCCTTTCGCTACTTGTTTCCCCCTTTTCTTGCACTCTTAACAGATTTGTGCTTGCATCCTTGAAATATTTAAAATTTATTCTTGTCTTCATCTGACATATCTCATGGATAATTACGATTAGTCGGTGATAATGAAAATTATGTTGACTGTATAAATATCTCTGTATGAATATCTCAAGTTCATTTCAGGGGATCAAGCAAATCATCAGGAGGTTTATTTGTTCAGCTGTGACACGCATCCTACCAGCTCCAGTTGAAGAGTTAAAGATGGATGCCCCCAAGGAGATCTTTCTGAAAGATTACAAGAAGCCTGATTATTTCTTTGATAAGGTACATATGAACAAGAAAAGTCCATGTTCACTTTATTTTTTCTGTGCATCTTTATGTTCAGGGTCCATTTTATGCCCACTCAAGATTGTGGGACTTCGGATCCTTCTACATGTGCAAATGTGCAAGTCCTTTTTGTTGATCTGGTGTGGTCTCTCCCCACTCTGCATGTTCCTTGTCTCGAAAGGCTAGTCTGATTGGGTGGGCACATTTGCATGTCGAACATGAATTAACCTTTGGCAATCCTTTTCAAATCTCCAAATTTTTTTGTATGCATGCATTGCCTACAGCCTTTTTTTTCAGTTGAATGGAGAATGGGGACGGTTACTGTATTTGTCTTCTTCATTTCAGGCCCCAAGTTGAAAGGTCAATATTCCTCTATAAAGTAGGTTACTAGATCGTGGTCACCTCTATTATATATAACCGGAGTAGATTTGTCCTGTTTTACCATTGCAATTAGTCATATGATGCAGTCTTTGTTTTTTTTTTCCCCATGTGTGGGCCTTCAACTAGGGGAAGTTGTCTTTTCAAGTCTATGCTTGTAGCCCGCTACCTGGCCTCCTCTTTGTGTTGTTCGCACCGCACACATTTTAGGGAGCCTGTGCAACAGAAGGCTCTGTGGGGCCCACCATGATGATTTTGTGACATTCATTCCATACATTCGTTGTGCTGACCCATGTTAGGACTTCAGCCCAAAAACAAGGTAAATCTAAAACCCGAGCTGGCCACAACACTAGAAAAGTTGGGATGGGACAACCCCCCCTCCTCTCTTCATGTAGCCGCAACCTTTCCTTCCATCGCTTTCCTTTTCCCTCCCATTTCTTTCCCTTATTCTATCTCCCCTCCGCTCTCCATGTGCCTTGCACGTGTCGTACTCCAGTAGTAATACACCAATGGTGTGGATTAGTATACTACAAACCGAAAACTGAAGTATACTACTGTGCAAAATTCTAAGGTTGAGGATCATATAATTTTCACTGTTGAAAATGTGTTGACGTAATGCTTTCTTTATGCTATTTGGGGTCACACCTATTCACCAATTCTGCATGCTCTTTTGCGAAATGCCGCATCCTTTTTAGGTTAGGGTTAGTAGATACTAGCAAGGAACCACGCATGGCACAGTGCACGTGCCATGTTGAATTATCAATTGGGTCCATTCATCTATTGGGCCCAAATAAGGATGGCTTATATTTCCAAAATTAAACCTATCAGACAATCTTATCCATCACTTTTTTGACCGGATTAGTAGATATTTGGAAACAGTACATTTTGATGTATTATTCGAAATGCTTCAAGTGGACTTGAAATTTTCATTGGGTGAAGACAAGACAATTGTCTCTTCAAGAATAGCGGTTGTGCCCAGAGTTGAAGGTAATTATGCATTGGTTTCTATGAGAATGTGGTATAGTATCATCTATTGAAATTATGTTTAACTATAGATCCACATTAATATTTACCAATTCTGCATGTGTCATAGCCCATTTGCATGCTAGTGCATGTGCCCAAGCTAGTAAATGCATTGAATTTATGCAGTCCATCCGGTTGGCTCCATGTATATGCATTGCCGTAAGAATCAGGCCACTGCATCAGCTGGGCCATAGTGTGCAGAATGAATGGATGGCCTAAAACAAACTTAGCAAAGGCTTTCTGGCCATCTATTTGTTTTATGTTGTAGTCCACATGGTAAGAGGCTGGGTGGCCAAGTTTTTTCATCCGTCCATTTGTTTCGTACAGTGGCCTGTCGGGTGGGTGGATAGTTAGGGTTGTAACTCAGGTCGGGTTGGGGCAACCTGTTCTGAACTGAAAGACAAGCTTGCTGATGCAAACCTGACTAGACCTGATTTTCAATTCAGGTCTAGTCAGCCCTAGCTGGACCCAATTTCAATCCAATCTCATCAACCCATGCTCGATCTGATTTTCAGCTTGACTGCATCAACCCTAGCCTGATCCATTTTCACAATAGTGAACCCAAACCCGATGACCCTACAAGAATTTCTAGATTTAGGTCCTGTTGGGTATATCAACCCAATCTGACTTGAACCAACTTGTTTTGTGAATATTTTATGATTGGTTTAGGTAGAGAATTCCCCACAATTGGGATTAAGTTTAATCCCAAATTTGGTGGGCCCCATGCCAAGTAAGGTTCAAAGACCTTATCTTTTTTTTTAAAAAAATAAAAATAAAATGAAAACTGCCGCGAAGGCTTCTCATTAACAAAAGGGAGCCAGATACACATTTCAGGAGCCCCTAGGAATAAAATCTCCCAGGGGCACCTATCATATAGAAGAGAACAAGAAAAAAGACACTATACAAAATAAAAAACTGAGACAGGGGCTTGGGCAGAGCCCCAAAGAACTCGGCCCCTCTAGGCTTCCCTAACCGCACCCAGACCGACCTTGTCCAGAAACAGAAGACCTCGAGCCCGGGCCAGGCCGGGAGATTGGGCAACATGGAAAAGATTTGAGAAACCTGATCTCTACTTCCTTCACGAGCCATAGCATCCGCCACCGAGTTCCCTTCCCTGAAAATATGATTAAACCTAAAAATCCCCCTTATTCTAAGCTGGTTGATTCTATTGATCCAGTAACCCTACTTCCAGCCGGGATTAGAGGAACCGTTAATAAAACTAAGAACCAACAGAGAATCTGACTCTACCATCACTTGTCGGAAACCTTTCTTCAAACAACAATCCATCCTGTCATGTATAGCTCTAATCTCCGCATAGACATTCAACCCCACCCCGTAACCGGCTGAGAAAGCATACAGGAAATCACCTCTATTGTCTCTGCAAACACCCCCATCTCCAGCATTACCTGGGTTGCCGATAGCCGACCCATCTACATTGATCTTGGTCCACCCTGGACGAGGCTTCAAAGACCTGATCTGACTCAATGTGCATGATGCATAATAAAGTGTTTGTTTGTTTGCCAATTGTGTGCTGCTGACTTTTGAACATGTACTTTGCTGGAAAAATATGTTCCATTTGAAGCTTGAAATAGACTTATCTTCCTTAAGTGAGTTGTCTGTTTCCATGGTATGCTTTTGCCCTTGTTTACTTCTCAATTTGAAATCGGGATCTTGGGCTGTCAATGGGTACCCCGGACCCAACTTGATTTAACAGATCCAGGTCCCATTTTCAGACCCATTAACAAATCAGGTTTGGTCTTACCATCTTGACCTGGTTAAAAACTGGGTTTGGCCTGGTCTGGATTGCGTCCATCAACTTGGACCCAATTAAAATCGGGTTGGGTCTGGTTCAGGTCCAGTTAGTTTCATGATACTGCTATATTTGTGGCTATAAATTAATTATTCTAGCAACCAAGTGAGGCTTTTTAAGCCACTTGCATGTAAGAGAGCCCATTTACACACCATGCATGTGTCAAAGTGGCATGCATGTGCATTCTAATCCATCCATTGGGTGAGACTGGCCATGTAAATGCTTCTACTTGTCCCAGACACAACTTGAAGCCTAGATCCAAAGACCTGATGGGTACCCAACTGGTACTTGAACTGAGTGGATCCGGGTCCTCAACTTGGCAAGACCCCAACCCGGTTCCTGGGTACAGGTATTATAGGACAAGATCTGAACCTGATTCATGGACAACCCCATCGGGATCTATTGACATGCCTGTTTCGTTGTGCCAAATTGCATATCCTACATGGCGAGCATGTCTAGCACCTTTGACATTGGCAAGTGCAGGGCCACATGCATAGACAGTGTGAATTTGAAATTGTAAACTTGTAACATATGTGATTCCCAAGCTCAAATGGCAAAAGAAGCCTTGCTACCCAAGCAACGTTTGTGAAATTAACAAAAGAGTTCATCCCTACAGGTTGTGGAGCTGGGCATACACCATACCGAAATAGCCTCAGAATTATATTAGTTCAGATGTTTCACTCAGTTCTAGAGTTCTAGTTTGGACTCGCACCATCTTCAAATTTTTTTTTTTTTTTTGGAGTTATTTCTGGGGTGTTCCTAACTGTTTATTTCTTCTTTACTTGCTTTTCTTTGGGGTAGCAGGGATTTCTAGTCCATTGACCTTAGATGGGCATGATCTCACACTTGTATCAATTAAAGTTAATGGCACGGAACTGAAGGCACGTTGTTGATATTGTTGTTGACTTCTTGTAATCCATGGATGTAGTTGGCTTTCATTAAGTTAATGCTGTAATAGACTTTTCCTGATCCCACACAACTTGCCGAAAAAACAGGCTAGAATCTGACCTGTCCATCAGGTGGGTCCACCATATGATCTCCAATAACACATGTTCCACTCATCAGGACTGCCACACATGCAGGTTGCATGTTCAACACTAGCAATTTCTCTGAACTATTCATTATTTTTTGTAGAAGCATGGCCCACCTGATTTAATTGTCTGGCCTGATTTTGGGTCAGGTCATCTTATCAGTGGGACCAATCTGATGTGTGGATTTGATGCTGGACTCCCAGTTGGCACACGTGGTATCTGGGCTTAGCAAACATATGAGTGTGAGTGCATGCTATTGTATAGATAAATTTTTTGAGAGAACTTGGATCCACATGATTTGGTGATCCATATCAATGTTTTAAAAACCAGACCAGAGGGTGACTAGAGCTGTACACGAGCAGAGTTAGCTCGGTAGCTTGCTCGACTCGACTCGAAAAAGCTCGACACGACTCGAAGCTGAGTTCAAACCGAGTCGAGCTGATTTTTGGAGCTCGAAACGAGTTCGAGCCGAATTCGATCTTGCCCCAGCTCGACTCGACTCGACTTGAATACTGCTCGAACTCGGCTCGGCTCGACTCGGTAATCTCTAAGTGCTTGTGTATCGAGTGTCATACACTACCGGAGTATCAGTAACTCTCCTGGCGGCACATCCAAAAACCTCTGATGTCCCTATACTTGGTTCCTGTTTGCAAGCGTTTTCCATAAAACCCCTCAAAAGCTCTTCTTCTTCATTTCTTTCTTTCAGCTTTCTTCTCCGATCAGTTGAGATGGATTTTCAAGTGGTAGTACTCGCTGGCGGCACATCCAAAAACCTACACCCCATCGTTTCAAAGGTCCTCCTTTTCTCATTTCCCCCCTTTTTATTTTTTTCAATTTCTCTAAATAAATTAGAATAAAATCCTTTTAAAAAAAAGCATTTTCTTCTATTTTTAATTAGTATTATTTATTAAATAAAAAAAATACAGGAAGTTCCAAAGGCCCTTCTTCCCGTCGCAAACAGGCCAGTTCTCTCTTACATCCTCGAGCTCTTGGAATCCAGCAATCTCAAAGATCTCATCGTTGTGCGCTTCTGCTCTCCCTCTCCCTCTCTCTCTTAAATTAACTGTGTGAACTCGAACTCGGCCGAGCCGAGCACGAGCTGCTGTTCCGAACTTGAAGGCTGAGCCGAGCCGAGCACAAGCTGAGACTCGAGCACGAGCTGGGCAAAGCTCGGCTCGGCTCGACTCATGTACACCTCTAAGGGTGACCCACTTTTGTTGGTGGTCCAGTCCAAACTGGTCCAACCCACTCCACCTTGGTCAAACATTGGTGTCATTCTGATGTTGTCATTAATTAGTTAAAATACATAAAAAAAAAGAAAAAGGAGAGGGTTCAAGCCCAGCTTATCTATCAGAAAAAAGTTCCGGTCGAAATTGTCTGGTTGAATGGTTCGATGTTGCACAGGAGGAAAGACTGTATGACCCAGGTGGTTCCAATAATAAACTGCATATCATAGTGCTGTGGCAGGGAAAGACCACTGCTTCCTGTCAAAATCAGTTGGTCTGTCATAATTTGCATATTTTTCTGATTGACTCTGCCAAAGATTTGATCTACTTCATAAAAAACATTGAGGATTTCTATGTAAATGTGGAGGAGATTGAAATAATACGTGGAGGAGATTGAAGTACAACCTGGTGCCTGGTATTGTTGGATGGCGTAAACTGAAATAATACGTGGAGGAGATTGAAGTACAACCTGCTTTTAGTGTAGACTAATTCTACAGTTCTGTGTGTGCGCGCGCGCGCGTGTGTTTTCCTGTTTTGTCTCATCTTTTTCTTGCCTCTAATTTGTTGATGTTGCAGCACGAAGATATTCACTTGACTTCATGCCATCTGACCCTGCCATCACCAACCACTGGCACATTCACGTTGGAAATTGTTACGGAGATACACCTGCAGAGCAACACTTCTTTGGAGGTGAAGCATGATTATCTTGCAATTGTTTCTGCATTCATTACTCTTTGGACTTACTCACATTTTGCCTCTTTGGCAGGGTCTTTACGAGTCCTCTGGGAACTTTTGTACACAATGTGAAGCTGAAGGTTTCCGAAAAATCACTTATTATCAGGTTTATTTTCACAGCCCTGCTATGGTCCACTTGCAGCCAACAGATTTTGTATTCTGCTCTCCCTTCATTTATGGTGGCAATGGATTTGATCAGGATCAGCCAGAGCCTGAGGCCGATCCCGACTCAACTATTAATCGGGACAAAAAGTCAGGCTCCTGCTCGTTCCAAGGGCTTGGGTTGGGGCCCAGCCCTAACCTCTCTACTAATCGAGCTTCAAATCTGGGCCAATAACTGACCCACAGGCTTGTATTGTAGGCCCGAGCCCAACCCGTTGTCGCTGCTATTCATGTTTGCTATTGTGGCACATGCGTGTAAGATCCAGGCTGTTCATCACTTTTTGCCTACCTGATGTATGAACTGGCCTGATTCTTGGGCTGTGGTGCTTACATGGTGGGGCCATCCTAATGAACAACATGGATCGTGCACTAACATAACATGTTGGCACTGAGAAGCCATGTATTTCTTTTATCCTTTGGTTGATGTCATTAAAATTTACTAGTCTGGTGGAAAAGTTATGTTGGTAATTTGGTACAACGTTGCATTGGCAGGATCGTCCTGATGTCATGGCGACATACACTTGCTGAATTGAAGCTGATAAAACCCTATATCCAGTATTATTATCCAATGGGAATCTTATAGAGCAAGGAGACTTTGAGGTAACTTCTATAGTATTGCTAGTTTGGGCATTCTGTGGAATTCGGATATTTCTTTTTTAATAAACTCAATTGTGGACATGAAAAACTGGAATCTGGTTGAGTTAAATGGACAACTCAGTTTTCAGAAACCTGAAAAACTTGGATGAGTACTTGAAAACTCAACTCGGTACTCGATAAGCTTGACTGAATACCTCAACTTAAGAAATCACTATATAAGTAATTTTAAGCTAAAAAAAAAAAAAAACTGATCGAGTACTTAGCTAAGTTTCAAGTTGAATAGGATTTGGTTTATGTTGAGTCATGCCAACATCCTAGCTAGCTTTTAGACCTTGTTTTGGTTTTTTTTTTTTTGTTTTTTTTGTTTTATATATATATATATATTATTTTATTTTAAAGAAGCAACGAAACTATATTAAAAATAAAATGAGAATACGAAAAAGAACTGCTGAGATAGCTGAACCTTGTTTTGGGTTTTGAAAGTTCATTTGAAGCAACAGTCCTATTTTCTTCCCACAACTACCTGACTTTGGAGGGAATACACCATGTTCAATCCTGGCATTTGCTCAACTAAGAAACTGTGAATGTCAGCATGCCTTTGTTTATCAAAGTTGTTCATATGGCTTGCCTCATGTTGGGCGGGCAATACCCATAAAGTCTCCCCCCATCATATGATTCCAACCACCAGATTTGGTCCCTGTCAAATATAACCCATTTGTTGCTGTCATCCATTTTCATCAGATAAAGAGGATCGTCTGATGGGGAAGATATTAGGCAAGGCCTGTCCCATGATGGGCCCATCAAATGGACCATGGTGGTTGTTGAACTTCAAGAGGCTATTTTGTGGAATAGGTGGAGGGAGAAAGGAGGATAATATTTTATTCACATTTTTCTCTACAAGCTCTTATTGTAGATCTCTTATTACAAAAGATAAGCTCAAAATAAATGCAAATGAAATCTAAAGATAGACCAATATCTCCAAGGATATGGTGTGCTATACACACTCAAGTTCACTGCAACCTATGTGCACAGAAGACTCTGTACTCTAAACAATGATTATTGAGAGTTGGGCCCCACCTGTGTTGTTGCTGGGCTGAAAAAAGTCCATTTCTTCTGATCAAGCATCATCTACCTTGTTTTTTTTTTTTTCCTCTTTTGTTGCAGGGTGGCAGACATTATGCTCTCTGGGAGGATCCTTTCAAGAAACCCTGCTATTTGTTTGCGTTAGTTGCTGGGCAGCTCAAAAGCAGAGACGACACATTTGTGACTCGTTCTGAACGGAAGGTGTCCCTAAGGATCTGTACCCCAGCACAGGATGTACTGAAGATGGCCCATGCAATGCATTCACTTAAGGCAGCTATGAAATGGGATGAAGAAGTCGGTGTCTTTATCTTTCCTATCCATGTTATGAGTTTGAAATAATTTTGTTGATTAGATTCTAAAGCACGTTTTCCACTTCTTGCTCATGGCAACAGGTTTTTGGTCTGGAACATGACCTTGATCTCTTCAACATTGTTGCTGTTCCGGATTTCAACATGTAAGATGGAAATTCTTGAAAATTAAGATTGTCAATGGGCTGCTTGTGCTGGGCTAATGGTTTGCCAGAGTTTTATTTTTAGGGTCAGAATTTTATAACTGGACTTAGACCGTGGGCTGGGAAATTAGTCAGCCCGTAATAGCCTTTAGGGCCCTTTTAGACGCAACTTCTGCAAAAGCACGTCTGCAATGTCGATTGCCTTTTAGCACCTATTTTGTCAAGCGGGGGATCAAAGGGTGGGTTGTGAAAGTGCATCCAAATGCACATCTTCAAAAGGGGTTTGACTTAAAAATGGCAGCGTCAAAACCCCAAAACGAACCTTAAATGAGCCTAGATTTTTTATTTTATTTTTTATTGGACTGGACTTCTCTGCTAAATCTAGTCAAATCTTGGGTTGGCCTAGTTTGTTTGTTTTCTTTGCCTGAAAATCAGGCCCAGTCTGGGCTGACCCTTGGCATTGGAAATGTGATCCAAGCCCGGCCCATGACTGGGTGGGCATGTCCAACACTTGAACTATTGGAATTAAGCATTAAAAAAATGTGCATGCTATAATATATCATTTGATGGATTTTTTCTATGAAATTGCATCATCATTGTCGTCGTCATCATCGTCATCATCATCATGGCTTGTCCTAGCTATTGGGGTTGGCTTTGTAAATCCAGTTTCACCGATCATCCTGTTATATGTATGATAATTCATATTTTATACTAAAATTTGGCATATTCTTACAAATTTTCAGCACTATTTCGTTTTCTTCTTATGGTGTAGCAGATTAATGCAAAGAAGAAAAAGTACTAAATAACATAGATCTGTGATGACAACGACGACGGCCACCACCTCCACCAAAGCCTTATCCCAACTAATTGGGGTCGGCTACACAAATCCTGTCCTACCATTGTGCTCTATCAAGGGTCATACCTTTAGTTAGACCATATGTCATCAAGTCTTTTCTTACTACCTCTACTCACATCCTTTTGGGCCTTCCCCTTGCCCTTTTAGAACCTTCAACTTATATCAACTCATGCCTTCTAACTGGTGTAGTTCGTGGTCTCCATTGCACATGAACAAACCATCCAAGTCTACTTTCCCTCATCTTATCAACTATTGGTGCTACTCCTAAGTTTCTCAAATGCATTCATTTCTACTTCTATCATTCCTTATCTTGCCACTTATCCATCTTAACATACTCATTTCAGCTACACTCAACCTATGAACATGTTGTTCCTTAGCTGTCTAACATTCTGTCCCATAGATGCGGCACATGTGCACGAGATTTGGACTGTTCGTTTGTTGTACCCTGCCATGGATGGGCCCTTCACCAAAAATACACATGCTAAATGATCCTAGCGATTGTTTGAAGAACTTTGCCCAATGTGCATTGACCTTTAGTGGGACTTTTTTCCAAGCCCATTTCTAATCCTTAAGAATCCTTCATCTTTGGCTATGATCATCTGATCGGTGTCATTTTGGGTATGCCCCATCCATGGCAGAGCCCAAGAGATGAAAAGTCTATCTCTTACACATGAACCACGTGAATGGGTATTGGATGCTTGATAACTAAATTAGATGATCTTCTTTTTGCACTGAATCCTAAATTCTTCATCCGGGCCACACTAAAGAGAATGGCGAGGTACTTTGGGGAAGGTGATGCCGACCAGAGAAACTTCCAGATGAAATATGGTGTCTACTATATCATTGTATGACATAGCTCGGCTAAATCCCCTTTAAAGTGTGGCCCATCTGTTGTTAAGTCTCGGATTTCTCACTTGTGGGCCACATCATGTGTGTAAACAGAGGTTGAGAATGCTTTAGCACACTGTCATGGGACTAGGGGAATTTGAACCTAAAGAGCAACAATGCTTTTTTTATGTATTGTTGATAAAAGAGAACTTTGAGAAGGTAGTGTGCACTGTGCAATTCTACTCCACATGCTCCTCAAGTGCTAAACATGTGGCTGCGTGCCAATCTGTGTGGAACATTTGAGCGTGCATCAGGTTGGTGGCGCTGAGTAGATGACCTGACCAAGAAGTCATGCAGGTCCACTCATTAGGTGGGCCAGACATGAGAAACGAAGGATGGTTTTAAATCAGTTACCGACAGTCCACAGTCAATGTACACGTGTCAAATAGGTCATTAACACGCATATAATCTCTGGTTAGCCTTATTTATTAGATGTGGACATAGTTATTCTGGTCTGATGATTGAAGGCTTTTAGCTCCTTGGTAATATATTCATTATAATTGATGAATTTCTTTGCTTGATTTGATTACCAGGGGAGCCATGGAAAACAAGAGCCTGAATGTGAGTTTTTATTCCAGGATGCTTGCATTTAGCTCGTTTGTATTTTCATATCCCAAATGATATTCTGAAAATTTCCTCCAACATACTTTTTCACAGTTATTCAATTCAAGGCTTGTCTTAGCATCTCCTGAAACTGCTACGGGTGCAGATTATGCTTTAATATTGGGGGTTATTGGCCACGAGGTATGTTATACTTAAAAATCTTAGTTTTGCCAAATTGTGATTTTCCAATTTAGGGGACGTTTGGATTCAATGAATTGAATTGCTAACGGTCACTTTAATCAAGAGGAAATAACAAAAATAATGATGTTTCTTGGATTCGGGCCAAGGTATTTAGAAACAGTTTTGTAACGGTGCTAATGGTGGGACCCGTCACTTGATACAGGGCTATAATTCCCGATCTGCAAAAAATGGACTGTAGCGGCTGTAACGGGCTGATACAGAGCTGATACATTTTTTCCCTTATAAATTTTTTTTTTTGACTGTTACAGGGGCCGTAAAGTAATGGTCATATGGCTGGCTGTTACACCAGCCGTTACTGTTATCGAATACCTTGATTTGGACCCTCAATATGAATGCCGTGAAAGATTTTTTTTCTCACTCTTTAAATGGATGATTGCGATTCAATTCATTAGTGCATGCATGTGCACCCTTATTATTGGATGAACTTGAAGTCATACTGATCAGGCTTCCTTTATCTGTTTTACTAGCAGTATTTTCACAATTGGACAGGAAACAGGTTGATACATTTCACTCAATTTACTAGGAAGAAGTTGAAATCAGTTTTATTCTCTCTTATTTTGTTACTTAACACCATTCCATCTTTCTGCACCATCGCATTCAGTGCTCTAGTTTCATGGATGTGTATATTGTTTCTGCATGTGTGGACATGGGTGTGGATCTGCCTAATATGCTGTAATTAGGCTTATTGGTGATTTATGTGGGCTATTCTAAGAGAAACAGTTTGAAAAGTGAGCATTATCTTTTCCAATCGCTAATCATGTGGTTCTGGATAGATTACAAGTAAATATTATGGCCGGCACCATTGTAGCCTCAGTCAACCCAAACTCTAATGATAATTACTTAGGTTAACCAGGTAGTGTATTGAATTTATTTTTTCTCTTAAAAAAAGAAACTAAAATTCAAATTCTATATATATATATATATATAGGAAAAGGTTCTATGTAGTCGAGCTCGTGGGAACTTCCTGTGAGGTCGAGCTGTGTGGGCCCCACCATGATGCGTGTCGACCATCAACACGTGTATTTGATGGGTCCCTTTTAAATTATGGGATATCCCAAAAATCAGCTGTGTACGGGGCTCATGTGGGCCATACCATCTAAAATCATGTGAAGACATGCCTAAAACATATAAAAGCACTTGGCGGGCCCACCTGAAATTTGGATGCATCTTAAACTTGGTCTGACCCCTCATCCAAGTGGGACACGAATAATGGGTGGGCTGGAAAATGGATGGACTATGTGGATGGACAATGCATTTATCAAGGTGGGCCCCGCAGCCAGGGGTTGGTTGAGACCTGCGCATCTATTCCCTACGAGTAGGATTGTTTTGGGGAATCTTCATCCATTACCTTTTCCATTAAGATCAGCAGCTTGGATCACGAAGGCATGCTCCCCCAATTGTACGGACGAGGCTTGAGGAGATTGTCTTGGGCGTGAGGACCAGACAAGGACAGTCCATGACTTTTCTAGTCTTCATTTACTGCGTCATTCCATGCGTCACATGGTGATAGTGGGATGTATATGATGCCGCTCCATGATTCGCCAGTAATTTAGACAGCTTATTACTTGTTATAGATAACTGACACAATGACTTTGACTTCAGTGCAGTTTACACAGTCATCTTACTGACATCCTTTTAAATTTGCATTGAATAAAAAATTAATCTGATTGAATAATTAATTGGTGACTTATTTATTTATTTATTATTATTATTATTATAAAGTTAAAAATTGAAAAGGAAAAAAAAGAAGAAAAAAAGGTCAAAGTGGTCTAAATCTAATTTTAAAATAAGTGTTAAGAAATCAAAGGTTAGGACTGTCCAAATCAGATGATTTGACACAATGACTTTAATTTGAGTGCCATTTACACAGCCATCTTAGTCACATCCTTTTTTTGCTTTGAAATTCACGGAAGCAGCTTAGCTGGTGTACCACACACTAGCTATATATCTCCTATTGGTGTGTGTTGTGTGAAGGCGAGCGCTGACACTCCTCAAGCTCTGAGCTACACGACCGGTTCAAAGGAGATCAAAACTAGATGGGCCCACAATGATGTATATATTATCTCCACACCATTAATTCACTTGGCAAAATCATTTTAGAGCATGAGCAAAAAAAATGAATCATTCTCAACGCTCGAATGGACCACATCACATATAGCAGATGTAATAATGATTTTCACCATTAAAACATTCGTAGGGCCCACCATAATGTTTACTTTCCTTCTAATATGTTCATAAGGTCACAAAGACATGGATTAAGAAGAAAAACAAATATTGTATTGATCCAAAACTTCTGTCACCCCCAAAAGGTTTTCAATGGCAGATGTTCAATCTCCCACTGCCTTTTTCAGTGTGGTCCACTTGATCTTTAGATCTATCTTATTCTTAGGTTCAAGCCTTATGACTAGTTCGCCAAATAGATGGATGGTTTGGATCTTCGGAACTTGTTGACGTCAATACAACAGTAATCCGCTTCCGAAATTCACGGGGTGCAATGTAGACAGTCATTTTAGTCGCATCGCTCCATTAAGGATTGATCATGACTTCAGTCCCTACCATGAGGCCTACGAGATACACCAGTGTAAATTTGCATTGAATAAAAAATTAATTTGATTGGATCATCAGTTGGTGGATTTTTATTAGAGAGTTTAAAATGAAAAAAAAAAAAGAAGAAGTCAAAGTGGTCCAAATCTAATCCTAAAACAAGTGTTCAGAAATCAAAGGATAGGACTGTCCAAACAATCTGATCTTGGAATTATAATTTTGCCATGATGGGCTGTAAAATTTAGTCTGTTTAATTTGAATTAATGTCTGATGTGTGTACATTTTCTGTTGTATTAGAACTGATGATAGGCATATCATCTCTTCCCCTAATAGCCACTTGTGCAGGACATCGATGTAATGAAGACAACGTCAACCCAAAATTTGGAGGTCTGGAGAGTTTTATATGATACCTAAGTGCTTTGAGAAAATGGTGGTAAAATACAAAAGACACTGGGACCTCTTATAAATTCTTTTGTTGAATTTTCTGCGGCCTCATTTGGAAAAGGTGGGGCCATGACAATGATGATACTAAAGTATTATTAGGCCCATTTAAATGTTGACTACTTGACTTTGACTTCAATCACAGCCGTTCATACATGCAAGAGTAGTGATATGGTCTTGATGTGCCATGATTTGCATGTCCTAGTGTCCAACATGCAAAAATGGGCAGCCCACAGCAGGAATGGATATTGATGCTAGAACAAGGGATCCACTAAGACTGAATATTGTCATATTAGTCCATTATAGCTTGACATGCATCTATAGTCATTCCCACAAGCCAGATCATGGGCTTCAATTGGGTGGCTAGGATTATTGAACATTCACCTAATATTTGTTGCTTGAATCTTCCAATGTGAGATATGTAGCGAAATGGGCATCCAAAGGATGTCCACCATACCCATAGCCTAAATCATACGAACCACTACTTAGAATAAAATCACTGCCCTTACTAAATTACTGTCTTTAATATTTTCGTTTCCATTTCAATTGTAACAACAGTAGGTATATGGTTAACAAAGTTAGAGATTTGGATTAACCCGTTTGTTCTTGAGTTGAGTTGGGACTCGCTGAGTTAGGGTTGAATCGACTCAACTCACCTAAGCCAGTGGACGGTGGTGACTCTGGGGTGAGTTGTAGGATCAAACTAATCAAATGATACCGAATCCATGTCGACTAACTCATCCAAGTATGAGAACCATAATGAGGCATGATGTATTATTCCCTGCGCATGGAAGTACTTCTTAGTGATTAGGAAGTAGGGAAGATACCAAATGGGTTTTTCATATCTGATGACCATTTTTCACTTTACTTTTCCATGATGCTGTGGTTTGCATTTTTTTCATGGATTTGATTATTAGATTGTGCCTTATCTATCGTAGGGCCCACAAGGTTTGATTATTGGATTGTGCCTTATACACTATGGGGCCTACATGATTTGATTATTGGATTGTGCCTTATCTACTGCGGGGCCTATAGGGTTTGATTATTGGATTCTGCCTTATCCACTATGGGGCATACAAGTAATACCATCGACGTTATGGTGCAATATAAACTTTGAGTTTATTAAAGAGTATGTTAATTAGTCTTGGTTTATGCCAAATGGTAGGACCGTCTACAAGATCACAATAAATGGGCATAGTGATGCAGGGATGAACGTGAGGAGGTCAATCACCATCTTCCTCAAGGATAACTACACTAGATTCATGGAGCTTCTCTAAACTCTTCATGAAGACTTCTCGAATTCACGATAAATAAAGCAAGGAAAATAGAAATAAATTCTAGAAAATTTATAAATTGATTGATGAATGAAATAAACGAGTTTACAACCCTTTAAATGGGATAATGGAATAAGTTTCAGAATTAAACTACAACTAAAACTCCTAGAAATTGTGACTTGCTATATATAGTAAACTTACTGTTTATAGAAGGTCATAATTCCTACTAGACATCATGGTTTTCAACCAACAATAGTAACTGTCCTATTTGGCATCACCGTGATATTCTCTTGCACTTTTCATGTTTGATGCAACTCCTAAAGCCCAACAGTTAAAGAGTTATAATCAAACTAAAGCTTAGTATAAATAGTAAAAATGAAAATAAAACGGGAATTCGACCGAAGATCTGATGATATCTCACAAATTCGTCGTGGTAGCTGGTACTACCCCAAAATCATATATGGCATATCGGATAACTCATTCTGGTTTGTGAGACATCCATTTTAAAGTCCTGACGGTCCAGATCACTTTTGCCTTTAATCGGGCCTTTTCTGGTCCATCTTGGCCATGAAACTGTCCGCGACCTGCTCTACATCAATATATGAGTTGCACCAATATCAATATATCACAAAACTACCCCACCATAGACCATATCTTAAATGGTGTAACGCTTGGCCTCATGCATCGCCCGCGGCCAATAGCAACAACACATCTCACAGACCTAGCCAAACTCCATGCCTTCCACACCTTCCATCCCACAATTCAGATCAAACAGCAAAGAAGACTCTTTCCAAAACACATCAGACAACTCCCTCTTCCAACCGGCAACCATACAATATCATCACACTGACATCAACAGCCATAAATCTAGACATTCTAGACAGACCAACATCATCAGTTCTAATTTCAGACCTTCCAAACATACCATCATCAGACTACCATCGTCAACAGATCTTCCAGTCAGAGCAATTCCATCCACTGATCTGGCCCTCACCAACAGACCAATAACTCATCCGCTAGCTACATAGCAATGGCGAGAGAATACATACATCTATACACAACATTATTTCCAAGCGATCCAATAGTGAGTCACCTCATCACTGCGGTTGAGGAGAGCATATATCATCATTTCTGTCTTTTTAACCACCAATGCATACTTAGATGGGCCACATTATTTTTACTTAAGCCCGACTTGACACAGGGAAGGACGTGATGAGGTTGATCACCATCTTCCTCAGTGATAACTACTCCGAATCCACGGAGCTTCTCTAAAATCCTCATAGAGATTCCTTAAATCCACGAGGGATGAAAACAAAAATATTTCTAATAATTCAAAATAAATTGATGATTTAAAAAAATAAATTTACAATCCCTTAAATAGTGAACTCAAACCTGGGACTTATTATAAATAGTAAACTTACTATTTATAGATGGTATTCCTACTAAACTTCATGGTTTTTGGCTAAAAATAATAGTATCCAATTTGGCCTAATCACATAATTTTTTTAATTTTTCTAAGCCCTTTTCATGCTGGGCATGACTCCAAATCTCAAAGCATCAAAAGTTATGATCAAATTAAAACTTACTATTTATAGTAAAAGTGTAAATAACTTACATTTATAGTAAAAACGGAAATAAAATAAACTTTTGACCATTAATTTAATGGAATTTCGCAAATATGGTGTGGGAAACCCGGCATAGCAGGTCGATTGGCTAAAGTAGCTTCTACTACTCCAAAATTATATATGATATGTAGAAAAACTCTTTTAGGTTTGCAAGATATGACTGTTTTAAGGTTCTGACGGTCCTGATCACCTCCACCTCTGATCGGGCCTTCTTTGATCTATCTTGGCCATGAAAGTGTCCGCGACCTGCTCTACATCAAGACCCAAAAGCCAACAAATTCAATCACCCCCTCCCTCCTTTTTGGGCCAACCTCGAACCTTAAACCCTTGACATATCGGTCAAAATTGGTCTATGTATGTACTCACTTATACCTAAGAAAGCTCAAAATCCAACTCAATTGAAACCTAGTTTTAAGTTAGTTGGGTCAAATGTAGATTGACCCACCCCTTTTTTATTTTACACTCCATTAGATACCCACCAGTCAACCAGTTAAGATTCATATAATTTTGGGAAAGAGGTAGTTGATACTCTGCCAGTGTGATAGATGATATACAAGCACTTGCACTTGCGTTTACTCATTTCTAATTCCAGCCTAATAATGTAGATTTTGTAGTTTTCGATATCTTAAATCTATTCAGAAACATGATCTATTGATGTCATTAACAAACCATTCGATGTCATCGAACAACTGCTTGATCCCATTAAGAATTTCTGGATTTTCTCCAGTTGGTTGATGGGCATATTAGGTATTATTTTGATGACATCAAAGATGGTTTGATAACATCGAAGATCAAGTTCAATGCAATCGAGAAAATTCGATTTTCATGTTTTGTTTGTGGACAATTTTGGTGTTGTTTCAATGACATCAAAATGGGTTTAATGCCATCGAAGGTTAACCATTGAACCCTCTTTTTAATTTTTTATTTTAATAGAAACAGATTTCCCACATGGGTTTTGGTGAGATATAGTGTCCCATGTGTGGTGGTTCACCTCTTCTTGCATCTTAAATGTGATCAGAACTAATGTTCTCATTGTTTCCTTATAAAAAGTTGTGATCTCATGATCATACTTTATTTGTGATTCTTATATTTGACTAGTAGATTTTCATATGATCCATTAAAACTTTGATTTTCATTGTTTTGAATTCATATTTATATGTAATCATTCATATACATACACAATCACCAGTGTTAGTCCACATTATTGTCATACCCTGCCACGATTAATTTGGTAGAGTTATGATCTACACATATACACATGGTGCATTCGAAGATCTGCAGATATGTATGGAGGAGATTTCTCAATAAGCACAACCAGAACATATGAAGTGGTGCCGTGTACTACTTGAACGGTTAAAAATGTATGAACGGTGTGAATAAATTTCATACATCACGGTGGCCCCTCAGTTGCCCTGGAAGCCTCTGCGTGTCCCGAGTTCGGAACAGGCGGGAGTAGTACCTAAGAGTCTGCATGAGCTGGAGAATAGCTTAGCGCATGCGGTGGGCTTATCAAAAGTCTGCCTTTTAACCCATTTGGAGAGAGAGAGAGAGAAGAGAGAGAGAGAGAGGGTAAAGTAAATATCATATCCTATTACATAAAAACCATACAAGGTTGCATAGGGAAAAGAAAAACAGATCGAAGGACAAAGGGTCTCATGCAACAAGAGCACCCATCTAAGCTAATGTGCCCCATTTATTCTCACATTATCAAACCTACTAAGGTCACTTCTCTCCAACTCCTCACTTCACCCTGCATCACATAGTTAAAACACTTCAGTATCTTTATACGTCAAATCTATCACAAATTGTACATACTCACATGCCTAATAACCCGTTACAGTTTTCTTCTTTCAATTCCTTCTCTTGTTTTCTGGTGGATAACACTTGGTCCGTTCCCTTGTATTTTAATTTTTTTTTTAAATATATATTTTTTTAAAGCTGATTCAGCCGTCAGGTGTATGTCGTGTTTTCCTGGACCATCAATTTTCTTCAAACAGATGTGGCCACATCATGACTGAATAGCATACATACACAATGGCCCAACAAATGAATGGATCAGATTTCACCCACATGCAGTCTAGAGAGTATAGCGTAGCATCTCAATTTCCTCCCAAAATTGTTACGCAATGCTGAAAATTCGTCTTTGCTCTTGGAGTTTGGAGTTTTAGCCCGGAAAACCAGTAGGTCCATTGAGTAGATCGATCCATTAGAAAATAGGCCATAGACCACATAATTGCATGTCGTGGGAAGAATTGGACCTCTTCCCTTGTTCTGTTCTTTATAATTTTATATTATATTTTTATTTTTCACTTTCAAGTTAGTATAAAATAAAAAAATTAAAAGAAAGAGCTAAAACTAAAAAGAAAAAATGGTGGTAAGAAAAGAATATACTTAGTGCAATCGGTAGACGGGGAAATCTTGTAAGGAATACTGACACCGCATTTCCCCGGTAGTCCGGCAGCTAGACCATAATTGAGGCCGGAGATGCCTGCTGAGGCACTCTTGATGCAACCGCAGGCCGCCTGGCGATCGGGTGTGGTCTTGGCACTGCTATTTAGTGTTTGGATGCCTTTGCAACAAGCAGGTGGCAAAGTTCCCCCAGTGCGGAGGTAAGGAATGCACGGAGACAGTGCACTAACCACCTGCCCACAAGTGATAGCAGCTTCAGCGTGGGGTGAGGTGATTAATGCAAATGCCAGCACAAGGCATACAAGTGTGTGAACTCTAGCGCCAGCCATGACTTGCTATCACCAACACAACTACTGCTACAAATGTCTTGCCTTTTTTTATCTAATTGAGTATGAGACTTTAGCTTGTGTTACGAACTTCATCTCTCCCACGAGGGATTGATATAGAGGCTAGTGCCGACAGGAGGTAGTTGGCCTTAATTGCATGACATTATGAGAAAAGGAAGGACTAGACTAGGGTGGTTCGCCACCGTTTTCACGATAAGTTGGGATTCATCCTCCATACATCTGTCATTCCTGCGGCCATCTAAACCATCGAAATTGTGAGGGCCTTTGAGTGTACTGGACTAGCACTCGTACCTGTCCATCTGGTTAAGCAATTGTACCCATCAAATTGATTGCTATCTAATGAATGGTTAGAAATGTTATATAAAAAAGAAAAGAAAAGTGGGTGGTCCAAATTCATTCTTTTTCCATTAAAAAAAAAAAAGAAGATGTTGAAAGTGGACAATACCACCATTGTGTATCTACACTATATATAATACGAGTAGAGTCTAGCCATTTTTAACCCTGCAGTTAATCAATGAAAGGTGCGTTAGCAATTTAGTTTTGGGTGTAGCTGACCGTCCATTGAAAGTATTTAATTGTCTTTTGAATTTATTGAGGAGAGTAACTCGTTACTACTCTTCCTCTTTCTCAATCGCCGGCATGTGCTAGAAGGGACCATGTAATAGAGGGTGTTGTTGCAAGAATTTGGAACACCCTCCACTTAGCTTTGAGTACTCGGAACAAACTCTGGTCCTGCACAGAAAGGTAAGCAAAGGAGACCCCCCTTACTCAAGCAGGGGACCTTCTGATGCCAAAGTCAGGCTAGGGAATATGGGTCTAAGTAGTGTAGAATAGAGAGGGTGTGGGATATTGAGTACCTGTTCCTGTAAAAATGTATTGTTTTTATACCTAAGGGTCACTTAGGACGTGCCCAATAATCTAGGTGTGATCATAGCCACTACGCGAGGGCTATGCGCATGCGGTAATTGACAGTTATCCCAAGATCGTGCCGATCGTGCCGCGAGCACTACCTGATTATGGCGAGAGCACTGCCTCTGTCGAGACTGTCTCCATCCAAGCCAACCTCATGGTTCGAACCTTACTCAGTGATCCGAGTCTACGAATGTACGGAAGTGGGTTGTTGATACACTAATAAAGAAGCTTGGCTCGTAATACTAGTCCTCCGTTCGGGATAGTGACCCTCGGCTCGGTAGTACAATGGTCGAACAGATGCTCTCCCGTGTTCCGAGTTGTCTTAATTGGGTTGGGCATGATGTCACAGCTCCGAGGCTCGACCCGTCTTATAGAGTACATGACTTATCTCGAGTCCAGGGTCGATGTCATCATTCAGCCAGAATCCTCGGATCGGACATTCGCCTCAGGTCGGATATGTGTTTGCTCAGGGGCCCAATCATTGATGTCGGAGTTAATCTCGATTCGACTCGGATTTCCCCATAACAGAAGCCCCCCACTCTCTAAGTCCGAGCTTGGACTCAGAGAGTAATGGAAAGCGAATCGAGGCCTGAGGAGACAAACCGTCGATTTCCCTGTAATGATTGGACTGAATGAAGTGTCCCCATTATGGTTTTTGGGATCCATGTTTCACATGGGGCTGGCCGTTACTTCGGCTCTCACCATTGCGCATCGGCCACGTGGCCGCGGATGTCGAAGCGGTTCAGCCGAGTGGATCAGGGGGAGCCACGCGTATCTCAAAATACAAAGGGTCATAGGCACATTGAGCGCTGGCGGCTCACGGATCAGAATGGTGAGTAAAGATGGCTATGCATTAATTGTTGACTGCGCACAGGTCGGGATTACGTTTAGTTTCTCATATCATGGATCGTCACGTGCACAGGAGGGCTCGGATCCAAGCCGTTTCAACTTCGGCTATTACTGCCCGTCATGATGGCGGGTGGACTCAACCTATAAAAAATCCTGACGCCTCTTCCATTTCATTTTCCCTGCATTTGAATACTCTTGTGGCTTTCTCTCGTCCCCACCTTTCTTCCCGAGACTTGTTGCAGGTAAAGAGGATTCCATCCGGGCTCATCTGCCGGAAAGGGATATCGTCGCCGAAGTAAATCGCCAGAGCACTGTGACTCTCCTACAACTTCTTTCTTTATTTTGCAATGTTGAGCAACTCGAATGAAGTCCGCGAGGTCTTAAATGGGTCGGAGCCCTAGAGTATAGATTCCACGTGTCGGAGATCGGAAGGTCCTCTCGAGGCCATCCCCCTTTACCCCCACCCAAGAGGAGTACTGGGGCGAAATCTAAGGATTGGGCTAAGGGGGTAATGAGGATATCCCGAGACCCTGCAGGTCTTGCGCAGCATGCCAACAACGTAATGAGCCTAGATCCAATCTCAGGCCTCACCCACAAACGATAAACAGGAAAAAATATAAACTAAAAACATATCAAAACAATCCAAACAAACCACAAGACAAGATATACGTGAAAAAACTCCAAACTAGAGTAAAAAACCACAGATGCAAACTTCCACTATGAAAAAAACAGAGATTACAAGTCAATATACGAACCTCTTCCTTAGAAGCACATAGAAAACCCTTAGCCTACACCTTAGAATAACTTTCATCATACCTAGAAAAGCCCTAGGAACCCCTATTTATAGTTTAGATAACTCTCCTTTTGCACCCTTGCGAAAGGCGACACCAAAATCCGCAGTCCGCATCGGATTTGGAAACGAATCTGCGTAACTACGACCGGTCGAGCAGACTGCACGACCAGTCAAGAGAACCCTACGACCGGTCGTGAATGGGTCACGATCGGTCGAGTACCTCGGGACCTAAAAAATGATGCTCGCTAGACTTTGAGTCGAGTCGGTCCACGACTGGTCGAGCGGGCCCCCACGACCAGTCGTGCATAGCCCACAACCAGTTGAGGATGGCCCCAGATGTAGCTCCATATCTCAACAATCTCCCACTTGGAGACACATCGCCATAAACCTGTCTTTTTCATTCGGAGTGCACCACCTCCCCGTCTTCAAGCCTGAAGACCAATCGAAGCTGAACAGAGCTTCAGCTTCTCTCGTGTGACCGCCTTGGTCAGCATATCTGAAGGATTCTCACTTGTATGAATCTTCTCTAGAGCAATCGATCCATCTTCCAGTAACGAACGTATGAAGTAATATCTGATGGCAATATGCTTGGTCCTTGAATGAAAGGCTGAATTCTTAGCCAAGTGTATTGCACTCTGACTGTCACTGTATAGCTTGCAATCTACTTGCTTCTTACCCAACTCTTCCATAAAACCTTGCATCCACACCATCTCCTTGCATGCTTCTATAGCCGCAACATATTCTGCTTCTGTCGTACTGATAGATACTATCTTCTGTAACTGATAGGCCCAACTGACTGCAGCACTACCCAGAGTAAAGACATAACCTGTAGTGCTTCATCTGCTGTCGATATCTCCTGCTAAATTCGAATCCACGTAGCCTTGTAGCTTGATTTTTGATCTACCATAACACAACCCTATATCCTTATTACCTACTAGGTATCTAAGGATCCACTTCACAGCTTCCCAGTGTTCCTTCCCGGGATTGTTCATGAACCTGCTAACAACTCCCACTGCTTGAGAAATGTCTGGCCTCGTGCTCACCTTAGCATACATGAGACTCCTAATAGCTGACGCGTATGAGACTTTAACCATGTAGTCTCGTTCCTCCTGTGCCTTTGCCCCTCGCTTCTTAGATAACTTGAAGTGGTTAGCTAATGGAGTGCTAACTGGCTTAGCACCTCCCATATTAAATCGATTAAGTACCTTGGCTATGTACTCTGCCTGTAACAAAATTAGTTTCTTATTTTTTCTGTCACGCTTTATCCTCATGCCTAGGATTTGTTTTGCAGCTCCTAAATCTTTCATGGCAAATTCTCTAGATAGTTGTCTTTTGAGATCTGAGATGTCTTTCATGCTTGAACCGGCTACAAGCATATCATCAACGTACAGAAAAAGGATGATGTACGCCGTATCAAACTTCTTTAAATAGCAATAGTGGTCTACATGACGTCTCCTAAAATCGTTTCCTGACATGAAATTGTCGAACTTCTTGTACCACTGCCTCGGGGCTTACTTCAGGCCATATAGACTCTTCTTCAGTCTGCACACTTTATTCTCCTTTCCTGGTGCCATGTATCATGTCGGCTGATGCATATATATATATATATATATATATATATATATATATATATATATATATATATCTTCTTCAAGGTCCCCATGAAGAAAGGCTGTCTCAACATCTACCTGCTCTAGATATAAGTCCTCTGTAGCCACTATACTCAAGACCATACATTTTCACCACAGGTGAAAATATTTTAGTGAAATCGATACTTACCTTTTTGTTGAAACCCTTTCACAACCAATCTAGCGTTGTACCGTTTCGAACCATCGTGCTCCTCCTTCAGTCTGTAAACCTACTTGTTATAAAAAGCTTTCTTACCCTTAGGTAGAGTGACCAGCTCCCATGTATGATTAGACTCAAGAGAGTCCATCTCATCATCCATGGCCTTCTCCCACTTAACCCGTGTATCTGACTATAATGCCTCTTCAAAACACTCTGGCTCACCATTATCTGTCAGCAATAGATAATGTAAGGAGGGTGAGTATCGGACCGTAGGTCTCCTCTCCCGAGTAGACCTCCTCACAACCAGTATTTGTGACTCTGCCTCATAATGCTCCTTTGCATGATCATCCTGTGGCGCTGTAACACCCTTGTCCGGTGACTCTTCCAACTCTACGAATTCTTTTTTCTTGGTCTTATTTTCCTATACACTGTCCTTATGCATCACTTTTTCATTGAAAACTACGTCCTTGCTTCTGATGATTTTTCTATTTTCTGCATCCCAAAACCTGTAGCTAAAATCATGTTGCCCGTAACATATAAACGTGCACCTCCTGGACTTCGCATCCAGCTTGTTTCTGTGCTCTGCATCAATGTGAACATATGAAGTGCAACCAAACACTCTGAGATGTGCAAGGTTCACTTCTTTCCCAGTCCACATTTCTTCTAGTAGCCCACCATCCAATGGTGTTGAGGGACTTCTATTGATGAGATATGAGGCAATATTCACAGCATCTGCCCAAAACGTCTTGGGTAACCCTGCATATAACCTCATGCTCCTGGCGCTCTCAAGGATGGTCCTGTTAATGCGCTCAGCCACACCATTCTGCTGCGGTGTCTTTGGAATCATTTTTTGATGTTTGATTCCATTTGCTGCACAATACTTCTCAAACCTTTTATTACAATACTCTCCCCCATTATCAGATCTGAGATACTTTGCTGTTTTATCTGTCTCATTTTCTACCATAACTTTTCACTTCTTAAACGCATCAAATACAACAGATTTATGCTTTAAGAAATAAACTCACAGTTTTCTATTAGCATCATCAATAAAAGAAACAAAATAACGTGAGCCACCAAGAGATGATACCTGTGTCAGTCCCTACATGTTAGTGTGTACAAGCTCCAACAGCTGCGTCTTTGGAGCGCATCCTGTCTTCTTGAAACTTACCCTCTTCTACTTACCATACACGCAGTCCTTGCAGAATTTCAAGTTAATAGACTTCAACCCTGGTAGCTTCCCTTTTGACAATAGCACTTTCATCCCCTTCTCACTCATATGTCCCAACCTTTGACGCCATAACTGCTCATTCACTCCAGTTGATGCGACTGCGAGTGAACTATACGATCTTGAAATCACATATAAAATACCTTCTTGCTCGAGATATTACCAAGGTACCTTTTGTGATCTTTCAGGAATCACTGATGAATATCATCACATAACTGATATCGGCCAACTGTCCCACTGAGATCAGATTCCTTCTCAAACTCAGTACATGTCTGACATCCTTCAATTTCAAAGTCGTTTCATCTTTCTGATTGACTTGAACATCTCTCTTTCCAACGATACTATACGGCTCATCATCACTCAGGTAGACTCTCTCAAAGTCACCTGACACATAATCACGCATTACTTCCTTACATGAAGTGGCATGAAACGAAGCACCCGAGTCTATAACCCAAGACTCATTCCTCGCATCAAGAGACAAGATCAACGCCTCTGTGTTGCTCTCCTCCGATAGATTCACTAAATCCTTCTCGCCTTGAGAGCTTCCATCTTGTTTCTTACGTGCTCTGCAATCACGTTTCATGTGCCCCTTCTTGTCACAATGCCAACACCCGTTTTTGTCTTTCGGTCCCTTGGACTTCTTCTTTAACTTAGAACGCTTGTATTTATTATCTTTTTTGTTCAACGATCTTCCTCTTCCTTCAACATTTATAGCATTCCCTAAATACCCTGAAACCCTTAATGCCTTCCTTCTAGATTCTTCACTGAGAATTAGACCGGCCACATCATCAAATTTCATCTTTATCGACCCTGAAGAATTGCTCACAGCAATCACCAAACCATCCCAATTGTCTGGCAGACTGGATAAGATCAATAGCGCCCTGACCTCATCCTAAAAAATGATGCCAACGGATTCCAACTGGCTCGTAACTGTATTAAACTCGTTTAGATGTTCAGCTACGCTCCCACCATCTGACATCTTCATGTTGAATAGTTGTTTCATAAGATGAACTTTGTTGGATGCAGAGGATTTTTCATACATGGTGGCTAGGGCTTCCATTAATTCTTTTGTAGTTTTCATCTTAGATATGTTAAAGGCGACACTCTTAGACAAAGAGAGTTGAATCGAACCTAAAGGCTTCCTATCCAGTAAAAACCATTCATCATCTGTCATCTTTTTCAGTTTCTTTTCTTTTCCTTCTAGAGGAATATAGAGATCCTTTTGATACAGATAATCCTCTATCTGCATCTGCCTGAAGGCAAAGTTTGAACCATCAAACTTCTCAATTCTAGTTTTCCCTTCTTCCGTCATCTCTCTCAATAGAACTAAACCAATAGCTCTGATACCAGTTGTTGCGCAGCACGCCAACAACGCAGTGAGCCTAGATACAATCTCAGGCCTCACCCACAAACGATAAACAAAAAGAAATATAAACTAAAAACATATCAAAGCAATCCAAACAAACCATAAGACAAAATATACGTGGAAAAATCCCAAAATAGAATAAAAAACCATGGATGCAAACTTCCACTATGAAAAAAATAGAAATTACAAGGCAATACACTAACCTCTCCCTTAGAAGCACATAGAAAATCCTTAGCCCACACCTTAGAATAACTTTCATCATACCTAGAAAAATCCTAGGAACCCCTATTTATGGTTTATGTAACTCCCCTTCCGCACCCTTGCGAAAGGTGACACCAAAATTCACAGTCTGCATCGGATTCTGAAACGAATCTGCAGACCCAAAAAATGATGCTCGCTGGACTTTGAGTCGAGCCAGTCCATGACCGGTCGAGCGGGCCCCCACGACCGGTCGTGCATAGCCCACGATTGGTCGAGGACGGCCCCAGATGTGGCTCCATATCTCAACAGCTGGGAGGTCGTTGGCCGAGCCCTCAGGTGGCCAGTCCAGAGCTAAAACTTCATGGGGATCGGTCTTTGTTGAGTCTCAGTTGGCTCGCGTCCGAGTCGAGTACCAGATTCCAGACTCGATGCATATGAGGGCACTTTTTGACACAGATGGACTGAGAGCCCCTTCCGATGGAGAGATAGCCATCTTCCATTGCGTCCTACAATGTAGACTCTAGTTTCTACTTCACCCCTTCATGCGCAAGGTGCTGGTGCGACTGAAGCTCGCTCTGGGTCAGCTTGTCCCAATTGTGTGGCGTATCTTGGTATCGTCATACATCATCTGGCGACAAGTGAAGAACTAGGAGCTTCATTGGACGAGTTCTTGGTAATGTACCAAGCAAGTACGACAAGGCCGAGCCATATTAGTACTATATCTCAGCCAGGGCCCCATACACTCCAGGTCTCGTTGCCAAACTTCCTACTTCCAACAAAGACTAGAAGGAAAAATGGTTTTGGGATTAGGAGAGTGGGAGGCTCCGGCATCTGAGCTCGGATACCTTCGAATCTGAGTACCTACCCAGTTCAGCCTCCAAGTTACTGAACCGAGTACTTTTAGATTTTCTTATCTTTTTCACTCAGCTTATTCTAGCAGCCTTTGCTCTTGCTTGTAGACTATCCGAAGGGGGCGCTAGAACTGTCTTTCCATCTCCGAGCCCAGATAACCAGGGCTCGCCTTCTCAACAGACTTTTGCAGGCACTTAATTTTTAACCTTTTCAAGCACTGGTAAAAGGACAATGGGTGCTGGAAAATTCTACTCAATTATGACGACTGCAAAAGCATCGGTAAAGTATGATTAGAGTCAGTAAATCCTTTGCCGATGCACCCCTCTGCATGTGCTTGTCTGAGCGGCAACAAAGGTTTTAAGGATGCTTTTTTTGACATTTACCGGTGCTTTTAACCACCGGTAAAAGGTCTTTTTTCTTGTAGTGTATGATATGACACCAAGTCCTTATCATCAACCATTAAACCTTTGCGGTGCCTACTATTGTGGTGCTTGCACAAATCCAAACCGTCCACCATTTTCACCATCTCATTTTAGGGCGTGGGTCCAAAATTCAATAAATCCAATGAATTTGAAGGTCACATGATTGGAAATGGTAGGTTAGTAGCTTACCACTATTGAACTTATTAATGGTCTACTATTTCAACAGGGTTGTTAGTGGGCCAAGCATAGGCCTGACAAAATGAAAATTTTGAATAGGCGTGACCCCCTAGAACCAGCCTGAACAATTAAAAATCTGGGGCCAAAGCCAACCTAAACTTCAATTCAAACTTCGTGAAAAGATGTGACTTATTCTAAATAGTAAACTTATTATTTTTAGACCACCTCCGTTCCTACTAGAATTCATGGTTTTCAGCCAAAAATAATAAGTATCCAATTTGGCCTAACCACATTATTCTTGTAATTTTTCTAAGCGCTTTTCATGTTATGCACAAGTCCTACAACTCAAATGATTAAAATTTATATACGAGCTCAAACATACAATTTATAGTAAAAATAAAAATAAAATGGACATTTGACTGTCGATATGATGGAAGCTTGTAAATCAAGCATGGGCAACCGGGTTTGTTCTTAAACTCGACCTCCACACTTATAACAATAGTTATTTGGATAATGGAGGTCTTATAGATCCAGCTTTGAGTATAAGTGGTAGAATTGATCCAGCTGTGGTTCAACTGAAGCATCAGTTGTTAGACTTGAGCTACAATGCTTTTTATGGTATCCCAATTCCATAGTTTTTGGGTTCCATGAAAGAGTTGAGGCATTTGAACTTGTCAGAAGCAGGGTTCAGTTGGAGAATCCCTCATTAGCTTGGAAACCTATCTCACCTCATTTCCTTAAAGCTTTCTTCATATGCCTTCTCCTACTCAACGAGTGCCAAAAACCTGTTGTAACACCCCGGATTTTGGCCAATCTGGGATTTGACGTCCTTAGGCAGTGGGTCAATTAAAACACTTGGAAAATCGCTTAGAACCCAATTCCATAGCCAAAGAAACCACTTAGAATTAATTCCTTTAGAAAATATGACTAAGTTAGCTAGTGCAACGTTAGAATAGCTGGGAAATGGTCCCTGATCACTTTAAATACGTTCTACAAGGCCCAAAGCGAGTGGAACCAAGGGTGCTATAATGCTCTAAAGCCTCGGATCAAACTCTAAACCGGTTTGTTCTCGGGACCTCTTTGAAACTTTGTATTGGATCTAAACCGCGCGTCGAAAGTCCAATACCTCCTATCTTAGACCGTTAGAACCATCTAGCTGGACTTGATACTCATTCCGAAAATCAAGTCAAACCGATAATCACAGGCTATTTCATTGAGCCCGGACCGAAGAGAGTGCGAATAGGGACAGTTGGAATTTCAAATTCAAATCTGGCACACAAATTTGACGCATCAGTATTAAACGTTCTGACCGTCAGAATTCAGCCAAATTACACCCTTGGATCAGGAAAAATTTCTATTCATGTCACGAGATTTATAGACCTGATCTTGGTGCGATGACCGTTGAACTGAAACTGGACCGCCACGGGCGATCTGGGAACCCTACCGGTCTGAAAACTGGATGTGTGCTAGATCCAGTATGCATGAGCTTAAGTCCGATCGCGCTCGGCTAGAAGACCTCCAGAAATGCTCTTTTGGACCGAAACAGCCCCGATTTGGATATACTTTAAGTATACCTTGACTTGGAGCCTATTTTGGGCATGTTTGGGCTTATAAAAGGGGTTGAAACCCTCTCATATCTCTCCCATCCGAATTTAGGAAAAGCCCTAGATTGAGGGAGAGAAAAGGTGAGAGTTTGTGAGAGAGACTGGAGGAGAATTTCTTGCCGCTTGTGCTACCTGTTGCAAGTGCCTAAACAACGCAACTCAATCACGTTGCCGGCGATTCCACGGCGATCCTAGGTAAGTAAATACCCTAAATAGTTGCTGATTTGAGTTTTCTTTGTTTCCATAGCGACGTAGCTTATGGATCTCGTGTATTAGGTTCCTTATTCGCCGTAGACGAAGCGTATACGCTCCGTTTCAATTTCCGAGTCTACAAGACATAAGGTGCGGATATTAGACGCTTTGATTGACTGTTTCCAAAGCTTTCAATGTCGTTTAATAGTAGATTCTTGACGGCAACGCCGTTTGACATGTACAATATGTTGTCTGTTTCCTGTTTCGTAAACCGACGAAAAATATGAGATTTAGGGCATTTTAGTCATTTGTAGGAAATACTGTTTTCATTCATATTTTGCTGATGTGATGAACATGACTTCTTGTCGCATTAGTATATTAGGAATGCGTGCATAATTAGTTTGGCGAAGAGATTCGCCTAAATGCACATTTTGAGTCGACATACTATATGTAGACTAAGGTGTGTAGTGTATGTGTTTGTATAAATGCTTGTATTAGTATGTATTGAATTAAATGATGTTATGAATTAGTTTGAGGTTGATTTCTCAATCAATATGCTGACACAAATGATTTCCTACATGTTGACTATATGCATGACTTCATTATATGCATGAAATGTATGTGCTTGAAGATTTACTTAAGTTGTATGTTATAACATGAGATAACATGCTCACATTGAGGTATTTCACTCCTATTACACTTACATGATTGCTGATGTGATTCCATGTGTTTGGGGCTATACTCTAGTCCAGGCAGTCGGTAATGGATCTAATTCGTGGTTGGTTTCTATTTAGCACGAAGGACGCGTTGATGAACGCGAGTCGTGTTTTGAGTTGGCGGCAGTGGTTAGGCCACACGAAGTGTTTCATGCACTTCATGTCGTTCAGCTTGAGATGCGCTCGTGCTAGTCAAGCCCGTCAAGTAACCCGACTGGCCGTTGTATGTTCACCCTGCATGAGTCATAACTGCTTGAACCTAGGGTACTGAACTTACCATTGTAAACCCTGTTAACCATGGTACCTTGATCCACAAAGACTCATGAGCCGGGCATGGTGGTATAGGACACCGTGGTCGAGCTGTCGGCCTACGCTGGGGCCACAAACCTCCCCGTAGTGACCAGTGAGCACCTATGACTCGTGAGCAGATTATGGTGGTATGGGACACTATATTCTTGCTGTCGGCCTACATTGATAAGGTGATGGGGGAGCGGTGCAACGAGTGCGAGCAAAAGCCCTGGTAGCCCTTTGTAGTGACCGCGAGCGTATTCTGAGTCTACGGGAGGCGACGACCCTTCCGTAACAGTAGAGTACAGTAGGCCTGTATTGATAAGGTGATGGGGGAGCGGAGCAACGAGTGCGTGCAATAGCCCTGGCAGCCCTTGCAGCGACCTACAAAATATACATCGTATGAGATCACTAGGAGTGACGACCCTAGACAGGATCTGTGTTGGGATTGATACAAGGGAAGTACCTTAGTTTCCCAATATTGCTGTATGAAAAGGACTAATAATAACTTGGTAATCATATCACCATGACATTGCATGTGCCTGGAAGATGTGGAGCACTTGAGGGAGTGCGGCATGCCGCGGTCGTAAGATGGTGCCGTATGAGGGAGATCGTCAGTGAGGGCATCCATCATGTCATGTCATATTGCATTAACAACAGTATTAGGATTGCTTGATTTACTGCTTTACTATTATCGCATGTTTGATTTGATAACATGCCAATCTCTGCTCTCTTATCTCACTGAGTTGATCACTCACTCCCACTTTACGGGATGGTGTTTCCGGACACCCACCAGTCCCTATTGTGATTGCAGATGATGGCGCGGCCTGCGAGGCGGAGCTGGACTTGATGATGATGAGGAGGACCCCTCCTCTATGCGTGTTCTGATTGACGGGATTACAGGGAGTTTGATTAGATACCTTGACACTTGTCATTTTATATTTTTAGATCACTCATGTATATTCTTTTGGTTTACTTTTGGAGTATACATGTATGTATATAACCTGGTAACACGTTCACACTCTGGAGACATACAATAGTTTATATATGTTATACATACTATCACAGTCTTCCGCTTGTAAATTTAACTGTCTCTGGAGTATGATATGCTGTTCTAGTTTAATCTCACTCATGTTTAATACGTTATCACAGGCAACATTCAACCATGCATATCTATGTTGCATAAATAACATTTTGGAACTCGGGAGTTGGGTTTTTGCTCGACCCTCCGATTTTCGGGATGTTACAGATGGTATTAGAGCATGATTTGGATTAAACTGGGTCTGGGTTATGGTCACGCGACGTACGCTGTCGCTTCCTTTGACTTAGGTGGGTGCGAGAAGGGTCTAGAAACATTTCTAAGATCGCCGATTCGCCAATAGGCGAAGTCTATTTGAATCGATCGCACGATCAAGTCTGTAACGCATCTCGGGTCGCGTAAAGCAACCCGAATCGCTCCTAGGTCGTAGGAAGTGGGTTGAGACGTTCTTTGAACAATTCTAAACCCATAAATGTGAATCCTTAGGCCGTGGGACAACCACGACCCCTGTATTCAATCGCCAGGGCTTAAAAACCCCGTTTCACCAAAAATCTTCAAAATTCTTCCTCTCACCACTCCAATCTTCATTTCTTTCTTATCCATTTCATGTTAGGAATCAAACCTAATGTGAAAATAACACAAAATCATACTTTCACAAAATTTTACAGTGAATAGTAAAATTTCATGAAAAATGGCCATAATTCCTTTCTAACTTTGCTTTCTTTAGCAACTAATGAGCTAGATAGATGTACTAGCTCCTTCTACCCCAAAATCATATGCTGCATGATAGGATTTTGTATTCGGGATTGCGGATTGGTCCCGGAAAGCCCCGAACACATGTTTGGGCCTATGTAGGTCAAAATACAATGAACCAAGGGTGGGACCATACCTTTTTGGGGTCCCTGGACCATGGGGGACCAGACCCATGTGGTCCCACCGGCCAACTGGGAAGTTGGCCGGCGATGCCATCGCCGACCGGTGGGGCCCGTTGGTGCTGAATTTTGGGCGCACGCCCTTAAATGAGGTGTACATCATCCCCATATACCTCCCGTCCCACGAAAATCCCAAAAACACCTCCCTCCTTCACAAACAGCCCTCCCCTTAGCCCTATTTCCGTTTTCCAGCAGCCATTTCCAAATTTCGGCATCCCAAATCACTCCTAGGTCCCTCCTTGGCCAAAATCGAACACCACCCATCACTTATTGGGAGTTGGCAGCCCTTCTTCTTGAGGATTTCAGCATTTGGAGCTCCAAAAACCCCCAAAATCGAGCCGAATTCGTGAGGTGCTCCATTCCACTTTTTCATTTTTATTTCTCCCTGAAAATACACTCTTGGGAAGCTTGAAGCATCCCTCTACGACGCCTAGATCTCCTTTTTCCAGATTGGGCAGCCACTTCTCCGCATTTTCGCCGTTTTCCATGGCTTTCGTGGAAGCTATTTTAGGCCTTTTATCACTCACATCCATCAATCTCTGATGGGTAAGAGGAGAACCGCAACAGACGAGGCTGGGCCAAGCCGCCCTGCTCAATCGAGAAGACCACGAGGTGGTGCCGCAAGTTCAAGTGCCGCCACAGGTCCAGCTGCAGCCCTAGAGTGTCGTACAAAGTGAGATTTGGATCCCCATGCTCACCTTGGGCGAGTAATCCTATCAGAGATGCCTCATGGCCAATACACTGATCGCAAAGTGTTATTTGAGGTGGACGTGGATGGACGACTATTCGGCGAATATCTGTTGTTCGAACGCATTGAAGCTGCGCATTGGGGTCCGATCTTTGAAGCTCGCGCTCGTGCTAATGTGAGCACCGTTCGTGCCTTCTACGATAGTATCCAAAATCCTACCTTGGAGCCTTTGCAGTTCAAAATCCCTTTTGGTAGTGATCGGATGGCTACGATCGATGTTCGGTTGATTGCGCGACTTCTCAACATGCCTCTTGGTGATGTGCATCCTAGTGAGAAGAATCTGAAGACTAGGCGTGAACGAGACCGCCGCACCAGGTTTCTGTGCTGTAAGTTGGTTCCATGGCAGCCTAATAACAGCCTCAAGGCGACGTATGTGTCCGAGGATTTGCGCCTGCTACACCATATCTGCAAGTTCAATGTTTATCCCAGGTCGACGAATCGCATAGAATGTACACGCCTTATGGTCGATTTCTTGTATCGGGTGGCCCAGGGAGAGAACGTATGTATGGCCACTTTCATCTTACGGCAGATAGTCCTCATAGCCAAGTCAAGAAGAACATCCGAATCACTTCCTTTTGGCCAACTGGTTTGCAAGATCGCCCTCGAGTTTGCTTACAGACTTGGGCCGGAAATGCCAGTTTCGATTCATAGTATTGATGAGTCGATTATGGTCAAGATGAAGATTGGGTCACAATACCGAAAAAATCAGCTTGAGGAGGACAGTGAGGATGACTTCGATGGTGAAGAGGATCCCAGTGAGGAAGAACCTGGAGCAGAAGTTCAGGAAGAAGTTCAAGAAGAGGCAGAAGAGGAGGCTCAGGATACAGATGAGAGTCCTCCTCCTTCTGCGCAGCCTACTAGCGATGATCGCATTGCTCGGATGGAGGAGAGTCAGATCGCCTTGCGAAGGGAAGTGCAGGAACTTCGCGCTGAAGTCGAGGATGCCAAGGCCGCTACAAAGAAGAAACTCGGCAAGATGACTCGTACCTTGAAGGCGATCCTGTGTTGCTTGCAGGATAAGGGTGCTCCTCCTCCGTCACCTGACTCGGACTAGCAATGCGACTTTTGATGTAGTTGTTAGTAGTTAGTCACTTTCTGCTTTTGATGTGTAAGCCTGATAAGGCTAGTAGTTTACCTATGTTGCTATAGTAGCTGATTGACATAGCTCCCATGTACTTCTTGTCATGATACTTGTAGGGAGATATCCCTTGTATTATGACAATTTTATTTTAATGAAATGCATGATGCTTTTCGGCTTGTCATGTGAATGTTTGTGTTGTGGTTTGGGCTTAATATAGCCGAATTTTGTTGCATGGAGTGCATGCCGTTCGTTTGTTGTATGGTATTGTCCCTAGATTGGGAGTATTATAACTCTCGAGATTCAGCCTACAAATTGGTTTTTATCCCACCCCACCCTCCAACCAAGCATACCACTTCCAATCCCGCCATGGGACTAGGAATGCGGTTCCATTTAATACAACTTAACGCTGCTGGTCACTTAGGCCCTTGGCGTTTTGGTCCTAGAGTTAGCATTTCTAGATTTGAAGGGTCTGACGACATAAGAAATCCAATTCTAGTTAGACAATCTTAACCCTAATCGATAGAACAATTCTCTGTAGTAGAAATGGTATAGGAAAGCCATTTACTGTATAATCTTAGGCTTTGGATTATAGCTACTGAGTTACAGACTAGTTTACTAGTTACCTTACGTAGTGTAAATCCTTCATATGCTAAGGGATAGTAGGTTAGATTTGGTTGGAATGAGACTCCCTTCCTTCGATAGATCCCCTTATGACTTATAGACTTCTGTTGTTGCCCATAAGAAGGAACCATTCACGCTCAGGGAATATTTATAACTCCCTCAGATTGAACTTAGAATGTACTAGCACGCCCCTTAGAATTGCCTTCCCCAAGGGCTTATTGCATTCGGGAACGCAGAATAAAGGAAATGAAATTATCAGCGAAGTATTCGCGGTTTGAATCGACTTCTTAATCCTAGTAGTTACCAATGAATCCAATGCTCTGATCAAGCAGAAGATCGGCATCGACTAGGATTGATGACTGATACAACAACTTTTCTGTCATCGCGGGGCAAAAGGTGTGTGTATCCGGCTCAGACCCACTATACAACTTTTCTTCTGCGTCGGCTCGACCACATACAACCACAAGTTATTGTTTTGCCCTTGATAAATGTTAAGGACTTCAAGCCAGTAGAAGATTCGATATCTTGCCACCAACTCATACCTGCCCCTGACCTTAACCACAATAGAGACTAGGCTCATCTCTATGATAATAGGTGCCAATGCCATAGAACGCATCATTAGCAAGGAAAACCATGTAGAGAAAAGTTATTTCCATTTTAGGTTAAGGATAGCCCTTAAGTGCATCTCGTTCCGATATACGGAGCGATGCATAGATTCTTGAATTTAAGTAAAACCAAGTTTTAAGGGGGGTAGAACGAATTAAGTCCAATCCAGTTAGGTTAGTCAACGCTACCGTTCGATCAGAGTGGCGCAGCGGAAGTGTGGTTGGCCTCTTCCCCACTGGCCCAAGATCGAAACATTTGATTTATGTTATATGTACGGTTAGGTTATTAAATAGGATTTGAACCTTCCTTAGAAAAAGCACTCCTTACCCTTTGCCAATGTCGGGGACGACATTATGTTTTAAGGGGGGTAGATTGTAACACCCCGGATTTTGGCCAATCTGGGATTTGACGTCCTTAGGCAGTGGGTCAATTAAAACACTTGAAAAATCGCTTAAAACCCAATTCCATAGCCAAAGAAACCACTTAGAATTAATTTCTTTAGAAAATATGACTAAGTTAGCTAGTGCAACGTTAGAATAGCTGGGAAATGGTCCCTGATCACTTTAAATACGTTCTAAAAGGCCCAAAGCGAGTGGAACCAAGGGTGCTATAATGCTCTAAAGCCTCGGATCAAACTCTAAACCGGTTTGTTCTTGGGACCTCTTTGAAACTTTGTATTAGATCTAGACCGCGCGTCGAAAGTCCGATACCTCCTATCTTAGACCGTTAGAACCGTCTAGCTGGACTTGATACTCATTCCGAAAATCAAGTCAAACCGATAATCACAGGCTATTTCATTGAGCCCGAACCGAGGAGAGTGCGAATAGGGACAGTTGGAATTTCAAATTCAAATCTGGCACACAAATTTGACGCATCAGTATTAAGCGTTCTGACCGTCAGAATTCAGCCAAATTACACCCTTAGATCAGGAAAAATTTCTATTTCATGTCACGAGATTTATAGACCTGATCTTGGTGCGATGACCGTTGAACTGAAACTGGACCGCCACGGGCGATCTGGGAACCCTACCGGTCTGAAAACTGGATGTGTGCTAGATCCAGTATGCATGAGCTTAAGTCCGATCGCGTTCGGCTAGAAGACCTCCAGAAATGCTCTTTTGGACCGAAACAGCCCCGATTTGGATATACTTTAAGTATACCTTGACTTGGAGCCTATTTTGGGCATGTTTGGGCTTATAAAAGGGGTTGAAACCCTCTCATATCTCTCCCATCCGAATTTAGGAAAAGCCCTAGATTGAGGGAGAGAAAAGGTGAGAGTTTGTGAGAGAGACTGGAGGAGAATTTCTTGCCGCTTGTGCTACCTGTTGCAAGTGCCTAAACAACGCAACTCAATCACGTTGCCGGCGATTCCACGGCGATCCTAGGTAAGTAAATACCCTAAATAGTTGCTGATTTGAGTTTTCTTTGTTTCCATAGCGACGTAGCTTATGGATCTCGTGTATTAGGTTCCTTATTCGCCGTAGACGAAGCGTATACGCTCCGTTTCAATTCCCGAGTCTACAAGACATAAGGTGCGGATATTAGACGCTTTGATTGACTGTTTCCAAAGCTTTCAATGTCGTTTAATAGTAGATTCTTGACGGCAACACCGTTTGACATGTACAATATGTTGTCTGTTTCCTGTTTCGTAAACCGACGAAAAATATGAGATTTAGGGCATTTTAGTCATTTGTAGGAAATACTGTTTTCATCCATATTTTGCTGATGTGATGAACATGACTTCTTGTCGCATTAGTATATTAGGAATGCGTGCATAATTAGTTTGGCGAAGAGATTCGCCTAAATGCACATTTTGAGTCGACATACTATATGTAGACTAAGGTGTGTAGTGTATGTGTTTGTATAAATGCTTGTATTAGTATGTATTGAATTAAATGATGTTATGAATTAGTTTGAGGTTGATTTCTCAATCAATATGCTGACACAAATGATTTCCTACATGTTGACTATATGCATGACTTCATTATATGCATGAAATGTATGTGCTTGAAGATTTACTTAAGTTGTATGTTATAACATGAGATAACATGCTCACATTGAGGTATTTCACTCCTATTACACTTACATGATTGCTGATGTGATTCCATGTGTTTGGGGCTATACTCTAGTCCAGGCAGTCGGTAATGGATCTAATTCGTGGTTGGTTTCTATTTAGCACGAAGGACGCGTTGATGAACGCGAGTCGTGTTTTGAGTTGGCGGCAGTGGTTAGGCCACACGAAGTGTTTCATGCACTTCATGTCGTTCAGCTTGAGATGCGCTCGTGCTAGTCAAGCCCGTCAAGTAACCCGACTGGCCGTTGTATGTTCACCCTGCATGAGTCATAACTGCTTGAACCTAGGGTACTGAACTTACCATTGTAAACCCTGTTAACCATGGTACCTTGATCCACAAAGACTCATGAGCCGGGCATGGTGGTATAGGACACCGTGGTCGAGCTGTCGGCCTACGCTGGGGCCACAAACCTCCCCGTAGTGACCAGTGAGCACCTATGACTCGTGAGCAGATTATGGTGGTATGGGACACTATATTCTTGCTGTCGGCCTACATTGATAAGGTGATGGGGGAGCGGTGCAACGAGTGCGAGCAAAAGCCCTGGCAGCCCTTTGTAGTGACCTCGAGCGTATTCTGAGTCTACGGGAGGCGACGACCCTTCCGTAACAGTAGAGTACAGTAGGCCTGTATTGATAAGGTGATGGGGGAGCGGAGCAACGAGTGCGTGCAATAGCCCTGGCAGCCCTTGCAGCGACCTACAAAATATACATCGTATGAGATCACTAGGAGTGACGACCCTAGACAGGATCTGTGTTGGGATTGATACAAGGGAAGTACCTTAGTTTCCCAATATTGCTGTATGAAAAGGACTAATAATAACTTGGTAATCATATCACCATGACATTGCATGTGCCTGGAAGATGTGGAGCACTTGAGGGAGTGCGGCATGCCGCGGTCGTAAGATGGTGTCGTATGAGGGAGATCGTCGGTGAGGGCATCCATCATGTCATGTCATATTGCATTAACAACAGTATTAGGATTGCTTGATTTACTGCTTTACTATTATCGCATGTTTGATTTGATAACATGACAATCTCTGCTCTCTTATCCCACTGAGTTAATCACTCACTCCCATGTTACGTGATGGTGTTTCCGGACACCCACCAGTCCCTATTGTGATTGCAGATGATGGCGCGGCCTGCTAGGCGGAGCTGGACTTGATGATGATGAGGAGGACCCCTCCTCTATGCGTGTTCTGATTGACGGGATTACAGGGAGTTTGATTAGATACCTTGACACTTGTCATTTTATATTTTTAGAGCACTCATGTATATCCATTTGGTTTACTTTTGGAGTATACATGTATGTATATAACCTGGTAACACGTTCACACTCTGGAGACATACAATAGTTTATATATGTTATACATACTATCACAGTCTTCCGCTTGTAAATTTAACTCTCTGGAGTATGATATGCTGTTCTAGTTTAATCTCACTCATGTTTAATACGTTATCACAGGCAACATTCAACCATGCATATCTATGTTGCATAAATAACATTTTGGAACTCGGGAGTTGGGTTTTTGCTCGACCCCCCGATTTTCGGGATGTTACACCTGTGGTGGTTGACAAACCTAACTTCTCCCAGATACCTCGACATGTCCTATGTGGACCTTTACATGGCAAGCCATGATTGGGTCCACGTAATGAACAAGTGTCCTTCCCTCGTTCAGCTACGCTTACCATTTTGTTATCTTTCATATATTTCTCCAACTCTTGCTTCTGTTAATTTCACATCTCTCCATGTCTTTGATCTCACTTTCAACAACTTTGAGTACTCTAGAATTCCAAAGTGGATAGCTAACATTAGTAGCCTTGTGTCTTTAAGTCTCTCAGAAAACAATTTCGGTGGTCCAGTTCCTTACCAATTTTCACAACTTCCCAACTTGGAAGAGTTGCAGCTAGGAGGATATCTCTGTCCTAACTGTTCACAACTCCTTGAAAGCAGTTGGAGTAAGCTGAAGCTACTTGATCTATATTTCAATGAGTTGCATGGAGGAATCCCCAATTCTATTTGGAATATCACATCACTCAAGTCTCTCTATTTGTCATTCGATGAGAATATAAGTGGTAGCATTCCAAGAGCCATAACTAAGCTTATAAATTTAGAGAGCCTGTCATTGGATAGATACCAAATGAATGCGCCCATTCTTGAATGGTTCAATGAACTAAAAAACCTAAAGAACCTTTTTCTCCACGATTACATGCTGAGCCCAATCCCTGCAGCTCTTGGAGGATTGTCTTCCTTGCAATCTTTAGATCTCAGTGGCAATCAGTTGAATGGGAGTATCCCTGCAGCTCTTGGAGGATTGTATTCCTTGCAATCTTTAGATCTCGGTGGCAATCAGATGAATGGGAGTATCCCTGCATCTCTTGGAGGATTGTATTCCTTGCAATCATTAGATCTCAGAGGCAATCAGTTGAATGGGAGTATCCTTGCAGCTCTCGGAGGATTGTCTTCCTTAGAAATATTACTTCTCCGTGGGAATCAGTTGAATGGGACAATTCCAACAACTTTAGGACAACTTTCTAACTTGTCTACGCTTGACCTCTCCTACTACTCCTTAGGTTTGCTACATCAACTTCAAACGATGCACTTTAGCAACAATAGGCGTCTATCAGGCACTATGCCAAAATAGCGAATTTGCGACGTAATTTTTGTGACGGACGTCGCTTGGTACAGATCTAATCTGTCGCTAACGGAAAAGGTCCGTCGCTACGCCCGTCTTTCTCGAAAATCCGTAGTCCAAACCGCGACGAACCAAAATCCGTCGCTAAAATCTGATTTACGACGTATTTACGACAGATTTTGGTCCGTCGTAAGTGAGCGACGGACTAAATCCGTTGTAAATTTTGATTTTGCAACGGAACCTGTTTAGTTGCAAATTCCCACCCAAAATACCAAATGGCGATGCTTTTCAGTTGCTTTTGCAGCAGATCAGGGTCCGTCGTAAAAGGACTTTTGCCTAAACAATTTTTTTTTTTTTTTTTTTTTTTAAGAATATGGTGGAAAATCATATTTTTTTCTGGTCTAAGAATTGTTTTTTAATACAAATTCAGTGGTTTAATTGTACATATTTGTATCCAATATTATTTTTTAACAATTGATTGAATGAAAAATAAAATAAAAAAATAAAAATTGTTTTTATATCAAATGAGTGAAAATTATTAATTTTTAAAATTTTAAAATTAATATTTAAATGATTTGTAATATGACAAGAAAAAATATATTGAGGAGTTAAAAAAATTTAACAATGTTTAAGAAAAAAATGAGATTTTGAAAAAATAAAAATCGTGATTTAAAAAAAATCTATTTTGTGGGAAAAAAAAGAATATTGAATAAAGTTGATAATTTTGAAAAAAAAAAAAGAATTTGATTTCGAGAAAAAAATAATATCTTGAAAAAGAAAATTAAAAAGATTTCAAAAAATGTGAAAATTTTGATGATGTTGAAAAATGAAAATATTTTGAAAAAGAAAATGAGAGCTTGTATTTTGAAAAATAAAATAAAATTGAGAAATTCAAAAATAAATGCTTTGAAAAAAAATGGAGTTAGAAAGAATCGAAAATTTGAAAATTAAACAATATTAAAGAATCGATACTTTAACTTAAAAAAAAAACATTTTGAAACAAAAAATAAAGAAGTTGAAAAAATTTGTGATTTTAAAAAATAATTGAAATGTTAAAATTTTGAAATTAAAAGAAAAAGTTATTTATAAAAACACTAAGATTTTGAAGAAAAAATTATCATTTTAAAAAGGAAAATTAAAAAGTTGAAAACAAAATGATATGCTTTTGAAGAAAAAAAATCGGCATTTTGGAATTTTTGAGAAAAAAAATAAATTTTGAGAAATTTTTTAAGATTTTGAAAATAAAAATTCAAATTTTGTATTTTATTTTTTAAATATTTTATAATAAAATTGATATTTTGTTAAAAGTTTTCAAAGAGAAATTAAGCGTAAAAAATATACATTTTGAAAAAAATGTTATTTTTAAATGGAAATTAAAATTTATTTGTGAAAAAAAATATGTAGCCTGATCGGGGCGAATTAACTAGTCAAATTGAGAGTATTGATCAGTAAAATAGATTGAATGGACCAAACATATAAAATGGGCCAAATGTTCTGGTCAAAATTGTGACCTAACTTATTGACCTCGTGAAAACCTAAGAATTAATATTAGTAAGTTTTGTGGGGCCCATCATGATGTGTGTCGAACATCAACACCGTACATTCGATGTGTCCCCTTTAGGTTATATTTTTAAAATCATCTGTATACAAAACTCAAGTGGGCCATACCATCTAAAACTATATGAAGACATCTTTAAAAATATAAAAGCACTTGGTGGGGCCCACATGAGTTATGAATGTGGCTGAAACTTGGTCTGACCCCTCATCCAAGTGGGACACACATAATTAGTGGGTTGGATATGTGAGGCGAGCCCAATATATGATTATAAATGTTTTAAGGAAACCCCTCTCTACTCCCTTTAGGAGAGTTACTAATTACCCTTATCATACTAAGTAAAATCTGTGGGGTCCACCGTTATTTATTTATTTTATCCACTTTGTTCATCCATATTAACAGATAATTTGAAGTTTAAAGAACTAAAAGAAAGCATATCTAAAGCTCAAGTGGACCACACCACAGGAAATAGTGTGATTGAACCTCTACCATTGAAAAATTCTTAGAGGCCATAGAAGTACTTTTAGATCAAGCTAATGTTTGTATTTTCTCTTCATTCATATCTTTTTGATATTATGAACGGGTTGGATGGCAAATAAACATTACTGTGGGCCCAAGGTAGGTATAACGATGGAAATCATTATTCCACACTGTTTTGTGTGGCATGGTCCACTTGAGTTTTGGATTTACCGAAAATTTGGGATCAACCCACACCGTTCATCCATTTTTCAAGATCATTTTAGAGATTTATTCAAAAAATGAATCATATCCAAAGTTAAATGGACCACACCATAAATAAGGAGGACGAATTATCTACTCCCCTAACACCAGCCAATGGCCGGTTGTCGGTGTTGTGGGTCCCACCATATTGTATGTGTTTCATCCATGCCGTCCATATATTTTTAAAGATCATCTTACAGCATGAGACCAAAAATGAGGTATATCCCAATCTAAAATGGACCACATTACAGGAAACAGTGTTGAATGAGCGTCAACCATTAAAAACATTTTTGGGGCCATAAAAGTTTTAGATCGAGATGTTTTTTATTTTCCCCATTCATCCAGGCCTATATGACCTAATAAATAGATTGTATGTCAAATAAACAGTTGTAACGTCCCGTCCAACCAGCGCAGTGTTCTTGGGTGTCCACGTAGGATTTGTAGCGTGACCATTTGTTTAGACTAATCGTGGTGAGGTACTGCAAGTAAATTAACCTAGGATTAGCCTAACTGAGTAGACCAGACGAGTTATGATAAGACCTAGTGCGGGCCGCCAAGCCAGATGGTCGGTTGCACTTAGCATCAGCCCGTGCGGACTATACCGCGACGCAGGAAGGTTGCAAAATTATAAAATTTTAGAAAATTATAGATCTCACTGGGCTTGTGGTCCATCGTGGACCACGGACTCATTGGACACCCAGAAGTTAATTATACGAGCCGTTTCTTCAGCACTAGTCAACCCACCCAAGGCCAGAGTTGAAATCTGGCACTGGTAAATGAAACTGAGACTCCGAGCTTTTCAGCCGTCGGATTTTCTCTAAATTTATGGTGAAGGTCTAATGTGGTATCCTACGCCCGTCCACAAAATCTGGAACCCGACCGTGGCACGGTAACCGTCGATCGCAAATCAGTCTCGTGCGACCAAACTCCATATCTGATCGTTCCTAAATTTTGCATGGCCCTTCATTGGGCCATAGAGCACCTATCCTATAAGTTTCATGGCTAGGGGGCCACCAGAACTGCCTCAATCACTGAAATGGACCCCATAAGGCCATTTAAAGAACGAAACTTTATGATCAAGCTCCATATCTGTTCATCCGTTTGATATTAAATTTTACATGGCCTCTCATTAGGCCATGAGGCACCTACACACCAAATTTGGTGGCCTAGGGGGTGGTAGGTCAGCCCCGAAACCAATAAGGAGTCCTAGAGGCCATTGTGGAAATTCATTGAAACTTAAGGCTACTTGGCCCAACTCTAGGAAATAAAGCCCTAACCCTTATCTCATAACTCTCCCCACAACCACCATTACCAAGGGAGTAGAGAGAGAGAGAGCAAGAGAGTAAAGAGAGAAGAAAGAGAGAGTGAATAGGGACAAGGTGAACCCTGGATCAAGGTAGGGCGCAAGAAATCAAACCTTTCAACTCCCTACCTCTCCTCCTAGAAGAAACTCTTTACCACAACCACAACAATCGTCCGTTGGTTGTCTAGGTAAAACCCATCACCTCTTCTTCTTGAAATCCATGTATTGAGAAGAGATTGGCATGAAATTCTAACATGCAAGAGCTTGTTTTAGGGATTCCAGCCGATCGACCTAAAGCCCTCATTCCTAAGTCGATTCCCGAGTCTTTAACGACCCATAGGTGTAGATTATTGTTCTTAGGTGGCCTAGCACCAATTTTAATACGAGTTTAATAATTTTGATTGCTTTGAGGCTATATTTGGAGAATCTAATTAAGAAACCCTAGGAATTGTATGTTGGTTGGAATTGTATGTTTGGCTCTCTCATGATGTTATTCTTGCCTCTCACATGATTTTGTGTATGGATGATTACATGCTCATGCTTTGCTTGATTTTCTCATATGTTGTTGCTTCATAGTTTGTATGATTCATTACTCTTGTGCATATGATTTTTTAGGATGGAGGAAGTGCTTAACTTTCTCACAAACCCACACAACTCACATGCACTTTGTTTCATAATAGGGATAACTTGCTTGCTAGGAGTATTTGATTCGTATGATTGAGATGCATGAAAGCATGATGTTGATATGCTTGTTGGTAACTTGGATAGTTGACATGTTATGGATCACCATTATACTTTTGGGTTGGTCAGGAATATGATGAGAGATGGTAGTCCCATCGGTAGGAATATGGTATGGCTAAACCCGTGGGTTTGGGCGGGTGTGTTGGGGTGGATATAGTTGGACTACATGGGTCCATTGTGCCCGATGTCACTCGTCTCATGCTCGCCTGACTCGTGCGGTCTTGCCTATTTACTGACTAGCCTTGTTTGTTAACCCTGTTTGCTCACCCATGTATGGAACTTGGAATACTGTACAACCATTGAAGCCCATCTATAACTAAACTGAAACTGGTCCACCGTCTCGTGAGCCGAGCATGGTGGAATGAGACACTGCGTCTAGGTTGTCGGCCTGTGCTGGGGTGTCGTGCCTTCCCGCAGTGACTGCAAGTGATTCCTTTCTCTCAGCACTCCTCATATGCTTGAAGTCGGGGATGAGCAACCCGACGGGATCACAGATTGCGGGGTCTCGGCCTCACACATTGGGGGGCCTTGGCCTCACAATCAGCTTAGGGCATTGATATGTGGGATGCATTAGATTCCCTAACCTGCTGGATGAATGGACTTAACTAATAACTCGGCTAACACGATCACATTACATCGCACTAGTTAGGGTAGCGACTCGGTAATCGAGGTCACTCTGAGGGAGTGTTGTCATACGCGATCGTTAGATGGAGGCGCTCGAAGGAGCGTTGTGGCGAGGGCATGTATCATATCATCCAGCATGCATGCGCATTAATAAGATTAGTTAGATGTTTATGATTGACTATTTTTCATTAAGTTCATATTATGATTGATGTCTGTTATAACTTAAGATTAATAACATCTACTGAGTTGATAAGTCACTCCCACTCTGGGACGGTATTTTAAAACACCAATCAGACCCGTTCATAGATGCAGGTGACTCAGGGCATGAGGAGCCTGGTGAGGCGAGCTTCGAGGAGGATGATGAGTTGTCCTACTTCCAGTTGATGGACGACTCTCCGTCAGCTTGGGGGGCGGGATTGGATCGCTGAGTTTGGACTCAACCTTATTCTTTTCGATATATCATTCTTTTTGTGATTTTGTTGAGCGACTCCTTGGGTGACCCATACATTCTTTTGAATCTGTATATATACTTGTTGTTCACTTTCATTTCAGTAGACTTATGTGATGATGCTTCATGTTCTAGAAATTTTCAGATTTGCGCAACTAAATCGGATTAAACGCATATTTATGAAATTGGTTATAAATGACACTTGAGAACTCAGGAGTCGAGTGTATGCGCGAACCCCAGTTTTCAGGGCGTTACAACAGTACAGTGGGCCTTAGGAGGATTTTAATGATGGATATCCAATCACTATTGTTTTCATGTGGTGTGGTCCACTTAAGATTTATATACCTCTCATTTCTAGAATAAATCCCTAAAATGATCTTTAAAAATGGATGAACATAATGGATAAAATACATACATCATGGTGGGGCCCACAGAGCACCAACCACCAGCCATGAGGCTGATGTCACGGGGAGTAGCTAGACTAGCTACAGAAGTGACGTCAGCAAGTTCTATGGGCCCACCATGATGTATGTTTTGTATCCCCACCTTCCATCCATTTGGAGATATCATTTTAGGGCAATATCTAAATAATGAGTTAAATCCAGAGCTCCAGTGGACCCTATCACAGAAAAACTATGGGACAGTGACATGGACCATTAAAAACTTCTAAAACCCACAAAAGTTTTAGATGAAGTTAATATTTGTGTTTCCTTTATTTCATGTCTTTTTTTATTTTTATTTTTATTTTTTTTTTATTTTAACATTTGAACAAGTTGGATTTTAAATAAACATTATGATGGGCTTTAGGATAGTTTCAACGGTGGGAATCACTCTTCCCGCTGTTTTTTGTGGTGGGGTCGATATCTCAAAATGGATGGACGGTGTGGATATAACACAGATTTATATGGAGCTCATTTTTTGGTGGACGTAGCCAAAGGTCTGGCTTTTAATGGTGGACGTTCAATCTGGACTGTTTTTCCGTGGTGTGGTCCACTTGAGACTTAGATCGATCTCTTTTTTGAGATCAACCTTAAAATGATATGGAGAAATGGATGGACGGCGTGGATTAAAACATATAAATCATGGTGGGGCCCGTAGAGCACTATCAGATGGAAAGCGCAAGTGACGTTACATATTTACTGAGACAATATGGGAGTTTTGTGTTTGATGTAAAACAGTGGTGACTCATTCACATTAATATTGGTAATGCTATAGAATTATCCAGACCATCTAAATAATGGGTCTAGTTGTTAATGGTTAATATTTATACTTTTTCCTATATAAAACTGTCTTAATCATTCAGTAAACGGTCCCTTAAATGTATGGTATTAATGTAATTGATGTGTTAAATTATAGAAAACTCACAGTATGCGAATTTGAAACTAATATCTCATTTCAGAAGAGGGATTTGTTCGAACGACGCCCGAGCTCTGCTTGGTTTCTCATATTCTTCTTCCGCCGGTGGGTGAGCTCCGAATCTTTGAAGGATTTCAGGCATATCTCTCCTGCCGTGGGTGAGCTTCTGTCAAAATCCCTGTTTTTATTCCAATATCCATTCCATCTGTCATTGCTTTCTCTTTTCTTCTCATTGGGCCATGGTTCCGGTTGGCATTGATTGTAACAATGTCGAGATTCGGCCATGTGGAATGGATGCAACTTGGGGAGGATGAAATGAATTTGTCTTTCCTAGGAATAGATGTGATGTAGCTGTGATTAAGACCAACAGGCATTTGGAAGAACTAGCTTTCTTTCCTAGATAGTGGATCTCATGGATTTGCATTCATTCACTAAATTTGATTAGAATATTTTTCTATTATCTTTTGGATGTGCATTTCATTCACTGTTTCTACTTTTTGCAGTAACAATGGCAGCACTGCTCGGTATTCCTTTTCCTTTTAGAAGGTGCATCATAAGGATCTTGTCAATGTTAACTAGTAGTGATAATATTATAGTTCTACATTTGGCATTGTTGTAAGCCTGTTGGAGTAGACAGGGTCCAGTTGTATTTCAAACAGTTCCTCTCCTTCGTTTAGATAATTGTGAATGCTGAAAAAAAAAGAAAAGAAAAGAAAACCCCTCGTATTGTATGGTTCTAGCATATAACGACCTAGCCTAAAAAGCCCATTTGGATTTCTTCTTGTTCTTCTTCTCTATTTATTTATTTATTTATTTGATGGGTCCTTTGAATTTTCTGTCTTGAGAAATGGGTTCTTGGCATTTTGGTTTTTGGGTCTGTTTTTTGCTTGATTTTTTAGGAAGATCCAGTCCATTCCTTTCATTTTACTGCATATATGGCATGTGTTTGATGATCTGAACCATTGGTTTATCGTGGACAAACGTGAATGGATCATAGGCTGAAAATTACACTGACCACACAATTCTAACCATGTGAAAAAGTGGCGTACAAAATCACTAAACTGTAGTTAATGGCTAGGATTATCTGATCAGGATGATGTTTGGTTAATGGTCCATTGGTGGACCTTAAGATGAATGAATGGCTCGGATTATCAATACATGTGCAAAATGTATGTAGGTGGATTGGGTCTTTTCCTTCATTGAATACATGTTGAGATAGTTTATGTTATTTTTTGTGCATGTTGATATCATTGAGTTGGTAATAATACCATAGTGTATCCTGCAAGACCTTCATGAATTGTCTTACAAATGTTGTTCATATGTTATTCTAATGTTAATGTGCATGCAGAGTCACAGATAGCATATCTCCATTTATTTACTGCAATAGTTTGTAAATCCCTCATAACAATGCCATAAAAAGTAAAAAAGAAAAAGAAAAAAAAATCCTTACAGCCACACCCAAATTGTAACTTAGTTGAGCACTCTTTTCAGTTTGACTCGTGGCTTGATTTTTACTTGCTTATGTTGCAAATGTTGAATCCATTTAAGTGGGGAACATGCTCTAGTTACACTTCATATAGGGGTGTTGTTGTGTGAAAAGTAGGTATATGATTCCATTCCATGAAATTTGGTTTTATTGTGAGGATTAAATTGATTGCTGGGAAGGTGTGTGCTTTCTATGTGGAATCTCAGAATAGATGATCTTCAGTTTTTCATTTTTTCAATTCATAGTGTCGATTTCTTTGCATTCTCGGCAATTGCCAATGTACAATTTTACATCACAAGTGTTGAATGAACGTCTGGCTATGGGGAAGGTGGATGAGTTGCATCCTGACTTGACAGTAGACCCTCTTGGAATCTTGCGTCCTGCAAACAATATTTAGTTTTGTTGGGGCCTCTGTAAATGCCAACTTCTCATATTGCAGGTTTTCTCAAAATTTTCTGCAGCAACAAACATTGTAGGGAATTGTGATAACAACCAATATACATGGTCCTTGATTCTTTGCTACATCTATATCGCTTGGAATGTCAATTACCATCTATTTAGAATTGAACACTTGTTTTCGTTTATCATAGACATGGCTAGTATTATTCACTTAGTGTTTCTTATGAGGCTTTTCTGAGCAGTTTTGTTTGAAGAGGGAGGCTAGGCTATATGGGTTGCTTGATGAGTGCTTCATGAGTTGATGCTTATGATCTGCTCTTACTTTATTTTATTTCAACTCTGTTTATGGAGCTCAAAGATTGGAGCAACAGAAGTTATCTTCCTTGTTTAGCCTGAAAATCTTCTTATTGATTCCCAAGACAAAATTTCAGATTTTGGCCTTAGTACATTGCCCCAGCAAGTAAATTGACAGTCTGTTGCATCCATGAAGGTGCTCCAGCCATTTGTTATTCTGCATGTCTAATTGCCGTTTGTTTCTCTCTCCATGTGCAGGTTGTTGGAATTCTTCAAGAGGGACATGTGGAACTCCAAATTATGTTGCCCCTGAGGTACTCACTCTTTAAATACTGCTCTGATGCAAAATCAGTTCATCTTCTGGACAAGTGAAAATTCTTTTACTTTTTGCAGCCTTCTATGGCTATTCACAACAGTAGGATTTTGAATCCTACTCTCTCAAATGTGCCAATATGGTACATTTATGCAAAGTCTGATGATGCAGGACTATTTGAGCCATCAGATGGGGTCCACGGTTGACCCCACTGATGCTTGGATGCAAATCTGGCCATGATTTATGGTCCAATTGGAATGTGGGCATACCGATCGAACCAGATGTTCCATCCAACATGGCGCACAATTAATTGGACGGCTAGGTACACCACATGGTTGGATTCTGGGGCTGTCAAGACCAACTGGGTAGTCTTTTGGGACTTGTACCAATAGAGTGCTATTAGATAGGCTTATATACTAATCAGTTTGGTACTCATGACAATTGCATAAACCATATGGCTCCCTTGTGTATCTAATCTAATACGGTTGGTCCATGAGGCATGTTTTGCTTCATTATCGGGCCATCCATCAGATGTTTGAACCTTTTATGTGATGCCATGCCAGTACAATCATTAGGTGGGTCACATTTATGATGGATCCGGTTCATTTTTCAAAATTTTTAACCGTCCATATTATCTTGGACATAGATCCACCTGATGTCTTTGTTTTGATGCACTTTTTGATTTGCATGTTGGATCTTAGGTTTTTGAAAGTTATTTGCAAGGTGGATTGTTAATGTAATCCAACACGTTAGACTCGGGATCTCCTTTATGAGTTTTTATTTAGTGGCTACGACCTTTTGAAATGCCAGGTGTCCAATTTGCAGTTTTGGGCTGATAGTGTTTGTAGTTTCATGGGATTTCTTAGGATGGACATGTGCTTTGACAAAAGACACCGTCATTGCATAGGCCGAGCAGTCTGCTAAAAAACAGACACTAAAAGTAAGAAATGTTAATTCAAATGGTGCTGGACTGGTTTTTCTTCTGAAGGACCGCTTACAGATTTTCTGCATATTTGGAAGAATTATGTTGAAGGACAGGAAGTTGCAAATGGTTCATCTGTTGTTGAAAGCAAACAGAAGGAAGTACTTTAGGTGCTTTGTCACATTTGTTTATCTGTCATATTTCTTATTTCTTATCTTAGATCATATAATTTATGTATTTTCCTGGCCTTTGCTTTCAGTTGGTGGTAACTGATGTACTTGGAGGTGGCAAGTTCTACATCCAAACAGTCGGTGACCAGAAAGTGGCAGCTATTCAAAAGCAGCTAGCTTCGTTCAACCTTCCAGAAGCCCCTGTTATTGGTGCTTTTAATCCTAAGAAGGGAGATATTGTCCTTGCTCAGTTTAATGCAGATAATTCTTGGAACAGAGCCATGGTAAGATTGACACTCAAGCATCCTTATTTCAACTTGGAATACATTTATAATTTTCAAAAAAAAAAAAAAAAGCAAAAGAAAAAGAAAAAAAGCCTGCCAAAACCATAGTTCATCTTATATGTAGTTGAAAATTGGTGGTAGTCACATTGGGTAATTTATATTTCTTGGAGCGTTTATCTGCTATTTGTCCCAGCAACTTGGCTAAACTCTTCTATTTTAGCCAAACCCTTTTCTGAGTAAAATTACAATCTACCTTAACTCTGTGAAGATAATTGTTATATTATTCTTGTTTTAAATCTTTAGACTTGGGACCTCCTTTATGAGTTTTATTTAGTGGCTACGACCTTTTGAAATGCCAGGTTTCGGCTTTGCAGTTTTGGGCTGATAGTGTTTGTAGTTTCATGGGATTTCCAAGGACGTGTGCTTTGACAAAAGACACAATTGTTGGGGGTCACAGATTAAGTGAGGCAGGGTAACAGTTTAACAGTTTAGTGAGTGGGGCCCTGAATGTGTGGCCCACCTCGATGTATGTGTTGTAGATGCACACCGAACATTCGTTTTTTCAGCTCATTTGAGGGCATTATATCAAAATTGAGGTAGATACAAAATCTCAGGTGAATCACAGTAGGGATTTCTGGGGGCCACAGAAGTTTTGGATCAAAATGCTATTCTGTACTTTCCCTTCATTCAGGTTTTTGTGACCTTATCAACAGATTGGATGATAAATAAACATTACAGAGGGCCTTAAGAAATTTTTAATGATAAACTTATTGTCCAACTGTATGGTCCAATTTTTAATCGTTCATCTCCATAGTTTTTCTTTTCCTTCACAAGACAAGGATGCTAATGTTCATTTCATTTTCCATGTTAATAATGGCAATTATATTTTGAATCTATGTTTCTTCTACTAACAGAACAATTTACAGGTATATTGCTGTTGGAGACAAACCATTACTCCAAAGCTATGGAGAACGCCCTTTCTCATTGGTGCAGCGACAAATATCCAGTTGGCGTAGCAACAACTACAAGTACATTTTAGATTATCATAACATGCGATGGTCCTAGAACAGACTGCCCAGGTATCTCTAGCTAGCAAATGTGCTTCCTCGAGCCTACTATTTCGGCCAAGCAAATTAATCAAACACCCAAAATGCTCGATCTTTGGATCCATCCCAAAATCTCTCTTCATACTAAATTTTGCAATTATTTTGATCCATTCTCTTTGTGAAGCTGCTATTAGCTGTTAGCTGTGGTAGTTGTTTCCTTGCTAAATTTTGCTATTAGCTATGGTAGCTATTTCCTTGACCCATAGCAGGAAATAAAGCAGTCGTGTGATGAAAGTAGGGCTGACCTTTACAATCGAATCCATGATCAATGCAGGTATCCTTTTTAGATTTTAGCAATTGTCTAGCATTTCAGTACCTTTGTTAAATTCATTCTGATAAAAGCTTCCTTTGTAGGAATAGGATCATTTGATTGGCAGTGTTTTATGGAATGTAAGCCGACCAATTGGATGGTCCAAATTGATCAATTGACCACATGTCCAAATTCAACTCATTGCGCTTGAAGCTCTAACACTATCTTATTTATTTATTGCTTAATTGCAGTTGATTTACTTTGTTTTGCTTTATTAATGCTGCTACAGGATGATCCTGTTTGTGTTAATGCTCAAGGTGATGGCAAGATTCTTATTACAGATATATGGGTTGATGGTAAGTTTTTACATTCAGTATATCGAATTTGTTGCAATTATTTGGTTCTCATTCTACAAAAAGAAAAAGTTGCATGATAGTTTCAAATGAAGATATTGGGCTAATAGGTATGTAGATCTCAACTAGATAGGCAGTGCAGGTGGATCCTCTCCCGCCAAATAAATGCATTGCATTTCCAGGTATGTGGATGTCGACCAGATAGGCAGTGCTAATGATTTCATTATTTATCTATTTATTTGAAACAAATATATGAATATAATTAGATTGTTCTGACTCCTGATATTTGTGTAGGCCTTGGCACGCTTTCAGAAGTCACCAACAGATATTGCCAAGAAAAGAAATCTGTCTTGATTCGCCCAACATCTTTCCATATACATTGTTTTATAAAGCAGAATTGTATTAGAAATTGCAGTCTTAATTATGGAGTCCTGATGTCACTTGTAATCATAATTTGGTTCAGACCAGAAATTAAATAGGAATTCGAGTTAATGGAAATGTGCATCTAGATATTGCTTGCCTATAACATTGGACTTGATCTTGTACAGACATTGTGCCGAATGTTTATCATCAATTCTGGCCCTAGTTTTAGGCTGCTGTGGAGCCTAGTGAAGTCTTTTATCGATACAAAAACCACCTCAAAGATTCATGTACTCTCAGTGAGACTTTTCTTCTATTTGTATTTAATTAATTAATGTTCCATCTTCTAGAAATACTGTGACAATGTGTCTAGCAGTAGTTTTTGACATGCTTCTTTAATTTGGAAGGGCATGGTTCTCAGAGTTTGATGAGTTTGATGAATATGTTCCCATGGTAACCAAAGCTGTAGATTCAAGCTGGAAGAAGTGTCCCATCGAAAGCTCTCGTCTCATAGAAGTACGCAAGTATATATTAGATTTCATTAGGGAGTTGCAGGCTTTTGCAAGTCAATGGTTATATGTTGTTATATGAGGTATCATATTTAGTGGATTCCATTTATGTGCATGTATTTGTCATAATTTCTGAACGTTGAAGATTAAATCTGTCACTAATTTCTCACGTTGAAGATTAACGACGGATTTGGTTAAATTTAATGACAAACAGTATTTTTGAATTTTTGCGACGGAGTGTTTATATATGCGACGGACCATATCCGTCGAAAAAAAGACCCAGTAAACAGCGACGGACCAAGTGACGGACGAAATCCGTCGTTTATTTGGTTTTACGACGGATTAGGACTCGGTAAATTCGTGATTTTGGCATATTTAGGAAAAGTTCAACTTTGAAGAATTATACTCTTTTGGATACTCTCGACCTTGGACATAATAATGTCTTCGACCAAATTCCCGCTTAGATTGGCAAAAGCTTTCCAGCTTTAAGAATTCTTAATTTACGATCCAATATGTTTACTGGAAACATCCTACTACAATTGTTAAACATAACTTCTCTTCAGATTCATGTTTTGGCACAAAATTGCTTATCCAGTTCAATTCCTCAAAGTCTTCAGAATCTCATGGCCATAAAGAATGAGCAAAAGATGGACCACTTTATTTTGAATGGAACGGTATCTTATTACAAGGAAACCTACTTGTGTCAGTGAAGAGACTAATGCTTGAATACACTCGAAAAATTTCACTGGTTACATGCATAGACCTTTCAAGCAATAACTTATCTAGAGAAATTCTCGAACAATTCACAAGTCTTTTGGGATTGCGTGTCTAAAACTTATCCGGAAATCATTTGACCGGAAAGATCCCAGACAAGATTGGTAAATTAGCATTCCTAGTCTCTTGATTTCTCCAAAAATCAGCTTTGGGGTACAATTCCTCGGAGCATGTCAAATTTAACTTTTCTAAGTTACTTGAACTTCTCGAATAACAACCTGTCGAGAAAAATTCCATCGAGAAATCAGCTACAGACACTTCAAGATCCTTCTATTTATAAAGGCAACAACGATCTCTGTGGACCTCCTCTTCCAGATAAGTGTGATAGTGATGAAACATCTCAAAGTCTAATGCCTATTGGTGGTGATGTAAAAAAAGATGATGAAATACATGAAATAGTTTGGTTTCTCTACATTGGGACCAGGATTTGCTGTAGGGTTTTGGGCCTTCTGTGGCATTTTAATTTTCAAGAAGTCTTGGAGGATTGCTTATTACTGCTTCTTTGACGAGATGAAAGAAAGACTTTTTTGCAACTATGGCTTTACAGGATGGTTAAATTGAAGAAGTTTGATGGAAACTTAGGTCATGAATAATTGTTTGTAATCTAAATCATTTCATGGTGTTTTCTTTTAGTACTTTTTATAAGACTTGTAATAGAAAGCTTAGTAATGAGAATTTAGAGAGGAGATTGGCTTGTATTGCCCCCTCTAATGTATAAAATTTTCGAGTATCAATAAAATTACAGGTGGTGTGCTCCCACCTTTTTGTAAAAATATAATAATAATAATAAATATTACTGCTTTATAAGTATCCACTCTACTCATCAATTGCATCGCACCTGTAGCAGAAACATATGGTTAGTACAATCAGTCGATGGTCAATGTTAAATGTATGAAAGTGACCATGTACTCACTCAATTTTTGGGCCATGCCACATCTTATGGGAAACTTCCTAAGATTTGGCAAGTTGAACCATTGTCATTTGTAGAGAGTTTGGTTAGCAAGGCGAATGTATTGAAATTCTTTGCATTCTCCAAAGAATTAATTATCATGTTCATCATAATAAGAATTATTGTCTGACCTCAAGCATATGATTGTATGTTCAATGGATTCTGATCGTTTATCCAGTGGACCTCAACATAGCCAGCCAACATAAAAATACCAACTTCTTAGGCAATAAGAATAAAATGATGTGCAACGAGAGAGATTGTAGATGTAAACCACAGCACATATGCCAATTTGGTAGGGCATATGTAAATCTAGACCATTGAATTGGGTCTCCATCTGAACATGCTTGGTCCAAGAAAGCTCACTTGCTCACTCATTGTCGAGCCACATATATGATGAATACATATTATTATAGTTTTTTTTTTTCTTAATTGCCTATTTTCCTTCAAAGAGCATGGTCCATGATGCAGGGATGAACGTGATGAGGTCGATCACCATCTTCCTCAAAGATAACTACTCCAAATCCACAGCTTATCTGGACTCTTCACAAAGACTTCTTGAATCCACGAGAGAAAAACAAGAAAAAAAGTAGAAATAAATTCTATAAAATTCGTAATTTGATTAATAAATGAAATAAACGAATTTACAACCCTTTTAATAGAGTTCCCAAGTCATGGGAGAAGTTTCGGAATCAAACTATTTATGCACAAGGTTTTCAGCCAAAAATAGCAAGTGTTCCATTTGGCTCACCACGTTGTTCTCTTAATTATTCTAAGCACTTTTCACGTTGGGCGCAACTCCTAAAGCCTAATAGATGAATAGTTATAATCAAACTAAAACTTACTATTTATAGTAAAAACAGAATTAAAATAAGGAAACAACCATCGATCTGATGGTATTTTGTAATTCCGGCTTGCACAACCCAGCATAGTGGGTTGGGTGGCTAAATTAGCTCGTCCTACACCAAAATCATATATTTTACATCCGATAACTCATTATGGATTGAGAGATACGCCTGATTTAAGGTCCGATAGTCTGGATCATTTCTGTCGTCGACCGGGCCTTTTCTATTCCATCTTGGCCATAAAATTGTCTGCGACCCGCTCTACATCAGTCCACCTGATGATTGAATTAGCCTGATTTATAGTCAAGGGCTCACCGTCTACCCCACCTAATTAATGATTGCATGTATTGCCATATAGATGTTTGTTGCGGTCCACCTCAAGGGGAATCAAGAGCAGTAGGGTCCTTGATGTGGTCCAGAATTGTGATAGCTGTTTCCCGTAGCTTCTGAGCTGGGGTGCTGATTCCCTTTTAGAGTGGCTTGTGAAGCTCAGTCTGGTAGCTAAAGCCGAGGAGTTGTGGTCCGTTGGTTGGGGGGATCACCCATCTGTACATTTTGGGAGCTTTGGGGTCGGTTTTTCGGTCATGATGACTGCTCCTCCTCTGTTTTTCCCTCTCTGCAGGTCCTTTGTTTGTTCGGATTCGGGGTGGTGGTGTGGAGGCATGTTTTCTCTCGGGTGCCACTGCTCTGTAGTGGCTGAGCCCATCGTTTGTGTGGGAGTGCCATCTGGGCACAGGGTTCTACTGCTATTGTTGTTGTTGCGGTTTTGTTTGAGGTGTCGCCAGTCCTATGCATATATCCTTTATGTTTTTCTGATGTGTTTACTTTTCTGTACGTTTCTCTTTGTTGAGTTAAAAGATAGGTGAGGCATCATCCTTTTTGTAATGCCCGCCCGAAATATTTGTAATTCCTACTCTGATCAACAATGTTTTGGTGATGAACATTTGTGCTCCCACCTTTTGTTTTCAAAAAAGAAAGGAAAAAAAAAAAAGTTTGTTGCGGTTCACTTCTTTTCTTGAATCTCTCCTGCAACTGTTGTTACCTTCCTCTATGGATAGAACTGAATCTACAGAGATACAAACATTCCCTTTAAAATGAAAAACATTTATAAATATTAATGATGTTTATTACACAATCATTTCAGTGATCCATATTTAAGAAACAATGTTTATAAATCAGTTCAAGGTTAGGACAGTTAAATTAATCTAAATAAATTTTATAATGAAAGAAATCTTTAAAGTCAGTCCAATGGCATAGATGGTTCGACTGATTTAAGATATTGTATATATACAACTCTAAAGTGCATAAGTAAAAAATATGGCTCTACCAATCCTATGGAACAAATTCTATTTTGAAATCAACTCTTCACCCATCTACTTGTATACATAGAGAGAGAGAGACACTTAGGTACGAACCGGTTCTCACGTCACTAGGTGGGCACCTAGCTCTCAATCAATATCGGATCTGACGGACGGTTTGGATAAGGCTTCGTTCCGCGCGTGTTTGAGGGGGAGAGTTTCCATCTCTTTTGAGAGAGACCCTAGCTCGTATGCCTCCTCACTGAATTCCCCCGGTGTATTGCATACTAAGAGCCTCGGTAGTGAGGTGGCTATTGACAGTGCTCCGCGGGCCCATCACCATATATGTATCCTATCCATGCTTTCCATCCATTTTCCAGACTAATTTATGGCATGAGTTCCAAAAATGAGTAAGATCTAAATCTCATATGAATTCCTCTACAAGAAAGAGTGGTGATAGAATACTCACCGTTGAAAACTTCTCAGGGCCACGAAAGTTTTGGATTAACCTGATATTTTCGTTTTCTCTTTATCTACGTGTGCATGACTTAATCAACTGGTTGGATGACAAATAAATATTATAGTGAACCTTAGAAAGTTTTTAATGGTGGGCATTCCATCACCACTATTTTCTTGTGGTGTGGTCCACTCGAGATTTGGATCTCCTTCATTTTCTGACAAATAATTTATAATAATCTGAAAAAATAGATAGACGACTACGACAAAACACCAACAGAGCACTCTCACTAATAGACGGTGATTGCGTCCTACCCTGTCCGTCTACGACTGGGAACGGACAAGAGCTTTGAGTGAGCACCCTGATGTATGGGTTTTATCTACAGCGTCCATCCATTTTTCTGCATCATTTTATTACATAGGATCAAAATTTAGACAATAAAGACTCAAGTGGACCACACCATTGGAAGCAGCGATGATAATAATTTTTACCATTGAAATTTTTCTAGGCCCCACCGTGATGTATATTTGCCGGACAACCTGTTCATAAAGTTACGTAGACCGGGATGAAGAGAAGACACTAATATCTATCTCCATCCAAAACTTCCGTGGCTCTTAAGAATTTTTCAACCGTAAGAGTTTAATCCCCATATCTGCTTCGTTTTTGGGCTCGTAGCATAAAATGATAAGAGTTTCAAAGATAAGAGTTGAATCCCCATTCTTTTTTTTCTTTTTTCTTTTTTCTTGTGGTTTATGTCGAGTTCATTTTTTGTTGCAATCCCAAAATGATCTCCCAAAACAGATGAACGGGGTGGATTTCTCAAAAACATCGTAGTGTGCCCCACTCAGCATACTTGCCCAGCAGCTTCCTCTCAAAGCTTTCGCAGGAAATGCATGTGCGGTTTGAGAGGGTGGATATGAGGGGGACGCGGATTGCGTCCTGCCCCAGCCCGTCTCTAGCCCCAAACCGGCGGTTTTATGGGCGGGTCGACACTAATGTATCTGTTTATCCAAGTCGTCCATCCTTTTTCTCATATCTTTTCAAAGGAGAGAGAGAGAGAGAGAGTTCGAAGAGAGGAGGGCGTTCGTGTGAGAGGGTGGGGCTCACCGTGATGTTTGTGAGAAACCCACCCTGTCCATCCATTTTTTGAGCTTGTTGGGGAAAAATATGTCAAGTCCGAAGACTCAGATTCTAAGTACGTCGACTTTGCTGACGCTGCCTGAAATGTCCAAGACAACGGTCAGAGCCGAGAGAATAAGGGATAGGCCTAGAGGCATAAGCAGAAGACGATTAAAGTCGCTCGGTCGGAGTGATAACCTCGTCTGCATAAGCCTACAGAAAGATGAGTATGTTATAAGCCACCCGACCGATAGAATAAAACCGACCTAACGAGTTGGTTCTGTCGGCTACGGAGTAAGGAAGGACGACGGATAATCACCGAGATCATTCCATCCGTGAGAAGGCAGAAAACTTATATTCCCAACTCGGCCGAGACTCCCCTTGAGTCGGTAGCGACTGAGTCGAGACAAGAGAAGGCGGTATCAATGCGAATACCGTTTCGAAAATTCAGGAATACGGGTATCCGATCCTGAGATCCTCGAGATCGAGAGCAATCAGTGAAATCTCCAGACAATCAGGAGAAGAATCCTCGTATGATGAGGATTCCTAAGATCTATAAATACCAATGCTTTCTACAGAGAAAGGTACAAGACACAAAACTCATAAAACCCTTTTGCCATTGATCAGACGACTGACTTAAGCATCGGAGGCTCCCCGGCTCTAGCTAGGGTCCCCTTGATAGTGTTGCTTGCATAGGTGGAAGAAGATCCGATCCAGAGGAGCCGTTCCATAAAAATACACCAACAGTTTGGCGCCATCTGTGGGAATCGGACAAAAAGCCATTTTCTGCAATTCATTGAATGGCAAGAACTAAGAGGACGGATCCAGATGAAGCGGGGGAGGCCGCTGCTAGCACAGCTCAGGAAGCTCCCCCAACAGCACCGCCTGCGACCACCAGCCAGCCTAGCCGAAGGAACGCGCACTTAGATCGGGAAGTCCAAGAGATGCATTCCGAAATGGCGGTTATGAAACATATGTTGGAATAACTGTGTAATCAGCAGATGCAGCAGCGTCACGAGTCGGCACAGGTTCTCCCGCTAACATCTGTAGTGTAGCCTACTGCTCCACAGTCTCCTCGACAACCGACTCATCCCCAGGGACCGAGTCAACATCAAGGACCGAGTCAGCCAGCGCCGGCTCACTCTGTAACGGCCGTTCTGCCTCCCTCTGATCTGCGACATAGAATAAATCAGAGGAGGTGAAGTTGGCTCCCTGTAGAAGAAACGGCGGAAAGTACGGAGCCCTCGAAAGCCGATATGCAGGATTTTAAGAACGAGGTCCGTGAAAAGATGGAAAAAGAGATGGTGGGCATGAAACACGGTCGGAACTCAAATCCGATCAAATCCGAGGAAAAGGCTTCTCCGTTTGTGGACGAAGTGATGCAGGCGCGGTTGCCGGAAAGGTTCTGTCTACCTCAGATAACTCCCTTTTTCGGCAAAACCGATCCGACAGAGCATCTTGAATGCTTCAGAACTTATATGGAGTTGCACGATGCCTCGGATATTGTTATGTGTCGAGCCTTCTCTCTTACCATGACTGATGTGGCCCGACTTTGGTTTAAGCAATTAAAACCGAGGTCGATCACATCGTTCGCCGAACTCAGTGACGCCTTCCTCAATAAATTTATCGGTGGAAAGAAGAAGCTAAAGCCGCCTGCACATCTGAACAACATAGTGCAGAAGGAAGGAGAGCTGTTGAAGGACTATATCAAGCGCTTCAACTTCGAATCTCTGCAGGTTCGAAAGCATTCTAAGGAGACAGCTCTTAACGCTCTCATGCAAGGTGTGAGAGATAAACCCTTCTTGGCGTCATTGGACAAGAATCCACCCGAGACCCTGGGCGAATTCATGGTTCGGTCAGACAAATACACCGACGCTGAAGAGACCCGACTTTTACGAGAGAAGGTCTAGAATGCAAAGCCCTCGGCTAAAGAGCCAGCCAAGAAAGAAGCTGACTCAGCCGGAGGAAAGAAGCGAAAAGATAACAGGACACGAGACGATGATAGGTTGAAAAAGCGACCCGACAGGAGATTTTTCACATACACCCCCCTGAACAAATCTCAGGAACAAGTGTTGATGGAGATTAAGAACGAAGGTTTCGTCAACTGGCCCGAAAAGCTCCGAGGGAACCCGAATCGACGGAACAAAAACAAATACTGCCACGATCATCATGATCACGGTCACAATACGAGTGACTATTTCCAGTTGAAGGATGAGATCGATCGGCTAATCAAAGAAGGCCGACTCAGAGAACATACAGAAGAGTTTGGTGCTCCAGCAGGACCAAGTGAAGATCGTCCCATGGAAGAAATTCGAACGATCATTGGAGGGCATCAGGGCGGCGGAGATTCAAATAACGCTAGGAAAAATCACGCTAAAAGCCTCGATCGCCCGGAGTCTGAGATTCTTCTGCTGTCCTGACCTTCTAAGGAGCAGAAGAGAGAACGATATTGCATCTCATTCACTGAGGATGACGCCCGAGGCATTCATCATCCCCATGATGATGCACTTGTCGTTGCTCTCACCATCGCCAACAGAAAGGTGTTCCAAATATTGGTGGACACAGGCTCATCGGCTGATGCACTGTTCACCCAAGCATTCGACAAAATGGGCATCGGATGATCGACTCTACAGCCAGTCCGAACCCCACTGATAGGATTCTTGGGTGGATAGGTACTTCTCGAGGGAATCGCCTCACTACCACTCACTGTCAGGTCTGCACTTCATCATACAACAACAATGGTTGACTTCCTGGTTGTGGACCAACCATCGGTGTATAATTCTATACTCGGTCGACCTTCACTAAGCCTCCTTCAAGCCGTGGTATCCACTTATCACCTTTCCATGAAATTTTCGACTGAGTCGGGAGTAGGAATTGTGAAAGGAGATCAACAAGATTCTCGAAGGTGCTATGCCACCGCAGTCAAGGCGCCGACAGAAGTATCGATGATCGAATCGCTCGACCCTCGAATCGAATCTTATGAACGAGGGCAATCGATGGAAGAACTCGTCTCGAAACCGTTAACCGAGACAGACATGTCGAAAGTCGTGCTGATCGGCTCGTCTCTGAGTCCACCTCTTAGGGAACGAGTGATCGGCTTGCTTCGGCAGTACGCTGATATATTTGCTTGGAGCCATGAAGACATGCCTGGGATCGATCCCTCGGTCATTACGCACCGACTCAACATCGACCCGACTTACAAGCCCATCCGACAGAAGCATCGCCCTCTCGGCCCGAAAAGGTACGTTGTCATTGAAGAGGAAGTCGGAAAGCTCCTTAAAGCCAAATTCGTCGAGGAGATATACTATCCAGAGTGGATAGACAATGTCATACTCATGAAAAAAGCCAATGGAAAGTGGCGAGTCTGTATAGATTATACAGATTTGAACAAAGCCTGCCCTAAGGACAATTTTCCTCTTCCTCGCATTGATCAGCTGGTAGACAGTACTGTAGGCCATGAATTGCTTAGTTTTATGGATGCCTACTCAGGCTATAATCAAATTGTAATGCACAAAAATGATAAATCAAAAACTACCTTTGTCACTGACAAAGGCCTTTACTGTTACCGAGTGATGCCATTTGGTTTGAAGAACGCCGGGGCAACCTATCAAAGGTTAGTGAACAAAATGTTCGCTCGGCAAATTAGCCGAACGATGGAAGTATATATCGACGATATGCTCGTCAAAAGTGTACAAGCAGCCGACCATGTGGCCGACCTGGAAGAAATGTTCCTGACTTTACGTAAGTATGGAATGAAGTTGAATCCTAGCAAGTGTGCTTTTGTTGTAAGCTCGAAAAAATTCCTCAGTTTCCTCGTTAGCCAACGAGGAATCGAAGCGAATCCCGAGAAAATCAAAGCTTTACTTGATATGGAGTCTCCGAAAATAATCAAAGACATCCAAAGGTTGACAGGAAGAGTAGCCGCGCTTAACCGCTTCCTGTCCCGAGCCACAGACAAATGTCTCCCGTTCTTCAAGCAATTAAGGGGATGACAGACGATGGAGTGGACGGATGAATATGAAAAAGCATTTCAAGAACTGAAGACTTACCTTGGGTCCCCACCACTGCTGTCTAAGCCCGAGTCAGGAGAAGCTTTATTATTATATCTGGCTGTCTCCGATGCAGCAATCAGCTCGGCCTTAATATGAGAGAATGAAAGGAGGCAACTGCCAGTGTACTATATTAGCAAAGCTTTACTACCGGCAGAGACGAGGTATCCTCAGCTCGAGAAAGTAGCCTTAACTCTGGTTGTATCTTCGCGTCGACTCCGGCCATATTTTCAAGCTCATACCATCATTGTTATGACCGAATTACCGCTGCGCCAGATTCTTTAAAAGCCAGAAGCTTCCGGCCGACTTACAAAGTGGGCTGTTGAATTGAGTGAATTCGACATACAGTACAGGCCAAGAATGGCTATAAAAGGACAAGCTGTTGCTGATTTCCTTATTGAAGTAACCTCCAACCATTACACATCACATGATTCCGAGAAAGTTACTGAATCAGTGGCTTCTTCCTCTCTCGACCCCTCATCTGACCTGACATCCTGGAAGCTATTCGTCGACGGTTCATCCAACTCCAAAGCAAGTGGGACCGGGGTGGTATTAGAAACTCCCGATCAAACTTGTATGCAGTATGCTTTGTGACTTGGATTTCAAGCGTCAAACAATACAGCAGAGTACGAGGCCTTGCTACTCGGCCTTAGACTCGCCGCAAGCTTAGGCGCCACTCATCTCAACGTTTTCAGTGACTCGCAGTTGGTCGTCAACCAAGTTGCAGGCGTTTATCAAACCCCAACTGAAGGCGTACATGAAAAAAGCCAAAGAATTAATCAGCAAGTTCCAGGAATGCAAAGTTATTCGGATACCCAGGGCCGACAATGTCAAAGCTGACTTGTTAGCTAAGCTTGCCTCAGCCAATGAAGACACCATACCTCGGTCGGTTCCGATCGAGTTTGTAGCAAAATCGAGTATAAATGAGCCAGCAGACTCGGCTACAAACTCGGTCATACTTCCTATCATGTCGGAACCCACTTGGTTTGATCCAATCATTCGTTATCTCAATGATGGAGAACTACTAGAGGATCGTGCCGAGGCATGGCGTCTAAAAGTACGAGCATCACGTTATACCATCTTGAATGGTGTACTGTACAAGAAAGGGTTTCACGCTCCCCTATTAAGATGTCTTGACTCCCATGAAGCCGACTATGTCTTACGGGAGATACACGAAGGAATATGTGGAAATCACTCAGGCAGACGTTCGCTCGCCAACAAAGTGTTACGGCAAGGGTATTATTGGCTGACGATACAATATGATTATAAGAGGTTCATCCAAAAGTGCGACAAATGTCAGCGATTTGCAGTTGTCCCGAGACAACCTCCCGAGGAACTCACTCCGATGTCTGGACCGTGGCCCTTCGCACAGTGGGGGATCGACATCATTGGACCCTTCCCTTTGGGGAAGGGCCAGACCAAATTTTTTGTGGTTGCAGTAGATTATTTCACGAAGTGGGCCGAGGCTAAGCCATTAGCGAAGATTACCGAGCAGAGGATCACTAGCTTTGTTTGAAAAAATATCATCTGTCGGTTCGGAATACCTCGGACTATCATTACCGACAATGGGAGGCAGTTCGATAACAAGCAATTTCGTGAAATGTGCAGCAATCTCGGGATCCGAAACGTGTATGCCTCGCCTCATCATCCTCAGACAAATGGACAAGTCGAGGCCGTTAACAAAATTATAAAGCAACATCTCCAGACGAAGCTCTGTGAAGCAAAAGGAGCATGGGCCGAGGAACTCCCAAACATATTGTGGGCCTATCGAACTACAGCTCGGACTGTCACGGGAGAAACTCCCTTCTCTCTTTGTTTTGGCTCAGAAGTTGTGGCCCCAGTTGAGATCGGCATTAGCTCGGCCCGAATCAATACATTCGGCGAAAAAGAAAATGATGAACTTCTATCAGTCGGGCTCGATCTGTTGGAAGAGAGAAGAGAAGAAGCTCGATTACGAATGATGGCTCGACAGAGGCAAGTGTCTCGGTTTTACAACAGAAGAGTCAAGGTCATACGATTCTGAGCTGGTGATATGGTCCTCCGAAAGACATTTCCAAACAAGAAGGAAGTTGGGTCGGGCACATTGGGACGCAATTGGGAAGGTCCCTATGTCGTCTCCTGCACTATCAGCCCTGGGACGTATCGCCTGGAAGACCTAAATGGGCAACTGTTGCCTCACCCGTGGAATGCCGAACATCTCAAGGTCTATTACCCGTGAAATAGAATAGAATGCGCCAAAGAATAATGAAAGAGAAATGTAATTGAAGTCGATTCAATAAAAATACAGAAATTTCATTTTTTCTAAGTGTTTAGCGTCGGGTTACAGATTAGTTCAAAGATACAACGTAACTGCCAACAGAGAGAGTTATCTCCCTCGGTCAAGGACCGTTCTTCAAGCAGTCTCGAAAGGGTCGGTCCCGTCAGCAGCAGCAGGGGCTCTCCCGTCAGTGGTGTCGTCGCCAGTAGCCTCGGTCTCATGACTGTCGGCATCGAAGGTAGAGAGATCAAGGACGGGGAAGGCAGCCTTCATCTCCAAAATGCAAACCCTGTAACCGCCTTGGTAAAGGCGGTCTCTTTCTTCTGCAAGCTCTGGTGACTGGAGAAAGGCGTCTACGGCGCGCTCTTCTACCTCCTTGGCTCGGTGGGTCTCTTCTTACGCTTCATGTATGAGGGCCGCGGCTTCAGCCTTAGCCCAGGCTAGAGTGCCCTCGTAGGTGTTGTGAACTCGGAGAAGATGCTAATTCTTTTCCTCAGCCTCCTTCAAAAGCGAGGTCAAGTGGGCATTGTCAGCTTTGGCTCCTTCGAGAACCATCCTGGCATCTTCTGCCGCCTTCTGAGCGATTGACAGATCGCCGGTCATGATGTCGATGCGACCCTCGACAATCTCTCTGCGACCCTCAGCCTCGGCTGCAATCCTCCTTACAGTCTCTGTCTCGGCCGTAAGTTTTTGAGCAGCAGTTAGCTCTGAGCAGGTTTTGACAAGGCAAGGAGCCAGCTGCGGGCAGGAGACTAAGTTATGAATAAGGACGTAGTCAAAAATAATGAAAAAGTAGAGAGAAAGGACTTTACCTCAAAAAGCAACATCGCCGTATGCCCGAGAGTCTGCACAGCCGAGGCATTGTAGTAGCTGGCGAAGTCTTTCTCGCCCCCATGTGCGAGAGCCCAAGAAATCATCCCCGAGATGACTTTGGCTAAGGGAGACTCCTGTTGAGTCGTCTCTCCTCTCGAAGACTCAGCGTATGGTACCTCTCTCGGCCTCTGGGCCTTTTCCACCACGGGTCCTGGCTCGGGAACTGACTGAGAGATCGGAAGTCTCGGTTCTGCTTCCTCCATCCTCTCATCGGGGTCATAAAGCACGACTATTTGTGGGGCGACAGAGATGGAAGCAGGCGAGGCAGTCGGCTCCTTGACTTTTGCAGTAGTCTTCTGCTGCTTCGAGGGCCGAGACCCCGACAAAAGCCGACATCGGAGGGGCCCTCACTTTGGAGATTGGCTTTAGGGACGGACGAGATCCGACCATGCTGTCAGAAGCAGGAACCGACCTAAGAATTGGCCGAGCCTCGGGAAGGTCTGCAAAGAAGAATGAAGAGTTAGACAGGAAACTGAAAGGACGAAGCAGAGCGGAACGAGTTACCTGAGACGAATGAGTCTAGACCTGCGAGATGGAGGCGCTCGGGTTACAGCAGCAACTTCCATGACCGTTCCTCCGCGCTCAGCTTCCTCAGCTCTCTTATCCGAGTTATAGCCCCGAACTCGAGTTTCCCCCTCTTCTTCAAAATATCTGCAAGACATTGTGAGGTCAGATCAGCTGTAAAACAAAAACAAAAACAAAAAGAAGGGAGAGAGATTATCGGGACGGGTCACCGAATCACCTGCTCTCCGGAACGTGTGAGAGACTTGAGGCTCATACGGCCACGTATCGCCCGACTCCCACTGACCGCAAGCCCAAAACCACCTCTCCTTCCAGTACTTGTTAGAAGTGGGTGGGTCGGTTATCAAAGACCCCCCTTTGCCTCTCCACGCACTCAGGAAGTAGAGATTAGAGAAGTTTGGATTTAGTCTGACTTGATAGAGGTAGAGAAACTCGTCGACCGTCAGCGGAGGCTGTTCTGACTCGGTCCACAGTACGGCACACCTGAACAAACTCCTCCACGCGTTCGGGACAATTTGACCGGGAGCTATTTTGACTCGGGACAGGAAATCACGAGCAATGGGCTGAAGTGGCAAGCGTAAGCCACATTACATCGCGACTTGAAAAATTGCGACCATCCCCGTAGGAGGATGGTCAGGCAAATCTCCCGAACGAGGGAGACGGAGTATGACCGAGTCAGGGACATGGTATCTGGCCCTGATAGATTTAGGTCAGATTCGGTTAATTGAGCCGACATGGCCACTCGGCTCGTCTTCACCTTTTTCCTCCTTCGAAGAGGATTCAGAGGCTTCTACAGTTTGGTTCACTGGGTTTGGAACAGCCGCCCCATCGCCTATAACAACGTCGTCTACTTCTTCTTTCTCCTGCTGATCCATCCCGAGATTAGGTCTCCCTGGACGGGTTACCAGAGACACTTCACCATTGGACGGACCGGCCTGAGCAGTTCCGTAACGTCCCAAAGATGTTGGGACACACCCTCATCACCGGAAATCCCCTCCCGGGGGCTCTGAGAGCCACGCGCAGCCATTACAGTTTAAAGAGATGGGAGGAAAGAACTCACCGGGAAGAATGACAACGAACGCAAAGGGAGTTGACGAAGCAAGAAACGACAGAGGAGGGAAGAAGGAAGAAGAGAAAGAAGACTCGGAAGTAGATGCGAGCGGGAGGGAAGAAAGTGAAAATAAAATTCGCACAGTCCTCCCACCCGGCCTATATATAGCAGTGCCACGTGGCGGGGCTTTTAATGGAAAAGCGAATCGTCGTTCGTCTCGGCTCCCCCGCTTGACACGTGGCGCACGCTGACTGACAGCGGTAACGCCTTCACCACGCGTCCAAATCTCATACGCGGACGGAACGACTTGACGGCTGGCCGCACGTGCGGCCTCAGAGAACGCAACGTCATACGTTAAAGACGACTCAAGGAGCATTAAATGCCTCATCATAACCTCGGACTCTAATACGAACCGACTTAAAAACTCGTTACCCCTTGATGCCGCGAACAACACAAGGAGTAAGGGGGCTTACTGTTGGGGAAAAATATGTCAAGTCTGGAGACTCGGATTCTAAGTAGGTCGGCTTTGCTGACGCTGCCCGAAGTGTCCTATACAACGGTCAAAGCCAAGAGAATAAGGGATAGGCCTAGAGGCATAATCAGAAGACGATTATAGTCGCTCGGTCGGAGTGATAACCTCGTCTGCATAAGCCTACAGAAGGTTGAGTATGTTATAAGCCACCCGACCGATAGAATAAAACCGACCTAACGAGTTGGTTCTGTCGGCCACGGAGTAAGGAACAACGACGGATAATCACCGAGACCATTCCATCCGTGAGAAGGCAGAAAACTTATGTTCCCAACTCGGCCGAGACTCCCCTTGAGTCGATAGCAACTGAGCCGAGACAAGAGAAGGCGATATCAATGCAAATACCGTTCTGAAAATTCAGGAATACGGGTATCCGATCCCGATATTCTCGGGATCGAGAGCAATTAGTGAAATCTCCGGACAATCAGGAGAAGAATCCTCGTATGATGAGGATTCCTAAGATCTATAAATACCAATGCTTTCTACAGAGAAAGGTACGAGACACAAAACTCATAAAACTCCTTTGCCATTGATCAGACAACTGACTTAAGCATCGGAGGCTCCTCGGCTCTAGCCAGGGTCCCCTTGATAGTGTTGCTTGTGCAGGTGAAAGAAGATCTGATCCAGAGGAGCCGTTCCATAAAAATACACCAACAGAGCTCATTTTAGAATATGTGTACAAAAATCATGAGCTGGATCCGATAATCAAGTGGGACAAAAATGTGAGGATTGAACTTACACAGTTGAAATATCCATGGGCCACACAAGATCAAATGAAGGCATTGAAGAGGTTCAATGTTGGAGAAGATTGCCCTGTCTTCGACGGGCTTTACGCGGGTGCTTGGAAGTTAAACCACGGGCATTATGATATTGCTATCAATTGGTCTGGCGGACTTCATCATGCCAATTTTGGAGCTCCTCAAAGAGTTTAAGTTTGGTTCGTTGTGCTTCTGTTTTACGCCCGTTTTCAACATTTAGGTGTGTGGGTAATTGGCAATAATTTACAATTCTCATTGAGGGTGGCAATGGGCTAGGTAGCCCACCAACCTGATGTGCCCACTTAGTTTTAGGCTTGGGGCCGTGGGCCGGTCTTGGACTGTGGGCCGGTCTTGGACCATGCATGTATGGCCTGATGAATTTTCTGGTTGGACCCAGCTAGAGTCATTTTAGCATGACCCGGCTTGGCCCAGCCCGACCTGACTAGACTTTATAAGTACATATGTTATAACCTACAATTTTGCCATTCCAATCCTTGGTTAGGCAACCCATTCATCTTAGATGGAGACCGTAGGTTACTGATGTAGAGCAGGTCACAGACAGTTTCATGGCGAAGATGGATCAGAAAAGGCCCGATCGACGACAGAAGTGATCCGGACTGTCGGACTTTAGATTGGGTGTATCTCGCAATCCGGAATGAGTTATCTGACGTAAAATATATGATTTTGGGGTAGAACAAGCTACTTTAGCCAACCAACCCTGCAACGTCGGGTTGAGCAGCCCAGATTTGTGAAAAATCCCTTGATCGATGGTCATTTTCATGTTTTGTTTTCGTTTTTACTATAAATAGTAAGTTTTAGTCTGATTATAACTCTTCATCCGTTGGACTTTAGGAGTTGTGTCCAACATGAAAAGTGCTTAGAATAATTAGGAGAACGGTTTGGTAAAACCAAATAGGACACTTGCTATTTTTGGCCGACTTGTGCACTAGTAGACATCACGACCGTTTATAAATAGTAAGTTTACTATTTATAGTAAGTCGCGGATTCTAGGAGTTTTAGTTGTATTTTGATTCTGATTTTTTTCTTATTGCTTGGTTCCCTTATTTAAGGGGTTGTGAACTCGTTTTTATTCATTCATTAATCAATTTCAAATTTTATTAGAATTTATTTCTATTTTCTTATTTTCTTTCCTCGTGGATTTGAAAAGTCTCTGTGAGGAGTCCAGAGAAGCTCCATGGATTCGGAGTAGTTATCCTTGAGGAAGACGATGATCGACCTCATCATGTTCATCCCTGCGTCAGTTTCATTCCTCTAAAATGTCTATTTCTCTGTGCATGTGTGGCCCGCTTGATTGATGAAAATATTAGGAACATTCAGGTGGGAATAGAGATTATCGAATTTCAGGCAGGGCTGTAAGGATCAGTCAGGTCCGGGCTCAACCAATTTTTTCAGGCTGGGGTGGGCTTGATCCTTGGGTCTCAAGTGTTGGGCCAGGCCTGGGTCAAGTCTTTTCTGATCCAAACTCAGCCCATTGCCACCCCTAATTCTCGTTTTAAAAGGGTTCTAGCCGCTACTTGTGTTGTCTTCCGTTCAATCTTGTGATTTGTTTGCTCTTTCTTGTTTGAATCACAGTTTTGGTTATTTTCCTATAATTGATTCTGCCTAGCTCTTCTTTTGTTTGAAAAAGGATTTTTACGGATGCATACTCTTTATTTTAGCCAAATGCTATTCTTCCAATTGGAAACGCTTCCACCTTTTAGTGGTTGGGAGCTCTTCATGGTTCAACAAGCAAAATATAAAGTTTAATCTTGATGGGTCAACACCTTAACCGCTTAATTAGCCATGCCCTGACTGGTTGGTCCATTCTTTTTTATGTTTGGCTGTAGACGAGAAATTTCCGACTGTACGACCCATTCCCAAGACGGAAGCCCACCTCAATTTACTTTCCAAGAATAAGCCCTGGATGTACGGACGCCTTCCAAAAGGTCGAAAATGCCCCTACTTTTTACTTCAAGCGGATCGGCTGGTGCTCGAGGACGAGCGCTGACGCTCTTCCAATTCCGAGTTGTACGAACGGTTCAAAGGAGATCAACGTTACATGGGCCCAACAATTATGTATTTGTTATATCCACAACGTTCATCCATATTTTGAGAGCATTTCCGAGCATTATCCAAAATAAAAATAAAAAAAATCATCTCAAAAGATCAACTAGACCACACCACAAAGAGCTGCAGAAAATTGATTTTCACCGTTGAAACTTTTGTAAGGCCCACCATAACATTTATTTTCCATCCAATCTATTCATAAGGTCACAAAGACCTGGATGAAGAGGAAAAACAAATTTCGTAATGATCCAAAACTTTCGTGACCCCTAAAAGGGTTTCAATGGTATTCGTTCAACTTCCAACTGCCTTTTACAGTATAGTCCACTTGATAGTTAGATCTATCTTATTTTTAGTCCCAAGCCTTAATATGAGATCGCAAAATAGATGGATGCTTTGGATATAACACAGACCTCCTGATGGGACGCACAAAAACAATACAGAAAAAAATTAAAAAAACACAACAGACTGACGCGGCACTAAACCCTACTGCCGGTTCGGCAGCAGTGCGGGTGCAGTTTGACGGAATTTTACTTTTTATTTTTAATTATTACGGGGGGAAGTTTTTCTCCCTTACATTTTTCCCAAATACATAATTACTTAAATATATATAAGTATATAAAAATATTTTTCTATCTCTTAATTCATTTCTTTGACTATTTATTTAACAAGCATATCTCATAAATTAAAATGAGTTACTTAAAATACCATATATGATTTTGGGTAGGAGAAGCTAATATAGCCAACCAACATAGTAATTTTTCAAGATTCCATCTGGTCGATGGTTAAAAATCTACTTCACGGTCAATTCACTTCACTTCATAGCCATTTCCACGCACTTCGTGGTTATTTCAATTCACTTCATCGTCATTTCCATGCATTTCACAGTCATTCCCAGTGATTCCGTGTTGATTTACGGTCAATTCGACGCACTTCATGGTCAATTCACTTCACTTCACGGCCATTTCCACGCACTTTGTGGTCAATTCACTTCACTTTACCATCATTTCCATGCATTTCACGGTCATTTCCAGCGATTTTGTGTTGATTCACGGTCAATTCGACGCACTTCACGGTCAATTCACTTCACTTCACGGCCATTTCCACGCACTTCGCGATCAATTCACTTAACTTCACCGTCATTTCCATGCATTTCACGGTCATTCCCGGTGATTCCGTATTGATTCACGGTCAATTCACTTAACTTCACCATCATTTCCATGCATTTCACGGTCATTCCCGGTGATTCCGTGTTGATTCACGGTCAATTCGACGCACTTCACAGTCAATTCACTTCACTTCATGGCCATTTTCACGCACTTCGCGGTCATTTCACTTCACTTCACCGTCATTTTCATGCATTTCATGGTCATTCCTGGCGATTTCATGTTCATTCACAGTCAATTCGACACACTTTACGGTCAATTCACTTCACTTCACGGCCATTTCCACGCACTTCGCGGTTAATTCACTTAGGGTGTGTTTGGACGGGCATGCTGGATGGGATTGAGTTATATTAGGGTGGATTGCATGCCTTTCAAGACAGTGTCAGTGGATTACCTGCAATCCCACTGGATTGCTGTATCTAGCGGCACAGGTATGGCGCGTTTGGACGGGTGGACGGCAGTCCAAAATGCATGCAGTGATTGTGTTTGGACGGGCTACTGGTCAATGCTCTATGGGACCCACCACAATGCATGTGTCTCATCCATGCCGTCCATCTAATTTAACAGATCATTTTATGATCTGAGAACAAAAATAAGTTATATCCCAATCTTAAAGGGACCACATTATAGTAAACATTATTGAATGAGCATCGACCTTGAAAAAACAATTTAGGGCCATAAAAGTTTTGGATCAAGCTCATTTTTGTTTTTTCCCTTCATCTGGGGCTGTACGACCTAATCAACCTATTGGATGTCAAAAAAACAATACAGTGGGCCTTACGAGGATTTGAATGATGGATATCCAATTAATATTGTTTTCATGTGGTGTGGTCCAACTGAAATCCATATACCTCTCATTTTTTGGATCAAACCATAAAATGATATGTAAAAATGGATGAACGGAAAGGATGAAACACACACATCATGGTTTTCAAAAAATCCCCTATCTAGCATCAAACCCCGCATGATTGCATTTTACGCCCAATAACCCCTGCAATCCAGCGACCAATACCTCGCAATCAAGGGGATTTTCATCTAGTGGTGAATCCACCGCCCGTCCAAATAGGCCACTGCTTTGATGCCGTGGGATTCGAATACCCAATCCAACCTAATACATGCTACTCTAACTCACATTGCCTGTCCAAACACGCCCTTAACTTCACCATCATTTTCATGCATTTCTCGGTCATTCCCAACGATTCTGTGTTGATTCACGGTCAATTCGATGCACTTCACGGTCAATTCACTTCACTTCACGGCCATTTTCACGCACTTCGTAGTCAATTCACTTAACTTCAGCATCATTTCCATGCATTTCATGGTCATTCCCAGCAATTTCGTGTTCATTCACGGTCAATTCGATGCACTTCACGGTCAATTCTCTTCGCTTCATGGCCATTTCCACGCACTTCACGGTCAATTCACTTAACTTCATTGTCATTTCCATGCATTTCAAGGTCATTCCCAACGATTCCGTGTTGATTCACGGTCAATTCGATGCACTTCACGGTCAATTCACTTCACTTCATGTTGAGGGTCAAATAGTGCATATTAGACCCCATTTATTACTTGGATTTACGAGCATAATATTGTTTAATGCCCAGTTTTAATCGTGTTTTGTTGCAGGGTGTGATTAGGAGAGTTGACTGAAAAAGGATGCCAAAAGCTTGGATTTAGCGTTCTGATGATCACTAGGGCAAGGGACGAACTTCAGAGAACCAAGATTGACGGATATACATGGTCAGAAATTCGAGAAAACTAAGAAACTGAAGCTCAAGTGGCTTGAAACGCATCTAGAATACAAGATCACATGGTTCCCGACATCTGATCTGGTCGAAACTTTATACATGAGATAAGGGCCATAAATTAACCGTACATTTCAAATTTCAGCTCTTGGATTACTATAAAAGTGCTCTAACGGATAGATCAGCCCATAAACCGTTGATTCTGGGCCCACCTGATATCTGGAATTGCCTCGAATTTTGTATCAACGTCTTAAATGAGGAGACCAATCAGATGGTTGGATCAGATTTTGTAAAAACATCATAGTGAACCCCACTTTAGATTGAGTGTGCATAGTGCACATGTGCACTAGCCGTGCACGTGAATACGTTTCCTTCTCCAATTCAAAAAAAAAAAAAAGAGGTTACGTGCAGTGAAGGAACGGCCACTGGCCATTTTGCGAATGGTTGTGGGCCCCACACGTGCCCCGTAAGCTCAATCCAAACCGTCCATCTTGTAGAGGACTTCGAGAGCTACAAAACCATGCTGATCTTTTGCATCCATGCGTACACACGTGTGCGATACAGGGGCCACAAAAGGGCTGCCCTATAGCGTTCAAATCTGATCTTTTAATTATTTCTTCTCTGAGACATGCCAATGGACGTTCAAAACCACCCATTCTTTACTGAAATTTCGTCCTGAATCCAATGGACGAGATGAATTTTCCAGAAAATGCTTTTGTGGGGCCCACCGATCACAACAGTGAAATGGTGCGAAAGGTTTCGCACATCCGCGAAAACTGACTTTTCCAGGCAGTTTTGGCCCACCATCTTTGATCATATGACAGATCTGAACCGTCTATCATGTAGAGGACCCAAGAAAGTCCTAAGGGACGGTGTTTCTTTAAAATTTAAGCGAGAAAAGTGGCGTGTTTCGAGGCACCGAACTTGGCTGCGAAAAAGCTTTCAATGGGCATGCATAGCTTTTCAAATCCGATTCAAATCCAATTTTTACCACTCTAGCAGCTATATAAGGAGGTTTTGGACGTGAGGAGGGAAGATTCAGGTCTTGGAAGGAGATCAGGAGGTGGAGAGCTTGAAGCTTGGGCTGAAAACAAGGGCAGAGGGAGTAGAGTAATTTTGTTATTTTTATTTTTTTCCTTCTTCATATTTTCTTTTAATATGTCCAGCTTCATCATGTCTGTGATGGGCTGAACCTCTTAGTTAGGGCTAAGAGGTGAAGCTTGTGGTGAGATGGGAGATTTTATTTTATGTCTTTAATTTAATTTTAATTCTTGAATTAACGTTGATTTTAGTTGATTATTAATGATATGTTTTGTTTAGTCTTTAATGGTCTGTTGTGACTAAAATTACAATGGGTCTGCAATGGCTTGGAGCATGTCCTTTTCCCCTTTACGTTTATGACGTCAGGAAGCCCTGTTGTTCATTATAGTCTCCTGGGCATGGTTGGATGTCGGTACCCTTCCTAACCTTCATACATGTGATGGGTTGGTAATTAGTTTAATTCTGTTGTTTGCCATAGTCTTTTGGGCATGGTTTGGTGATGGAATCCATTCTAATTCATACACCTTTCATCTCTTTGAAAACTAGATCAACGGCAGTTCAGTAATTTTCATGATTTTTGATGCAAGCATAAGTTCTCCCTGATCTCTACAAGTGGATCCTCTGAATCCCTAGTTTCCTATCTCTGATTTGTTTCCTAAGTTTTAGATTAATTATTCTACAAGTATTCCACCATTGCTAATTGATTTAGAATTCATCTTAGCCTAGGTCTAGTTCTAGTTAGTTTTAGATAACGTACAAGTTTCAGTCCCTTGGGATTTGACCTCGGTCTTATCGAGTAATTACTACATCACAACCCTGCACTTGGAGAGTGAACAATTTTTTAGCGCCGTTGCAGTAATGTTTGTGGGTAACATTACTGCAAACCCTCACGAGACTACAACTCGTCCACTAGGGGTAACCTAGGGGTTTAAAAGCTTGTTGCATACGTTAAATGCAATCGAGAGCACCTGCGAAAGTGGTATAGGTAGGATTTTATTTTCGTCATTTTTTTTTCTTTTTCTCTCGTGCTAACCAGCTTTCATACTGTGATCTCGTGAAAAATCTCTCTCGATTCGTTATTCAGGTACTATCTTCCCATCACTTTACTTTCTTTGTCCCATGTGCATTGCATGCTCAATTCTTTTACATTGATGACAATGTAGATTTTTGGTTGGGGGTGGGAGATTAGGTTACCTAATCAGTGTTTTCTTGGTCTTGAGCAAAAATTGTGAAAATTTTTTAAATTTTTTCTGAAAATTCCTGTGAATTCGAAGTGATTTTGATGGATATCCTTGACTTAGAAGTTCAAGATAAGTGATGTTGATGCTTTAGGACTCTGGCATTCAGTATCTGTTAAATTTCATAGTTAAGATCAAATTATTGATTCATGATTAGAAGTTATAAACAGTGATTGAGTCATGATTTCACATCTCACATCTCACTTTCACATTAAGGTTTTAGTCTGATATTGAAGGGTTAATTTGGTAATCATTAAGGAAGGAACCTGCTTGAAATTTGCCCATCATGATCAATTAAAAAAAAAAAAAGATACCTTTGGAAAGATTTGGATGAATAATCCTCACCATAGGTTTGCTCCCTATAGGTGTGGAGTTAATTCCCCATGAATGATGTGCGAAAAAGGTCTGGGTGTACAGTCCTCACCATAGGTTTGCTCTCTATAGGTGAGGATTTGATTCCCCTTCTTGGCATTACTTTTACTAAATTAAAGGTTGAAAGAAAGAAAAAGAATGATTTATGAAGCACGTTTTAGTTAGGTTTTAGGTGTCTCGAATGCTCTTGTGGGTACCAATGCTATCATGAAATAATGAATTAAATATTAATGATGATAAGCCAAGATTACTCTATACACTCATGGATCTTAATGTTTAGAAATTTTCTAATTAGTGGATTAGTATTTTGAACTGGACTAGGAAGTTTACCATGCACTCGAGTCCAGGAGAAAGTAATGCCCAACATCCATGAATCTTAAAATTCTAATATCTGAATTGTTTTTCAAGAAATCACTCGAGTTCATAAGAAATTGTCTTGTAATTCTCAACTTATTTTTCGCATATTTACTCGGGACTAGCAAAATGCTGGTTGGGGGTTGTGTTGAGGGTCAAATAGTGCATATTAGACCCCATTTATTACTTGGATTTACGAGCATAATATTGTTTAATGCTCAGTTTTAATCGTGTTTTGTTGCAGGGTGTGATTAGGAGAGTTGACTGAAAAAAGATGCCAAAAGCTTGGATTTAACGTTCTGATGATCACTAGGGCAAGGGACGGACTTTAGAGGACCAAGATTGACGGATATACACGGTCAGAAATCTGAGAAAACTAAGAAACTGAAGCTCAAGTGGCTTGAAACGCATCTAGAATGCAAGATCACATGGTTCCCGACATCTGATCAGGTCGAAACTTTATACATGAGATAAGGGCCATAAATTAACCGTACATTTCAAATTTTAGCTCTTGGATCACTATAAAAGTGCTCCAACGGATAGATCAGCCCATAAACCGTTGATTCTGGGCCAACCTGATATCTGGAATTGCCTCGAATTTGGTATCAACGTCTTAAATGAGGAGACCAATCAGATGGTTGGATCAGATTTCACAAAAATATTATAATGAACCCCACTTTAGATTAAGTGTGTATAGTGCACATGTGCACTAGCCGTGCACGTGAATTCCCAAAGTCGCTCAGCGCCGCTGACCGACGTTTCCTTCTCCAATTCAAAAAAAAAAAAAAAAAAAAGAGGTTACGTGCAGTGAAGGAACGGCCACTGGCTGTTTTACGAACGGTTATGGGCCCCACACGTGCCCCGTAAGCTCAATCCAAACCGTCCATCTTGTAGAGGACTTCGAGAGCTACAAAACCATGCTGACCTTTTGAATCCATGCGTACACACGTGTGCGATACAGGGGCCATAAAAGAGCTGCCCTATAGCGTTCAAATCTGATCTTTTAGTTATTTCTTCTCTGAGACATGCCAATGGACGTTCAAAACCACCCATTCTTGACTGAAATTTCATCCTGAATCCAATGGACGGGGTGGATTTTTTAGAAAATGCTTCTGTGGGGCCCATCGATCACAACAGCGAAATGGTGCGAAAGGTTTCGCACATCCGCGAAAACTGACTTTTCCAGACGGTTTTGGCCCACCATCTTTGATCATATGGCAGATTTGAACCGTCTATCATGTAGAGGATCCAAGAAAGTCGTAAGGGACGGTGTTTCTTTAGAATGCAAAAATCAAGGCCAACCAACGTTCAGAGGCTATTTCATTGAGCCTGGAGTGAAGAGAGTGAGAAAAGGGTTAGATTTGGAAATTTTAATCCAAATCTGGCACGTGACTGGGCGCGTTATTATTAAGCGTTCTGACCGTCAGAATTTAGCCAAATTACACCCTCGGATCAGGAAAAATTTCTCTTTCATATCATGAGACTTGTAGACCTGATCTAGGTGCGATGACCGCTGAACTGAAATTGGACCGCCACGTGCGATCTGCGAACTCTTCCGATCTGAAAACTTGATGTGTGCTAGATCCAGTATGCATGAGCTTAAGTCCGACCGCGTTCGGCTAGGGGACCTCCCGAAGTGCTTCTTTGGACCAAAACAGCCCCGATTTGGTTATATCTCAAATAGACATTATTCCCAAGCCTAATTTGGGAAGGTTTTAGCCTATATAAGGGCTTTAAACCCTCTCACAACCCTCCCATCCGAATTTGCTAGAAACCCTAGCTAGAGAGAGAGAAAAAGTGAGAGATTGTAAGAGAGTGTGGGAGAGATCTTCCCGCCACTTGCTGCTGCTACTACACGTGCCAAAGCACCGCACTCCAATCACTTTTCCGGCGATTCCAGCGCACTCCTAGGTAAGAAAAACCCTAACTACTTGCTATTTTGAGATTTTCTTAGATTCATTAGCGAAGTAGCTAATACATCTTGTGCATTAGGTCGCCTGTACGCCGTTGACGAAGCGTATACGCTCCGTTCGAAACGATACACATCTAAAGTGAAAGGTGCGGATTTTAGACGCTTTGATTGGCTGATTTCAACGCTTTCAATATCGTTTAATTGTAGATTATCGACGGTAATGAAGTTTGACATGTACAACATGCTGTCCGTTTCCTGTTTCGTAAGCAGATGAAAAATATGAGATTTAAGGCATTTTAGTCACTTGTAGGAAATACTGTTTGCATCCATGTTTTGTTGATATGATTGACATGGCTTTTTGTCGCCTTAGGATATTAGGAATGCGTGCATAATCAGTTTGGCGAAGAGATTCGCCCAAAGGCGCACTTTAAGTCGACATACAATATGTAGACTTAAGTGTGTAGACTAAGTGTTTGTATAAATGTTTGTATTAGTATTTATTGAATTAAATGGTGTTGTGAAATAGTTTTGAGATTGAATTCTCAAATAATATGCTGATGTAAATGATTTCCTTCATGTTGGCTATATGTATGATTTCATCATATGTAGGAAATGCATGTGCTAGATGATTTACTTAAGTTGTATGTTATAACATGTGTTAACATGCTCACATTGTTGTAATGCATTTCCATTACCTTTATATGATTACCGATGTGGATTCATAAATGTTTGGGGCTATGATTAGTCCAGCCAGTCGGTAACAGAGAAAATTCGTGGCTGGCTTGTATCTGCCACGAAGGACGCGTCGATGAACGCGAGTCGTGTCTTGGGTTGGCGGTAGTGGTTAGGCCACACGAGTATTTCATGCACTCCATGTCGTTCAGCTTGAGATGCGCTCATACTAGTCGAGCCCGTCAAGTAACCCGACTGGCCATTGTATGTTCACCATGTATGAGTCATAACTGCTTGAACCTAGGGTACTAAACTTACCATTGAAAACCCTGTCAACCCTGGTACCTTGATCCACAAAGACTCATGAGCCGGGCATGGTGGTATGGGACACCGTGGTCGAGTTGTCGGCCTACGCTGGGGCCACAAACCTCCCCGTAGTGACCAATGAGCACCAAGTCTCGTGAGCAGATTATGGTGGTATGGGACACTATATTCTAGCTGTCGGCCTACACTGATCAGGCGACGAGTCCTTTGTAGTGACCGCGAGCGTATTCTGAGTCCACGGGGGGCGACGACCCTTCCGTTGCAGTAGAGTACAGTAGGCCTGTATTGATAAGGTGATGGGGGAGCGGTGCAACGAGTGCGAGCAACAGCCCTGGCAGCCCTTGCAGTGACCTACGAAATATACATCGTATGAGATTACTAGGAGTGACGACCCTAGACAGGATCTGTGTTGGGATTGATACAAGGGAAGTACCTTAGTTTCCCAATCCTGCTGTTTGAATGGACTAATAACAACTTGAAAATCATATCACCATGCCATTGCATGTGCCTGGAAGATGTGGAGCACTTGAGGGTCGATTGCATGCCGCGGTCGTAAGATGTTGCCGTATGAGGGAGATCGTCGGTGAGGGCATACATCACGTCATGTCATCTTGCATTAACAACAGTATTAGGATTGTCTGATTTACTGCTTTACTATTATCGCATGATTGAATTGTGAACATGCTAATCTTTGCTCTATGATTCCACTGAGTTGATCACTCACTCCCACGTTACAGGATGGTGTTTGCAACACCCACCAGACCCTGTTGTAGATGCAGGTGAGGCTGAGATCCAGGTGGCAGAGCCAGACTTTGACGAGGACCAGGACGAGTTCTCGTACATGCAGTATCACGACGGCTTTGCGTAGGCGGCCTGGATCGGTGGGATTTCAGTGGGACCATTTTGGATATTTATTTTGTCATGTACATGTATATGAGACTCAGAGATGTAGTCATACTTTGGAGACAGATGAGATTTACTTTGTTTTTCCATACAGTGATATATATATTGTTTAGTCTTCCGCTTGCTTTTATCACTGGATCTGAAGTATGAATTGCAGTTTTGGTATACTTTTACTCATGTGAATGCTTTAAATCAGACAACATTGAATCATAATCATTTTTTTTGCATAAGTGATGGTCTGGAACTCGGGAGTTGAGTTTATACACGACCCCCGATTTTCAGGGTGTTACAGCTATGTAGAGGGATGAATCAAGCTCCCAAAGACTGAATTTTCAAAGGGAAAGGAGAACAATAAGTGGGAATGGAGCTCACCCGACTTTCAGCCATAAATGGAGGTTGTGGGGGCTCCAAACGATGAAAATGGAAAGGAAAGAGAGCACCAATAGCTGTGGAAGATGGGTTGGCGTCGGTTATGGCCGAAAATGAGAATGGGGGCGATTTAAAGTGGGTTTTGAAAGAGGAGGCAGCAAAGAACTTGAAAAGGGAGAGCTTGGAGATATTTTTTGTGAAGGAGGTAGAACTTTTAGGGGGTTTTGAGGGACGTCTCACGTGTGGGGGAGGTGCCCTAGGCATTTAAGGGTGTTGGCCCAAATTTCAGTCCGAGTGGGGCCCACCGTACGGCGAGCCCTCATCGGTGAAGTTGCAAACCGGAAACTCCGGCCATGTGGGCTGGGTTCCCTCTGCCCTAGGGACCCCAAATATGTGTGGGACCCATCCTGGTTCATTGTCTATTAGCCTAGATAAGCCTATGACTCCGTTTGAGGCATTTCGGGGCCAATTTGTAAACTAGAATGAGTTTATACCTTATGTAGCATATGATTTTGGGGTAGGAGAGGCTATTCCATCCAACTAACCCATTTATTGCAAGATATTCCATAATTGGAATGGTCAAAAGTCCAATTCTTACATATATTTACTATTTATTATAAAATTTTGTTTGAGTATGATTCACTATCCTTCACACATTAAGATTTATGTGTATTAAGAAAGGACTTAGAAAAAGTTGAAGAATGGGGTGGTGAGAGGAAAGATTCTGAAGGAATTGGATGAAACGGGGTTTTTAAGCCTTGAGATTGAGTGTAAGGGTTGTGGTTGCCCCACAACCCAAGGACATGCATTTCTGAGTTTGGAATTCTTCTGGGATCATCTCAGACCTCACAACTAACGATCTAAAGGCAACTTAGGTCTCTTCACGCGACCAAAGGTACGTTTTGGACTCGATCAAAATGATCGATTTGATTAGACTTCGCCTATTGGAAAAATTGAAGTCCTACGAGTGTTTCTAGATGTTTCTCGCACCCACCTAATATAAAGGGGCGACAGCGTACGTCGTGTGTCCATAATCCAGGTCCGGTATAATCCAAATCATGCTCTGATACCAACTTGTAACACCCTGAAAATCGAGGGTCGTGTATAAACCCGACTTCCGAGTTCTAGACCATCACTTATGTAAAAAATATGATTATGATTCAATGTTGACTGAGTAGAGCATTTACATGAGTAAGATTATACCAAAACTGCAATTCATACTCCAGATTCAGTGATAAAATGCAAGCGGAAGACTAAAAGATATATATATCACTGTAAGAAAAGAAAATAATCTCAAACTGTCTCCAAAGTATGAATACATCACTGAGTCTCATATACATATCATAAATTAAAAATAAATGTCAGAAAATGGTCCAACTATGAAGTCCCGCCGATCCAGGCCACCTATGCAAAGCCATCGGAGAACTACATGTACGAGAACTCATCCTGGTCCTCGTCGTAGTCCGGCTCTGCATCCTGAATCGCCTCATCACCTGCATCTAAGACAGGGTCTGGTGGGTGTTGCAAACACCATCCCCTAACGTGGGAGTGAGTGATCAACTCAGTGGAATAATATAGCAAAGATTAGCATGTTATCAAATCAATCACGCGATAATAGTAAAGCAACCACTAAAACATTCCTAGATACTGTTGTTAATGCATGCATGAAATGACATGATGGATGCCCTCACCGACATACTCCCTCATGCGGCACCATCTGCGTCCGCGGCATGCTTTCTTTCCACAGTGCTCCACATCTTTCAGGCACATGCAATGCGATATGGATAATGTTTACCGAGTTGTTATTAGTCCTTTCACACAGCAGTATTGGAAAACTAAGGTACCTTGCTTATATCAATCCCTACACAGATCGTGTCTAGGGTCGTCACTCCTAGTAATCTCATACGATGTTATATTTGCAGGTCGCTGTAAGGGTTGTCAGGGCTGTTGCTCGCACTCGTTGCACCGCTCCCCCATCACCTTATCAATACAGGCCTACTGTACTCTTGTCGCTACGAAAGGGTCGTCGCCTCCCGTAAACTCAGAATACGCTCGCGGTCAGTACAAAGGGCTCGTCACCAATCAAAGTAGGCCGACGGCTCAAATGTAGTGTCTCATACCACCACAATCGGCTCACGAGTCAAATATGTTCACTGGTCACTATGGGGAGATTTATGGCCCCAGCGTAGGCCGACAACTCGACCACAGTGTCCCATACCACCATGTCCGGCTCATGAGTCTTTATGGATCAAGGTACCATGGTTAATAGGACTTTCAATGGTAAGTTCAGTACCCTAGGTTCAAGCAGTTATGACTCATATAAGGTGAACAATCATTGGCCAGTCGGTTACTTGACGGGCTCGACTAGTACGAGTGCATCTCAAGTCGAACGACATGAAATGCATGAAACACTTCGTGTGGCCTAACCACTGCCGCCAACTCAAAACACGACTCGCGTTCATCGACGCGTCCTTTGTGGCAAATAGAAGCCAACCACAAATTCAGTCCGTTATCGACTTCCTGGACTAGGTCATAGCCCCAAGCATTTGTATAACATATCAGTAAGCATATGAGAGTAATAAGAATGAATATAAGCAATACAAGCATGTTGACACATGTTAAAACATACAACATAAATAAATTCACCAACACATGCATTCCATATGTATAATGAAATCAATTCATATAGCCAACATGTGGAAACCATATACATCAGCATAATACTTGAGAATTTAATCTCAAAACTATTTCACAACATCATTTACTCAATACATACTAATACAAACATTTATACAAATACTTAGTCTACACACTTTAGTCTATATAGCGTATGTCGACCCAAAGTGCACATTAGGGCGAATCTCTTCGCCAAACAGATCATGCACGTATTTCTAATATCTTAACATGAAAAATAACCATGGCAAACATTTTAGCAAAATATGAACGTAAACAGTATTTCCTACAAATGACTAAAATGCCCTAAATCTCATATTTACCGTACGTTTATGAAACGGACAGCATGTTGTACATGTCAAACTGCGTTCTCTTCGACAATCTACTATTAAACGACATTGAAAGCTTTGAAATCATCAATCAAAGCGTCTAAAATCCTCACCTTTTGCCCTAGACGTGTATTGTTTCGATCGGAACGTATACGCTTTATCAACGGCGTAAAGGCGACCTAATGCACAAGTTACATAAGCTACATCGCTATTCGAATCGAAAGAAAACCAAAACATCAAGTAGTTAGGGTTTTTCTTACTTAGAAGTGCGTTAGAATCACCGAAAAAGTGATTTGAATGCCGGGATTTAGCACGTGTAACAGCCGTAGCAAGTGGCAAGAAAAATTCTCCCACACTCTCTCACTTTCTCTCTCTCTCAATCTAGGGTTTCTAGAAAATTTGGATGGGAGAGATATATGAGGGTTTAAGGCCCTTATATAGGCTAAAACCTCACCTTTTTAGACTTAGAAACAAAGTATACTTGGGTTATAACTAAATCGGGGCTGTTTCAATCCAACAGAGCGTTTCGAGAGGTCCCCTGGCCGAACGCGGTCGGACTTAAGCTCATGCATACTGGATATTGGTCACACGAAGTTTTCAGACCGGCAGAGTTCGTATATCGCACGTGGCAGTCCAGTTTCAATTCAGCGGTCATCGTACCTAGATCAGGTCTACAAGTCTCATGATATGAAAGATAAATTTTTACTGATATGAGGGTGAAATTTGGCTAAATTCTGACGGTCAGAATGCTTAATAATAACATGCAAAGACCCGTGCCCGATTTTGAATTAAAATTTCAAATTTTTACCCATTTCTCACTCTCTTCACTCCAAGCTCAATGAAATAGCCTCAGAGCACCGGTTGGGCTTGATTTTCGATATGATTGTCAAGTCCAGCTAAGCGGTCCTAACGGTCTAAGATTGTAGATATCGGACTTTCGATGCACGGTCTAAATCTAATACAAAGTTTTCAGACATGTTCCAGAACAACTGGGTTTAGAGTTTGATCCCAGGTTTCAGGTTATTATATCGTCATTGATTCTACAAGTTTTGGGTCTTGCAAAACGTATTTAAAGTGTTCAGGGACAATTTCACAGCTAATCTAGCATAGCGCTAGCTAACTTACGTTTATTTTCTAAAGAGATTAAACCTAAACGATTTCTGGTCGAGTTGGTACTCGAGTCACAGTACGGATTTTTTCAAGACGTTACACTTACGCAGATCCACAAAATCTGCGACCTGATCGTGACATGGTAACCGTTGATCGCAAATCGGACCTGTACGACCAAACCTCATATCCGATCATTTTTAATTTTTTTATGGCCCTTCATTGGGTCATGGAGCACCTATCACATAAGTTTCATGACTAGGGGGCCACCAGAAATGCCCTGAATTTCCAAACAAGCTCTATACCGCTCGTTGGCGGGCCACCAGTTCTAAAACTATAGAGAAATGTCCGTCTTACTGGGCTTGACATCCATCGCGGGAGTCGGAATTGGGTACTGCCCAGAACCACTCAACTTGAGCCAAAGGATGAGTACATGAGAAGCGCAAATACCCTAAAGCAAGGAGCTGGAACTTAAGTGAATTGAGTCGTCCACTCTTATGCAAAGTTGAGGATTTCGGACCGTCGGTTTGAGACCAAACTTCACACGTGGAGTAAGGATATTTTTCTGCTCATATCCATATAGTCACGGCCTCTATCGACCATCGGTTACCATTGAATAAACTTCCAATCATATCTGTCAATCGGCGCATCCGAATGGCGAGCCGATCATGTACATACATAGATCATCATTAGGGTTAACTATCATACGGTGTATATCAATATGTACACCCCATAGTGGGCCCTAAAGCTTAAAAAGACCCTCCCATAGGTCTACTATAGTAAAAACCCAACACTTGGGGCTATTTTCACTAAACTTGACACTATATAAAGGCCTCATTTGGGCACCCCCTCTCCCCATACGATTTTTGCCTTAGAAATAAAAGAAAGAGAGAAAGAGAGATAGAGAAAGAGGAGAAGGAAGAGAGGAAGAAGAGAGTGACTGTAACTCCCTGGAAATCGGGGGTCACGCATACGCTCAACTCCCGAGTTCCCGACAGTCACTTATAACCGATTTCATTATTAAGCATTTGATCCGGTTTAATCGCGCAATGAGGAATTTCCTGAAATCATGGATCACATCAACGAGTCTGCAGAAATGAAGGAGGATTAACATACACATGTACATGTCCAAAAGAATAAGGGGAACGCACATGGCGCCACCCATCAAAATCGTAAAAGAATGTATATATATCCAAAATAAGAGACTGAGTCCACACCTAGCGATCCAACCCGCCACTCAAGCTGGCGGAGAACCCTCCATCAGCTGGAAGTATGACAGCTCCTCCTCCTCGTCGAGAGTAGCATCGCCATGCTCCCCCTGATCTGCATCTCCTACATCTACGAGAGAGTCTGGTTGGTGTTTTAAAACACCATCCTAGAGTGAGAGTGAGCGATTAACTCAGTGGGTGCTATTAGTCTTAAGTTACAACAGGCATCAATTATAATATAAATTTAATGAAATACAGTCATTCATTAATTCCTAAAAACTCTTAATTAAATGTATGGATGCGAGATGATATCATACATGCCCTCGCCACAATGCTCCCTCGAGCGACTCCGTCTAACGATCGCATATGTCAACACTCCCTCATTGCGACCTCGACTTTCGAGTCGTCACCCTAACTATTGAATGTTGTGCAATTATGTTAGCAGAGTTATTAGTTAGGTCCATTCATCCAGCAGATTTGAAAATCTAATACACCCCACAAATCAAATGCCCTAAACTAATTGCGAGACCACGACCCCCCAACGTGTGAGGCCAAGTCCCCGTGATCCTTGATCTCATCAGGTTTTCCATCCCCGACTTCAAGCACATGAGGAGTGCTGAGAACTGGAATCACTCGAAGTCACTACGGGGAGGCGTGTCACCCCAGCGTAGGCCGACATCTCGGACACGGTGTCCCATTCCACCATACCTGGCTCACGAGGCAGTGGATCGAATTCAAGTGGTTATCGGTGGACTATAATGGTGGTAGGGTGTTCCAGATTCTATACATGTGTGAGAAAACATGGTTAACAAATCAGGATTTGCCTGTATGTAGGCTAAACTGCACAAGTTAGGCGAGTACGAGACGAACGACATCGGGTACGATAAACTCATGGAGTCGAACTACTGCCACCCATACGCACCCGCCCAATTTGCTGGTTTAGTCTCAGGGTAGCCCAACTAATGAGACTGCCATATAAACTCATATTCCTGACTAATCCACGGGTTTAACGGTGATTCATAGCATTACAACATCAAGGTTATTAACTAACATACAAAATCATGTTGTATTCATCCTTTTATACATATCAATGTCCCTAACAAGCATGTTACAATATTATAATTAGAGTGCATGAGAGAAGTGTGAGTAAGCGAGGAAACGAAACGTTTCCTACGCACCTAGGAGTCAAAACATGCAAAGACAAAACATCATACATGTCATAGGCATCATCATAAGAAGGAATCACACAACATATGAGCATGTGATCATCAATCATATCATCAACATGTGAAAGGCATAAAGGCGGTCATGAGAAGAAAATCTAAACAAACATGCAATTCCATACATTTCCATCAAGCACCCAAATCCTAAGGTCTCTCTAGGGTTCACACTAGTTCTATCAAAGCAAGAAAAATCATTAAACTCATGATATAGTTGGTGTTAGGCCACCTAAGGTAAATAGTTCACACCTTCGGATTCGATGGAGGCTTGGAAACGGCTTTGGAGATGTGGATTTCGAGTAGATCGGTCGGAATCTCTAAAACTAAATCCTTGCATGTGAGAAATCTCATGCCAATCCCATCTTGATACTTGGATTTCAAGAAGAAATGGGGAGAGGTTCTTACCTTGATGGCCGACGATCGATTTTAGGGTTGAGGTGGAGAGCTTCTTCTTAGAGGAGGATTAGAGAGTTTAAAGGGGTTGATGCCTTTGTCCCCACCTTGATTGGGAGTCCTCCTTGCTCACCTTCACCCTCCCTTTCTCTCTTTACTCTCCTCGATTATTGGAGAATGGTGGGAGCTTCGGAAAGGAGAGAGCTTGTCATTGAAAAATGGTGGGAGTTATGAGGAAGGAAGATTTGGTTGTGGAAGGTTGGAGGAAGTTATGAAGGAGAGAGAGGTTGTTGAGAATTTGAAGAAGGTTATGAGGGAGAGAGGGTTGTTGTTGGAAGAATGGAGGAGTTATGAGAGAGAGCTAGGGCTTATTCCCTAGACTTGGGCCCCTTGGCCTTATGTTTCTATAATTTTTCAAAATAGTCTCTTTAAGCTACTATTGGTGTTGTGGTGGCTCCAAGACTCTTGTGACCACCAAATTCGGTGTGCATGTGTCTCATGGCCTAATAAGGGGCCATATAAAATTTAAAAATAATTGGATGAACGGATATGGGATCTGAGTAAGCGATCTCGATCTTTGAATGGCCTTGTAAGGTCCATTCCAGTCGTTGGGGTAGTTCTGATGGTCCCCTGGCCATGAAATTTATAGGGTAGGTGGTCCATGGTCAGATGGAGGATCATACAAATTTTAGGGTCGATCGAATATTTGGTTTGATCGTACGGGTCCGATGTGCGATCAATGGTTACCGTGCCACGATCGGAGTCTAGGTTTTGTTGACGGGGGTAGGCCCGCACATTAGACCATCATCGTAAATTTAGAAGGAATTCGACGGCTGAAAATTCTGGAGTCTCGATTTCATTTGCAAGTGCCAAATTTAAATTCTGGCATTGGTAGGGTGCATATGGCCCATGCCAGATCCCAATTCTGGGTGTCCACTGGGTCTGAGGTCCGCGATGGACCCCAAGCCCAGTGAGATCTAGTGTTTCCTAAAGTTTCATAATTTTCTGACCTTCTTGCGTCGCGGTATGGCCCGCACGGGCTGTTGCTAAGTACAAACGGTCATCTGCCTTGGCGGCTGCATTAGGTTCTATCATGACCTGTCTAGACTACTCTGTATGACTAATCCTAGATTATTTTAGGTGTGGTACCCCACCACAAGTGGCTTTAATCGAATGGTCCTGCGGCCAGTCCTACGTGGATGCCCTAGGACGCGGTGGTTAGACGGGATGTTACAATCTACCCCCCTTACAAATAAATTTTGTCCTCAAAATTTGTACCTACTCGAATTGCTAAAGCAGGGTTGGGTAATGCTTGCGGACTTCATCTTCTGTCTTCCAAGTGGCATCTTCTTCATCATGATGGGTCTAGAGTACCATGAACAATAGGATGACCTTGTTGCGTAGTACCTGCTCCTTCCTCTCCAGTATCTTTGTGGGTCGGAGAATGTACGTGGCATTTTCTTTGAGTTCCACATTCTCCCACTTGATGATATGCGAAGGATCGAGAATGTACTTTTTCAGCATAGATACGTGGAAGACATTATGCACTCCAGCAAGCGGCGTAGGTAGGGCCGGCGATAGGCAACCGCACCTACCCGGTCTAAAATCTGAAAAGGGCTGATGAATCGTGGCGTGGGCTTTCTCTTCTTACCGAAGCGTAAAACGCCCTTCATTGGAGAGATCTTAAGAAATACATGATCCTCAGCTTCAAATTCTAAGTCTCGCCGCCTTGTATCGGCATAACTCTTCTGTCTGCTTTGAGCCGTCAAGAGGCGGCGCCGAATAATTCCAATCTTCTCGGTAGTGATCTACACCAAATCCGGCCCTAGCAAGCTTTTCTCACCAATTTCTTCCCAACAATGCGGGGCTCGGCATGGATGCCCATATAGAGCCTCGTAAGGTGCCATACCGATGCTAGCCTGGAAGCTATTGTTGTAGGCGAACTCGGCATATGGGAGACAATTATCCCAACTCTCCTGAAAATCTAGGACACAAGCCCTCAACATGTCATCCAATATCTGGTTCACCCGCTCGGTTTGCCCATCTGTCCGCGGGTGGAAGGCGGTGCTAAACTTCAACTTCACTCCCATGGCTTCTTGAATGCGGGTCCAGAAGATCAAAGTGAATCGTGTATCCCGGTCTGACACAATCTCCAACGGGACACCATGAAGCCGCACGATTTCCTTGATATACAGCTTTGTCAAATCATCGGCGGAGCTAGAAGTTCTGATTGGCAGAAAGTGGGTCGATTTGGTTAGCTTATCCACGATCACTCATATCGAGTCATGTCCCTTCCTGGTCTTGGGCAAGCCAGAGATGAAGTCCATGGATATGAAGTCCTATTTCCATTCTGCTAGGGGCATCGGTTGCAAGAGTTCTGGTGGTCGTCGGTGTTCGGCCTTGACTTGCTGACATGTGAGGCATCGGGACACATACTCTGCTATCTCCTTCTTCATGTTGTCCCACCAATAAGTTCGCTTCAAATCCTGATACATTTTGGTATTACCAGGGTGCATTGCCAGCTTGGAGTTATGAGCGGCCTTCAAGACTTCTTCTCGTAGTCCTTGGTAGTTTGGGACACAAAGGCGGCCTCGGTACCGCACTCCTCTGTCAGAGCCGACTCTCCACTCAAAATTTTCATCATTCCTTGCTCTTTCTCTCATCTTCTTTAATAGCTCATCGCCCTCCTGGGCTTCAATAATTTTACAATCAACAAGTGGCTGGGCCTGTACGTGGGCTATGAACTCGTACGGTTCCTCTACGGTTAGCTTCGTGTCGAAATCCCATACGAATTCCACCATATCTCACTCTCTTACCATTAGCGGTGCCACAAATTTAATTATTTTCTTGCGACTCAAAGCGTCCGCCACCAAATTGGCCTTGCCAGGGTGGTATGAGACATCGAACTTGAAGTCCTTTAGCGTTTCCATCCAACGGCAGTGTCTCATGTTTAAGTCCTTTTGGGTGAAGATGTATTTGAGGCTCTTATGATTAGAAAAGAGCTCAAACTCTTCACCATAAAGGTAATGTCTCCATATCTTCAATGCGAAAACCACCACCACAAGCTCGAGGTCATGCATCGGATAGTTCTCCTCATGCTTCCTTAGTTGTCGAGACGCATAAGCAATTGCCTTGTTCTTCTGCATAAGCACACAACTCAGACCCACATGAGAAGCGTCAGTATAGACGGTATACTTGATTCCCTTCTCAGGTAGCACGAGTACAGGTGCCGACGTCAGTTTGTCCTTCAACTCTTGGAAGGCCGCCTCCGCCTTCTCATTCCATATAAACTTAAGGTCCTTTTGTGTAAGCTAGGATAGGGGCCGAGCTATTTTTGAGAAGTCTTTAATAAATCTCCGATAATAACCTGCTAGCTCAAGAAAACTCCTCACTTCTGTAACCGACTTCGGTTGCTTCCAGTCTTGCGCGGCCGCGACCTTGGCGAGGTCTACAAATATACCTTCCTTGGACATAACATGTCCCAAAAATTTGACCTCTTCCTTCCAGAAGGCGCACTTCCTAAACTGTGCATACAACTAATTTTTCTCAAGGGTCCCAAGAACCGCCCTTAGATGCTCTTCATGCTCCTTATGGCTCTTTGAATAAATCAGTATGTCATCGATGAACACAACGACGGATCTGTATTTGAACGGCCTGAAGATTCGGTTCATGAGATCCATGAATATCGCTGGGGCATTGGTGAGCCTGAACGACATGACTAAGAACTCATAATGGCCAAAGCAGGTTCTGAAGGCCGTTTTCTGTATATCCTCGTCCTTGACCCGCAGCTGATGGTACCCCAATTGTAGATCGATCTTTGAGAAGTATTTAGCACCCCTCAGCTGGTCGAATAAATCGTCAATTCTAGGCAACAGATATTTATTCTGAACAGTCACTTGGTTCAATCTTCTGTAATCTACACATAGACGTAGTAAGCCGTCCTTCTTCTTCACAAATAGGACTGGAGATCCCCAAGGCGAGAGGCTAGGTCGACTGAATCCTTTCTTCAACAAGTTATCAATCTGTGACCGAAGTTCCTCCATCTCACATGGGGGCATGCAGTAAGTAGGTAAGGAGATGGGCTTAGCACCCGGAGTTAGATCGAGAGTGAAGTCTATTTCACGCCGTGGAGGTAGTCCAGGTATGGCTATAAACACATCATCAAACTCTCGGACTACGGGAGTGCATGTGTGAGAAGGCCCATCATAACCATCCTCCAATGAAGCAAAACATAAGATCTTGCGGTCGTAGCTAACCTGTAAGACCCGTATCTTGGTCCGTACCTTTCCGTACACTTCCTCGGTCTTACCGGTCGAATTCTGGCAACCTTCGACCCTTAATCGATATCGACGCGTGACCCTAATTCATGTGTCGACAACCCGAGTCGACTCAGCCCGAGACCACTACCATAGCGACCGCGCCGTCGTTGCGGTTCCGATACCTCGACTCGCGAGCCGAGGCAATACCCTGGTCAAGAGATATGGGCCAACGTTCGGTGCGAGAAAATGTCGCGCGTTGTGAAAATCAAGGGAATTTCTACGATGTGTCACATCATCCCATCAATCAATCACCCATCAATCCATCACATGTCAAGTACACATCACTTCCATCCCTTTTCCCAAGCAACCACAAAAGTCTTCACCACCCATACCTCTCTTACACAAAAAGCCACAAAAGTCTTCATCTCCCATACCTCTCTTACACAAAAGCCTCAAAAGTCAAAGATTTCTTACACAAACATCACTCACCACATCCATCCATCACTCTCTCTCTCTCCCTTTACATCACTCTCTCTCTTTCTCTCTTTCTCATTTTCAAAAATTTCAAGCAACAAGAGTCCATACGTATGGAATTTCTCCAAATTCCCAAGCTCCAAGTGGCCCACCTTCCTACCCCATCATCTCCCATCTCAACCCTCCATTCCTCATCTTAACCGTTGAAGTTGAAGCTAAGGTACCAAGGAACCCCTAGGAGCGAGAAGATCGGACGGTGGGTGCCTCTATAGGGTAGTTTTACTTATTTTTATGGTGGACCAAGTGAGGCCCACCGATTAATGGTGTGGATCTCACTTGGGACCCTAAAATGTGGCCGATGGCCCACTTAGATCATCATGATCATTCCATGATGGGGCCATTCTCCATGGACCCCATCATGATGTTTATTAGGAAAGTGGCGTGTTTCGAGGCACCGAACTTGGCTGCGAAAAAGCTTTCAATGGGCATGCATAGCTTTCCAAATCCGATTCAAATTCGATTTTCACCACTCCAGCAGCTATATAAGGAAGTTTTGGACGTGGGGAGGGAAGATTCAGGTCTTGGAAGGAGATCAGGAGGTGAAGAGCTTGAGGCTTGGGCTGGAAACGAGGGCAGAGGGAGTAGAGTAATTTTGTTATTTTTATTTTTTTCCTTCTTCATATTTTCTTTTAACATGTCCAGCTTCATCATGTCTGTGATGGGCTAAACCTCTTAGCTAGGGGTAAGAGGTGAAGCTTGTGGTGAGATGGGAGATTTTATTTTATGTCTTTAATTTAATTTTAATTCTTGAATTAACGTTGATTTTAGTTGATTATTAATGATATATTTTGTTTAGTTTTTAACGGTCTGTTGTGACTAAAATTGTAATGGGTCTGCAATGGCTTGGAGCATGTCTTTTTCCCCTTTATGTTTATGACGTCAGGAAGCCCTGTTGTTCATCATAGTCTCCTGGGCATGGTTGGATGTCGGTACCCTTCTTAACTTCATACATGTGATGGTTTGGTAATTAGTTTAATTCTGTTGTTTGCCATAGTCTTTTGGGTATAGTTTGGTGATGGAATCCATTCTAATTCATACACCTTTCATCTCTTTGAAAACTAGATCAACGGCAGTTCAGTAATTTCCATGATTTTTGATGCAAGCATAAGTTCTCCCTGATCTCTACAAGTGGATCCTCTGAATCCCTAGTTTCCTATCTCTGATTTGTTTCCTAAGTTTTAGATTAATTATTCTACAAGTATTCCACCATTGCTAATTGATTTAGAATTCATCTTAGCCTAGTTCTAGTTCTAGTTAGTTTTAGATAACGTACAAGTTTCAGTCCCTTGGGATTCGACCTCGGTCTTACCGAGTTTATTACTACATCACAACCCTGCACTTGGGGAGTGAACAAGTTTTTGGCGCCGTTGCCGGGGACTGTCGGCTACGTTTTTCTGAAATTAATTAGTTTTGAGATTAGTTAAGATTAGGATTATTTTAACCGTAGATTTTTATTTTCATTTTCCTAATTTCTAGAAACTAACCTATTCTTCCTGTTTTGTAGGATTCTGAGATAGAAACTTCTAATTTAGTGATATCTTTTCTAATTTCTTTATTTTTCCTCTATTAGGGTTTTTAGAAATTTTCTAATCTTAGACTAACTGTTTTAGAAACTAACTTGTTTTGTTTTCTTCTGAAGGATCTTAACATAGGAACTTCTTATTTGGTAACACCCTTGTAACTTCTTCTCTTACTTTCTATATTGCTATAGGACTTTTCTTTTGTTCTAGGATTAGACTCAGAGTCAGGGTTCTACCATGGAATCGTGGGTACGTGCATACGCTGAGATGGATAGAAGATATTGGGGAATGCCTGAGGGTTGTGGAATTCAACGTATACCTCAAGATTTTTCTCCATCACAAACAGACATTGAGAACCTAATAGAACGTTATCTTCCATCGGTTAGTAGGGCTGTATACGATCGTAATTATGGGAATGAGGATTATTATCAGCCATCATATTCTCCCATGTATGATCAGTATGACTATAACCAGTGAAAACATCAAAGCTGTGAAGATGAACCAACAACATGTTATAAGGATTATCTTCTTGGATACCCTAACATTGAGATCCAACCAGAAACGATCCAAGGGAATTTATTTCAGCATCACTTGGCCCGTGTTGAAGAAAGTATAAAAACTTTAGAAGCACTTATTTCAAGTGATTATTCTCTTGGACCCTCTACCTTTGAGATTCAACCAGAAACGATCCAGGAAAATTCAATTCAGCATAACATTGAGTGGTTTGCAAAATTCAGAAAAGCAATGGAAGGACTCAATTCGCGCCTCGATAGGATAGAGGAGGCTCGGTCATCCTAGCCACAATTCATTCCAAAAATACAATGCAAGGAAAGTGATCCGCATTCACTTTTGAAAGAATCTGGAATTTGGAATGAGGAGTTAGATTCCGTTAATGAGCATGTGGTTCAATTTCCCGATGAGTTGATCTCGATGACTGTTCGAAAGAATGGTGAAGATACATGGGTGTCTTTTAAATATAATGATGATAACACACTTCAATCACATGACACACTAGATTCTAATAATGAAAAAGATATTAGTTTATGCAAACCTCAACCCATTCTAAGTGAAGAAAATGAGGAAAGTGATTCCATCCCAAGTGTGCACTGCACTGAACCAAAATATAATGAGTACTGGGATGACGATCCTGAATGTGTAACCACAATTCCCCTGGAATTAATCTCAAGTTTGGTCCAAGTCAATGATCAAGAAGTACGCGAAGAGAACGGTCATAATGAGATACTTCACTCACTGACATGTCTGATCTAAAAGTGGGGGAGCTCCTTATAACCGACCCTTCTATCTCTTGTGAGATATGTTTAGACCACTCCCCTAAATTAAATGATGATATGATTCGGGAGATGGACGAGTTGCGCGCTACGACTCTCAAATTTGAAACCACCCAGTTGAGGCCACCATCTGAACTGTTGAATGTTGACGATTCAATGCCTCTTCTGAGTAATTTCAAAGAACAGAGTGATCATATCAATGCTTCGCATACTGACCCTCAATCTGTCTGTGCAGGGCTAGAGCAAGAGAGCATACGTCCGTCCACTGTCAAGGATGATGGATTCCTTGGGCAGATTATCACGAGCTCCAAGGTGAAAAATAAGTCACTCTCAGCTGAATGCCCCAACTCATTCGATGATTGCTTGGCACACTTTGCAGATTCAAATGATCCCATGATAAGAGACATAGTGAATGCCTTGTAAGACAACATCTCGGCAGTCAACACTGACCAAGAGAACCCTTACTCTGAAGCCCCTTCTTCCATAGATCCTGAATGTTTACCATTAGGGGAGGAGGAGCTGAAAATTGAATCGAAGTCTGTTGAGACTACACCACTTCATGAAAATTTTTCTCAACTTGATCTATCTGTAGTCTCTGATTCACAATGGGATACTAACTCTGAAACTTTTTCTGATACAGGTGAATCATTTATACTTTGGATACCTCAGGCGAATCAACAACAAATTTTTGATGAGGTAAATAAGTTTCTCTGGAAAGTCAAGCTCCAGGGCATCCAAACCTATTGCAAAAAGGGCTTTTGGATGATTCTGTTGAGAAACTTACTGAGAAACTTATCAAGATATTGGCCGGAAGAGGAACCTTGTGGCATGATCAAGTTTTGTGATCGATTCAATGTTTGTGGGGAGCATTCATTCAGACCTTGGGAGGAAGATCCTTGGCTTGGAGGGGAGGAAGATTTAGAGCTGGGAAGGAAGGCTCAGGTCCGACGTCTGCAAGAGAGAGAGTTGAGTTTGTTTATTTCTTTTATTTTATTTTGTTTTGAGATATCTAGCCTATTCATGTTGGGTTAAACCTCCTAGCTAGGGCTAGGAGGTAAAGCTTGTACTGAGATGGGAGAGTTTAATTTATAAATTTTTTATTTAATTTATGAATTGAATTAATGTTGATGCTAGTTTAATTAATGGCATGTTTTAGTCTTTAATGGTCTGTTGTGACTAAAATTACAATGGGTCTGCAATGGCTTTGATCATGTCCTTATACTTTTATGTTTATGACGTCAGAACGTCCTGTTGTTCACCATAGTCTCCTGGGCATGGTTGGATGATGGTACCCTTCTTAACTTTCATACATGTGATTGGGTGGTAATTAGTTTAATTCTGTTGTTTGCCATAGTCTTTTGGGCATGGTTTGGTGATGGAATCCATTCTAATTCATATACCTTTCATCTCTTGAAAACTAGATCAATGACAGTTCAATTAATTTTCATGAAACATGCATAAGATCTCCCTGATCTCTACAAGTGGATCCTCTGAATCCCTAGTTTCTCTTCCTCTGATTTCTCTTAAGTTTAGATAATTATTCCATCATTATTCCTCAATTTATACTTGATTTAGAATTCATCTTTTTCTAGTTCAAATTCTATTTAATTTTAGATAACGTACAAGTTTCAGTCCCTTGGGATTCGACCTCGGTCTTACCAAGTTATTACTACATCACAACCCTGCACTTGGGGAGTGAACACTTCACGGCCATTTCCACGCACTTCGAAGTCATTTCACTGTCATTTCCATGCATTTCACGATCATTCTCGGCAATTCTGTGTTCATTCACTATCAATTCGACGCACTTCACGATCAATTCACTTCACTTCACAGCCATTTCCACGCACTTCGCGGTCAATTCACTTCACTTCACCGTCATTTTCATGCATTTCACGATCATTTCCAGCGATTCCGTTTAGATTAACAGTCATTTCGATGCACTTCACGGTCAATTCCCTTCACTTCACGATCATTTCCAAGCATTTTATGGTCAATTCGCTTCACTTCAAGGTCATTTTCGTGCATTTCACGGTCATTCCTGGCAATTCCGTGTTGATTCACGGTCATTTCCATGCATTTCATGGTCATTTTCCTTCACTTCACGGTCATTTCCACACATTTCACGGTCAATTCGCTTCACTTCACCGTCATTTTCATGCATTTCATGGTCATTCCCAGCAATTCCGTGTTGATTCACGGTTATTTCCATGTATTTCACGGTCATTTCCCTTCACTTCACGGTCATTTCCACGCATTTCACGGTCAATTCGCTTCACTTCACCATCATTTTCATGCATTTCACGGTCATTTCCAGCAATTCTGTTTAGATTAACGGTCATTTCAATGCACTTCATGGTCAATTCCCTTCGCTTCACGGTCATTTCGACGCATTTCATGGTCAATTCGCTTCACTTCACGATCATTTTTGTGCATTTCACCGCCATTCTCGACGATTTCGTGTTGATTCACGGTCATTTCCATGCATTTCACAGTCAATTCCCTTCACTTCAAAGTCATTTCCACGCATTTCACGGTCAATTCACTCCACTTCACAGTCATTTCCATGCATTTCACTGTCATTCCCGGCGATTTCATGTTGATTCACCGTCATTTCTAAGCATTTCACAGTCAATTCCCTTCACTTCACGGTCATTTCCACGCATTTCACGGTCAATTTGCTCCACTTCACAGTCATTTCTATGCATTTCACGGTCATTCCTGTCGATTCCATGTTGGTTCACGGTCATTTTTATGCACTTCATGGTCAATTCCCTTCACTTCACAGTCATTTACACGCATTTCACCGTCAATTTACTTTAGTTCACCATCATTTTCATGCATTTTACGGTCATTTCCAACGATTCTGTTTAGATTAACGGTTATTTCGATGCACTTCACTGTCAATTCCCTTCACTTCACGGTCATTTCCACGCATTTCACGGTCAATTCGCTTCACTTCATGGTCATTTCCATGCATTTCACGGTCATTTCCGACAATTCCGTGTTGATTCACTGTCATTTCCATACATTTCACGACCAATTCCCTTCACTTCACGGTCATTTCTATGCATTTTATGGTCAATTCACTTCACTTCATGGCCATTTCCATGCATTTCACGATCAAATTGATTCACAGAAAAATGTATGTAGAATAAAGTTATTCGTAGAAAAAAAAAAGTACACAAGTGGATGTGGGGCGCACCAAAATTATAAATATTGAGTGTGGGGCCATTCAAAATTATGTGGAGCCCACGATGGGACCTACCCAATTAAAAAAAAATAAAATTGGACGGTAGTACTGCACCCAGGTGGTGCTACCACACTGACGTCCAGAGGTTGGCAGTATTACCACCGGATTGGTGGTCCTGCCACGCGTATTAATTTTTTTAATTGCTACGGTTTTAATCCATAACTATAGGAAAGTAGCCTTGGCCTCCAACCAATCCGCTGAAGCGGAAAAGCAAGGGCATTTTTGACCTTTGGCAAGTCATTCATATCGCTGGGGCTTATTCTTAGAAGGTAAAATGAGGTGGGCTTCGTCCGAAAAATGGGCCATAAATGGGTCGTCCAGTTGGAAATTTCTCAAAACATTAATACTCTGCCGAGCATCTGCGACCGTGTATTACTTATCCTTCTCATTAGTCCGCACGACTTGCTGATGCCACCAGCATGGGCACTTGTTTTGAAATTGGGATGGGCATGGCATGGGGCCCACCTTGATGTATGTGATTTATATCCACACCGTACATCCATTTTGAAAACTCATTTTAGGATACGATCCCAAAAACGAAGCAGATGCTAGGTGGACCATTATACAAGAAACCGTGGTAATTGACCATTAAAAACTTTCCGTGGTGCACGAAAGTTTTCGATCTAGCTGATATTTATGTGGTCTCTTCGTCTGGGACTTTGTGACCTTATCAACAGGTTGGATGACAAATAAACATTCCAGTGCTTCCCATGTAGTTTTTAATGGTAGGGATTCAATCAAGACCGTTTCCTGTGGCATGATTCACCTAAGATTTGGATTTGCTTCATTTTTGGGATCATTTCCTAAAATGAGCTTTCAAAATGGATGGACGGTGTGGATCATAGTGGCCCCACCATTAGGGATCCACTGGCTGGCCCCACCGTTAGGGATCCACTAACCTTCGTGGATTCAGGGATCCTCCCAAACTTTGCCCAGCTATGTAGGTGACTTACATCATCCATTTTGAAACTTCATTTGAGATCACGATCCCAAAAACGAGCAAATCCAAATCTTATGTGGACCATGCCACAATGAACAATCGTAATTGAATCCCACCACTAAAAACTTTATAAAGGCACTGGGAATGTTTATTTCCGTCAACTAGTGTATAAGGCCACAAATACCTAAATGTAGGGACCACATGAATATCAGCATGATCTAAAACTTTGTGTCCTGTGAGCAAATTTTTAATGATTGATTACCACTATTTCCTCAATTATGGTCCACCCGAGACTTCGATTTGCTTCATTTTTAAGGTCATCTCCTAAAATGAGTTTTCAAAATGGATGGACGGCGTGGATACAAGCCACATACATCATGGTGGTCCCTACGGTAAGGGATCCTACCCACCTAGGTGGATCCTGGGATGCACGGAAGCCGCACTCCATTGGGACGTGAATAAGGTGGGCCATCCTATGTACGGTTAGCAAATATTCCAAACTGCCCATTGTTTTCTCCAAACCGCTGCCTATTTAGGCATATATGGGCGGTCGACGTTGATGACTCGATGGATTGATCGTCTGGATCAGGGAAGAAGATGTGACCCATCTTATGTATGGCTCGGACATTCTACACACGTGCTGACGTAGCACGTGCGGCCTTGTATAAAGGAAAAATGTTCAGGATCGGAAGCTGATTGGGTGGTAACCCATACACGTGTTTCCAATATTGGGCCAAGCATTTTGATTGAACCATATTTTTATTTTCAAAGAAATGAAATCTCTCACATAGAAGATCGGATCAATATGATGGATGGATTAGATCTCGTACATGTATTTTATGTTGGCACATGTTTGGCATGTACACTGGCTTTATTCACACGCGCGTGTGCACTACGCGGTCCCTTTCATGATATGCATATGCATATATCTCTCCATCGCTACTGGAATCAGCTTATTATTCTGCAACTCTTGCAACTTTGGCCCACCTTGATGTTTTCATGGAAATCTAATCCATACATAACGGTCAACCCAATATTATACTTAGATCCCTTAAAAATCAGGTCGATCCAACTGTTAATAAGACCATCACAATAATCGAAGGTTTTTAGGTGGTTTTCATTTTTTTCCTAAGTTGTGGCCCACCATGTTTTCTTCATTCGATGCAACATGTTCATCAAGTGATCCTGATTTTGATGATGGATTTCTAAAATATCACGCCCATAAAATCATCATTTGGACCACACCACATAAAACAAATGACAACCATCCAAACACGTCCGAATTCAAATAGTGGTCCACGTTTGTTGGATTGGTCTCGTGTTTTTCAACCGAAACTTTCATGTTTGGAAAACACTTTTTGACGAGTTGGATGATATACATAGAACTCGGTTGGTCCCACTCGCAACGTTTTTATATTATAGCAAGGGAGCTTTTTCTTCGAGAAAATGACCGCTGTAGGCAAAACCTTTTACCCAGCGGTTTTTATCGCGGAATACAAACTTAAGTTACCAACTTAGACTAGCACGTGCGGACAGCGACTTTGAGGACGAAACTACCCCTCCTTTTCACTGCGAAGACGAGAGCCGACGCTCCTCCAACTGAGAGTTGTACGAACGGCTTAGGAGAGATCAAAGTTACAGGGCCCCACAGCTATGTATTTATCATATCCACAACGTTCATCCATATTTCAAAATCATTTCGGAGCATTATCCCAAAAAAAATAAATCATATCCATAAATCAATGGACCACACCACAAAGAGCAGCGGGAAAATTGATTTCACCGTTAAAAATTTTTGTAAGGCCCATCATAACATTTATTTTCCATCCAATCTATTCATACGGTCACAAAGGCGTGGATGAAGAGGAAAAACAAATTCCATGATGATCCAAAACTTCTGCAACCCCTAAAAGGTTTTCAATGGTAGACATTCAACTCCCCATTACCTTTTACTGTGTGGTCCCCTTGATTGCTAGATCTGTCTTATTTTTCATCTCAAGCCTTAATACGAGTTCACCGAATAGATGGACGGTTTGGATATAACATATACCTCATAATGGGACCCACAAAAAAATCAGTGGGGATTACAACTAGGAAAGGGGAAAAAAAAAAAACAGTGAAAAAGAAGACAGCAAGTTGGGGTCGAACGGGTTGACCCGGTCGACCAGCCTATGGCTACGGATTATAACCGTAGCCAAAACTACAATGCTATGGAATTTTTTTTCCTTTTTCCTTGATATGTTTTATTTTTAATTTTTACATGGAGAATTTTATTGTACCTACATTTTTCTTTAATACATGTTTATATAAATATGTGTGTGAGTGTGTGTGTGTGTGTGTATGTGTGTGTGTATATATATATATATATATTTTTTTTTTTTTTCTCTTTTTTTTTTTTCATTTCTTTCTTTATTCATTTAACAAGAATATCTTCTAAACTAAAATTAGTTACTTGACGTACCACATATGATTTTGGGGTAGGAGAAGCTATTTTAGCCAACCAACCTAGTTATTTTCCAAGATTCCATCAGGTCGATGGTCGAAAATACATTTCATTCACTTCACGATCAATTTCAATCACTTCATGGTCAAATTAAAAATTGAGCGAGGCAAATATGAAATTGAGTGAGTAAATTAAAAATTGAGTAGGACAAGGTATGAATTGAGTGAGGGAAGCTAGAAATTGAAGGAGGTAATAGAAATTGAGAGAGGTAATATAGGAGTTCAGCGAGGGAATATAGAAATTGAGCGAGGAAACTTAGGATTTGAGCGAGGAAAGCTAGAAATTGAGCGAGGGAACCTAGAAATTGAGCGAGGTTTAGGCTACGTTGAAATTGAGCGAGGGAACCTCGCTCAAATCCTAAGTTGCCTCGCTGAATTTCTACGTTGCATCGCTCAATTGATAGGTTGTCTCGCTCAATTCCTAGGCTCTTTCGCTCAATTTATATATTGTTTCACTGGATTTCTAGCTTCTCTCGCACAATTCGTAGGTTGTCTCGCTCAATTCATATATTTTTCCATATCATTTTATAGTATGAGACCAAAAATGAGATATATCCAATTCTCAAGTGTACCACATTACAGGAAATAGTGTTGAATGAGCGTCAACCATTAGAAACCTTTAGGGGGCCCACTGTGATGTTTGTGAGAAATCCTCCTCGTGTAAGTTCATTCATAGGGTCAAAAAGACCCGAATGAAGAGGGAAAAAAAATTTCATAATGATCCAAAACTTCTGTAACCCCTAAAAGGGTTTCAATGGTAGACGTTCAATTTCCCATTGCCTTTTACAGTGTGGTCCACTTGATAGTTAGATCTATCTTATTTTTCGTCTCAAGCCTTAATATGAGCTCATAAAATATATGGACGGTTTGGATATAACACATACATCATGATGGGACCCACAAAAGTAACATAGCAAAAAAAAAAAAAAAAAAAATTCAGTTTGCCCCGCTCAATTTCCAGTTTGCCCCGCTCAATTTCCAGTTTGCCCCGCTCAATTTCCAGTTTGTCCCGCTCAATTTCTAGTTTGCCCCGCTCAACTTCCAGTTTGCCCCGCTCAATCTCCAGTTTGCCCCGCTCAATTTCTAGTCTGCCCCTCTCAATTTCCAATTTACCCCGCTCAATTTCAAGTTTTCCCTGATCAATTTCCAGTTTGCCCCGCTCAATTTCCAGTTTGCCCCGCTCAATTTTCAGTTTGCCTAGCTCAATTTCCAGTTTACCCCGCTCAATTTCTAGTTTAGGTTTAGGTTTAGGGATTTGAGTTTAGGTTATAGGTTTAGGTTTTGGGATTTGAGAATGGGTTTGGGTTTAGGTTATAGGTTTTGGTTTCAGTTTAGGTTATAGGTTTTGGGATTTGATAATAAGTTCCGGTTTAGGTTATAGGTTTTGGTTTTGGTTTAGGTTATAGGTTTTGATTTAGGTTTAGGTTATACGTTTATGTTAAGGTTTAGGTTTAGGTTATAAGTTTTTGGATTTGAGAATGGGTTCAGGTTTAGGTTATAGGTTTTGGTTTAGGTTATAGGTCTTGGGATTTGATGATGGGTTCTGGTTTAAGTTATAGGTTTAGGTTTTGGTTTAGGTTATAGGTTTTTATTTAGGTTTTGGTTATAGGTTTTGGTTTAGGTTTAGGTTATAGGTTTTGGTTTAGGTTATAAGTTTATGTTATAGGTTTTTAGATTTGAGAATGAGTTCGGGTTTATGTTATAGGTTTTGGTTTTGGTTTTGGTTATAGGTAATAGGTTTAGGATAAGGTTTAGGTTTAGGTTTAGGTTATAGGTTTTGGGATTTGAGAATGGGTTCGGGTTTAAGTTATAGGTTTGGTATTGGTTTAGGTATAGGTTTTAGTTAAGGTTATAGGTTATAGGTTTAGGTTAAGGTTAAGTTTAGGTTATAGGTTTTGGAATTTAATAATGGGTTCGGGTTTAGGTTATAGGTTCTGATTTTGGTTTAGGTTATAAGTTATAGGTTTAGGATAAGGTTTAGGCTATAGGTTTTGGGATTTGAGAATGGGTTTGGGTTTAGGTCATAGGTTTTGGTTTTAGTTTAGGTTATAGGTTTAAGTCAATTTCATGTTTATCCCGCTCAATTTTCAGTTTGCCCCGCTTAATTTCTAGTTTGCCCCGCTTAAGTTTCAGTTTGCCCCGCTCAATTTCCAATTTGCCCCGCTCAATTTTCAGTTTACTCCGCTCAATTTCTAGTTTGCCCCGTTTAATTTTCAGTTTACCCCGCTCAATTTCTAGTTTGCCCCACTCAATTTTCAGTTTGCCCCGCTCAATTTCTAGTTTGCCCCGCTCAATTTCCAGTTTACTTTGAGTGGGGCAAACTGAAAATTAAGCGGGGCAAACTAGAAATTGAGCGGGGCAAACTCGAAATTGAGCGGGGTAAACTGAAAATTAAGCGGGGCAAACTAGAAATTGAGCGGGGCAAACTGAAAATTGAGTGGGACAAACATGAAATTGGCCTAAACCTATAACCTAAACTAAAACCAAAACCTATGACCTAAACCCGAACCCATTCTCAAATCCCAAAACCTATAACCTAAACCTAAACCTAAACCTTATCCTAAACCTATAACCTATAACCAAAACCAAAACCAAAACCTATAACCTAAACCCCAACCCATTCTCGAATACCAAAACCTATAACCTATCCCTAAACCTTAACATATAACCTAACCTAAACTTATAATTATAACTTAAAACTATTCCCAAATCCCAAAACATATAACCTAAATCTAAGCTTTCCCTAAACCTATAACCTAAACTCAATTTTCTAAAGTGAAACCTACACCTAATCCTAATCTCAACTCCCTAACATAAATGTAAACCTAAATTTAAAAACCCAAACTTAAACCTAATCCCGAACCTGAACCCGATTTCCTAAACCTAAACGATAACCCATTCTCAAATCCAAAAACCTATAACCTAAACCAAAACCAAAACCAAAACCTATAACCAAAACTCGAACCCATTCTCAAATTCCAAAACCTATAACCTAAACCCGAACCCATTCTCAAATTCAAAAACCTATAACCTATAACCTAAACCTAAACCTATAACCTATAACCTTAACCAAAACCTATAACCTAAACCAATACCAAAACCTATAACCTAAACCCGAACTCATTCTCAAATCCCAAAACCTATAACCTAAACCTAAACCTAAACCTTATCCTAAACCTATAACGTAGCCTAAACCTTGCTCAATTTCTAGCTTCCCTCACTCAATTCATACCTTGTCCTACTCAATTTTTAATTTATTTACTCAATTTCATATTTGCCTCGCTCAATTTCTAGTTTGACCATGAAGTGATTGAAATTGACCGTGAAGTGAATGAAATGTATTTTCGACCATCGACCTGATGGAATCTTGAAAAATAACTAGGTTGGTTGGCTAAAATAGCTTCTCCTACCCCAAAATCATGTGTGGTACGTCAAGTAACTAATTTTAGTTTAGAAGATATTCTTGTTAAATGAATAAAGAAAGAAATAAAAAAAAAAAGGAGAAAAATTTATATTTATATATATATATATACACATACACACACATATTTATATAAACATGCATTAAAGAAAAATGTAGGTACAATAAAGTTCTCCATGTAAAAAATAAAAATAAAAAATAAAAAAGAAAAAAGAAAAATAAGTGCAGAGCATTATAGCTATGGCTACGGTTATAATCCGTAGCCATAGGCCGGTCGACCCCAACTTACTGGTTTCTTTTTCATTTTTTATTTTTTTTTTCCTTTTCCCTGTTGTAATCCCCACTGATTTTTGGGTTTTGTGATTTGAGAATGGGTTCCGGTTTAGGTTACAGGTTTTGGGATTTGTGAATGGGTTCGGGTTTAGGTTATAGGTTTTAGTTTTGGTTTAGGTTATAAGTTTTGATTTAGGTTTTAAGTTTAGGTTTAGGTTTAGGTTTGGGTTTTGGGATTTGTGAATGGGTTCGGGTTTAGGTTATAGGTTTTGGAATTTGAGAATGGGTTCGGGTTTAGGTTATATGTTTTAGGTTTTGGTTTAGGTTATAGGTTTTGGGATTTGAGAATGGGTTCGGGTTAGGTTATAGGTTTTGGTTTTGGTTTAGGTTATAGGTTTTGGGATTTGAGAATGGGTTCGGGTTTAGGTTATAAGTTTTGGTTTGGGTTTAGGTTATAGGTTATATGTTTAGGTTTAGGTTATAGGTTTAGGATAAGGTTATAAGTTTTGGGATTTGGGAATAGTTTTAGGTTATAAGTATAGGTTTAGTATAAGGTTATAGGTTTTGGGATTTGAGAATGGGTTCGGGTTTAGGTTATAGGTTTTGGTTATGGTTTTGGTTTAGGCTATAGGTTTTAGGATTTGAGAATGGGTTCGGGTTTAGGTCTTAGGTTTTGGTTTTGGTTTTGGTTTAAGTTATAGGTTTTGGTTTAGGTTATAGGTTAGAGGTTTAGGATATGGTTTTAGGTTTAGGTTAGAGGTTTAGGTTATGGTTTTAGGTTTAGGTTATAGGTTTTTGGAATATTTGATAATGGGTTCGGGTTTAGGTTATAGGTTTTGGTTATGGTTTTGGTTTTGGTTTTGATTTAGGTTATAGGTTTTGGTTTTGGTTTTAGTTATAAGTTTTGGTTTAGGTTATAAGTTATAGGTTTAGGATAAGGTTTAGGTTTAGGTTATAGGTTTTTGGATTTGAGAATGAGTTCGGGTTTAGGTTATAGGTTTTGGTTATGGTTTTGGTTTAGGTTATAGGTTTTGGGATTGGAGAATGGGTTCGGGTTTAGGTCTTAGGTTATGGTTTTGGTTTAGGTTATAGGTTTTAGGATTTGAGAATGGGTTTGGGTTTAGGTTATAGGTTTTGATTTTGGTTTTGATTTAGGTTATAGGTTATGGTTTTGGTTTAGGTTATAGGTTTTAGGATTTGAGAATGGGTTTGGGTTTGGGTTTAGGTTATAGGTTTTGGTTTTGGTTTTGGTTTAGGTTATAGGTTTTGGAATTTTAGAATGGGTTTAGGTTTAGGTTTAGGTTTAGGTTATAGGTTTTAGGATTTGAGAATGGGTTCGGGTTTAGTTCATAGGTTTAGATTTAGGTTATAGATTTTGGGATTTGAGAATGGGTTCGGGTTTAGGTCATAGGTTTTGGGATTTGAGAATGGGTTCGAGTTTAGGTCATAGGTTTTGGTTTAGGTTATAAGTTTTAGGATTTGATAATCGACTCGGGTTTAGGTTATAGGTTTTGGTTTTGGTTTTGGTTTTGGTTTAGGTTATAGGTTTTAGGATTTGAGAATGGGTATGGGTTTAGGTTATAGGTTTTGGGATTTTAGAATGGGTTCGGGTTTAGGTTATAGGTTTAGGTTTAGGTTTAGGTTATAGGTTTTGGATTTGAGAATGGGTTTTGGTTTTGGTTATAGGTTTTAGAATTTGAAAATGGGTTCGGATTTAGGTTATAGGTTTTGGATTTGGTTTAGGTTATTAGTTTTGGTTTTGGTTTAGGTTATAGGTTTTGCTTTAGAATGGGTTTGGGTTTAGGTTATAGGTTTAGGTTTAGGTTATAGGTTTTGGGATTTGAGAATGGGTTCGGGTTTAGATCATAGGTTTTGGGATTTGAGAATAGGTTCGGGTTTAGGTCATAGGTTTTGGTTTAGGTTATAAGTTTTAGGATTTGAGAATCGGCTCGGGTTTAAGTTATAGGTTTTGGTTTTGGTTTTGGTTTAGGTTATAGGTTTTGGGATTGGAGAATGGGTTCGGGTTTAGGTCTTAGGTTATGGTTTTGGTTATGGTTTTGGTTTAGGTTATAGGTTTTAGGATTTGAGAATGGGTTTGGGTTTAGGTAATAGGTTTTGGTTTTAGTTTTGGTTTAGGTTATAGGTTTTATGATTTGAGAATCGGCTCGGGTTTAGGTTATAGGTTTTGGTTTTGGTTTTGGTTTAAGTTATAGGTTTTAGGATTTGAGAATGGGTTTGGGTTTAGGTTATAGGTTTTGGTTTAGGTTATAGGTTTTGGGATTTTAGAATGGGTTCGGGTTTAGGTTATAGGTTTAGGTTTAGGTTTAGGTTATAGGTTTTAGGATTTGAGAATGGGTTCGGGTTTAGTTCATAGGTTTTGGTTTTGGTTTAGGTTATAGGTTTTGGGATTTGAGAATCGGTTCGAGTTTAGGTTAAGGGTATGGTACCTACAAATACAAATATAAACATGACCTGTCCAAATTGCCAGGCCCTTCCAATGTCGTCCATAGGAAATGGACAACTTCATCATAGTCATAACAGCGGTTCCCACCTTCCAGGGACCCCCGCTCTTCCGGATAGCTCCGACGCACATCCGGGTCTGCTCCATCAATTTTGAGTAAATACATAAACACGGTCTGTCCAAATGGCCAGACTACTCCAACCATGTGCATTCTTGAGTCAAGAGACGTACCAAATGCTTGAATCTGAAATATGCATTTAAACACAAAATGGTATTAGGAATCGCTTCTCAAAACCGCAGACTGTTTTCTTTTAAAACTCGTTCATCTCACCTGAAAACCTGTCACATAATGAATAACTATAACCACAATGAGTGATGGCTCTTTGTAAACACGCACCAAAGAAAAAAAAGGAAAGAAAAAATTTGCTTATAAAAATATTTACACCAAAATTTGACTATCCATTCAATATAATGCCTTATATTTAGAAGTGAGCTGAATTCGATTGTCAATGCCACAAAGAACTATTTGTCAAGATGCTAACTATTATAAAAGAATTCAAAGAAGAATGTACAAAGTGAAAATCACAAAAAACACTACAAAAGAGAAAAATGAGAAATCTCGGTATGTAAACAAGATATTCAAACAATCAGTTCTACCAAATGAAAAATTACAAAATCTGTTACCAATTAGAAGACACCTAACGAATCGGTAAGCCAGAAGTAGCTTGAAAAATCAGTAATCTTTTATGAGATTGAAAACAAACCAAGAGGAGTTATATGATCGTCTATCTGATGACTGATGACATGTAGAGTAAGCTCACATTCTGATTTGCCACAAGTGAAAACCACAACTGGCGTAAAATTGAATGCATAATCTTTAAAATCACAAATGAAACATGTGATAATAGTCTCAAATTGAATGCACAACCTCAAGGTAGCAGCAAGGCTCCATTCAATTGAGTTGTAAAATATATGATTCTTACAAAATTTACAAAAAGAAGAATATTCAAAAAGCAATACTCCACAACAATGAGAAAGCGACAATAAAAACAAGGAAAAGACAAGCAAAACTCCCATAATGATACTTTCTTTATCTTGAAAATCTGAGAAGGATAATAGACAAGTCTATGAGATTCTTCTCCTCCTGATATATACTAACCTGAACAAAGAAAACAAGCGTTGCACATGAATGAATTTGTCTCATGACTTGAACTCATTTAACCTAGAGAGCATCCAAGAACCAAGGCCCACAAGTCATATTATTTTGACATACATCAGGATCCATAATTACATATCAAGTTCAATATTGTGCTAAAAGTGAAATCGATCAATTTTTAGACAAAACTAACAGTAAATTTTATTTTATTTTTTTTAAAAGATCACTCGATCTTTCTTTAATAAATGGGAGATTTAATATTGTTGCAGCATTTTCTTAATGATCTGTTTGCAGCTAGCACATCTGTAGCTGGCTCAGATTAACAGCTAGCTCACCAAACCAGGGACTGTTCTTGCATCTTTTTCCTAACCAACTGTTTTCTTAACCGATGGTTTGCAAACAGACGGTTAAGAAAAAGCTGAAACAACAATTGAAATTTGATAGAAAAAAGACAAAGATTGGACCTATTTACAATAGTCACTTGTCCATCAGTTGGGTCAGCTTAGCATTAAATTCCTTCTCCAGTTCCACTTCTTCTTCCAAATACCTCCACTTCAGATCTGTCTTCTTATCTTCATGCAATCGTATCAGCCTCTCTCTCTCTCTCTGCTTCAAACTCTTTAATCTAATTTGACTGGCTATCAATGAATCGAGCAATCTCTTCAAGCCTACTTTAAGGATTGTTTGGATTTGTGAATTTTTTCTTTTTTATTTTTGAAGAAAATGGAGTTTTTTGGGAAACTCCAAATCTAGAAAACAGTCGAAAATGAAAATTTGTTTCCCACGATTGTCTTTCAGCAAGATTTTCATGAAAAAATTTTTTCATTTACAAATCTATATTCATGAAAAATTTGTTGCTAGTCTAGGCAAGGAAACTAAAAGGGGGCATTTTTCAGAAAATGAGGGAAATGGAAATGACATTTTCAAGAAATTTACAAAAACAAACAAAAAATGAAGTCCATCCGATCAATTCCTAGGTTCCTTCGCTCAATTCCTAGGTTGTCTCGCTCAATTCCTAAGTTCCTTCGCTCAATTTATATATTGCCTCACTGGATTTCTAGCTTCCCTCGCACAATTCGTAGGCTGTCTCGCTCAATTCATATATTTTTCCAAATCATTTTATGGTATGAGACCAAAAATGGGATATATCCAGTTCTCAAGTGTACCACATTACAGGAAATAGTGTTGAATGAGCGTCAACCATTAGAAACCTTTAGGGGGCCCACTGTGATGTTTGTGAGAAATCATCCTCGTCTAAGTTCATTCATAGGGTCAAAAAGACCTGGATGAAGAGAAAAAAAATTTCATAATGATCCAAAACTTCTGTAACCCCTAAAAGGGTTTCAATGGTAGACGTTCAATTTCTCATTGCCTTTTACAGTGTGGTCCACTTGATAGTTAGATTTATCTTATTTTTCGTCTCAAGCCTTAATATGAGCTCGTAAAATATATGGACGGTTTGGATATAACACATACATCATGATGGGACCCACAAAAGTAACATAGCAAAAAAAAAAAAAATCCAGTCTGCCCCGCTCAATTTCGAGTTTGCCCCGCTCAATTTCCAGTTTCCCCCGCTCAATTTCTAGTTTGTCCCGCTCAATTTTCAGTTTGCCCCGCTCAATTTTTAGTTTGCCCCACTAATTTGCCCTGCTCAATTTTCAGTTTGCCCCGCTCAATTTTCAGTTTGTCCCGCTCAATTTGCAGTTTGTCCCGCTCAATTTGTAGTTTGTCCCGCTCAATTTCTAGTTTGCCCCACTCAATTTTCAGTTTGCCCCGCTTAATTTCGAGTTTGCCCCGCTCAATTTTCAGTTTATCCCGCTCAATTTCTAGTTTGCCCCGCTCAATTTCCAGTTTGCCCCTGGAAATTGAGCGGGGCAAACTAGAAATTGAGCGGGGCAAACTGAAAATTGAGCGGGGCAAACTAGAAATTGAGCGGGGCAAACTGAAAATTGAGTGGGGCAAACTAGAAATTGAGCGGGGCAAACTGCAAATTGAGCGGGACAAACTGAAAATTGAGCGGGGCAAACTGAAAATTGAGCGGGGTAAACAGGAAATTGACCTAAACCTAAACCTATGACCTAAACCCAAACCCATTCTCAAATTCCAAAACCTATAACCTAAACCTAAACCTAAACCTTATCCTAAACCTATAACCTGTAACCTAAACCAAAACCAAAACCTATAACCTAAACCTGAACCCATTCTCGAATACCAAAACCTATAACCTATAACCTATACCTAAACATTAACCTATAACCTAACCTAAACCTATACTTATAACTTAAAACTATTCCCAAATCCCAAAACCTATAACCTAAACCTAACCTTTTCCTAAACCTATAACCTAAACTTAATTTTCTAAAGTGAAACCTACACCTAATTCTAATCTCAACTCCCTAACATAAATGTAAACCTAAACTTAAAAACCCAAACTTAAACCCAATCTCGAACCTGAACCCGATTTTCTAAACCTAAACCATAACCCATTCTCAAATCCAAAAACCTATAATCTAAACCAAAACCAAAACCAAAACCAAAACCTATAACCTAAACCCGAACCCATTCTCAAATTCAAAAACCTATAACCTAAACCTGAACCCATTCTCAAATCCAAAAACCTATAACCTTAACCTAAACCTATAACTTATAACCTAAATCAAAATCAAAACCAAAACCTATAACTTACCCATTCTCAAATTCAAAAATTATATCGACGCAATTATAACTACGGTTATAATCCGTAGCTAAAGTGTATCAAAAATTGTTATCCCTAAACCTAAACTTACACCCTAAACCTAAATTTTCAGTTTGCCCCGCTCATATATGGACGGTTTGGATATAAGACATACATCATGATGGGACCTACAAAAGTAAAAAAAAAAAATATTTCGGTTTACCCCGCTCAATTTCTAGTTTGCCCCGCACAATTTCCAGTTTGCCCCGCTAAACTGGAAATTGAGCGGGGCAAACTGAATTTATTTATTTTTTTACTATGTTGCTTTTGTGCGAGGGAAGCTAGAAATCCATTGAGGCAATATATAAATTGAGCGAAGGAACCTAAGAATTGAGCGAGGCAACCTAGAAATTGAGCGAGGCAACCTAGAAATTGAGCGAAGCAACCTAGGAATTGAGCGAGGTAACGTAGGAATTGAGATAGGAATCCTAGGATTTGAGCAAGGGAAGCTAGAAATTGAGCGAGGCAACCTAGGATTTGAGTAAGGTAACCTAGGATTTGAGCGAGGAAAGCTAGAAATTGAGCGAGGGAACCTAGAAATTGAGCGAGACAACATAGGAATTGAGTGAGGCAATGTAGGAATTCAGCAAGGTAACCTAGGAATTGAGTGAGGGAAGCTAAAAATTGAGCGAGGCAACCTAGCATTTGAGCAAGGCAACCTGGGATTTGAGCGAGGAAAGCTAGAAATTGAGCGAGGGAACCTAGAAATTGAGTGAGGCAACCTAGGAATTGATCGAGGCAACGTAGGAATTGATCGAGGCAACGTAAGATTTTAGCGAGGGAAGCTAGAAATTGAGCGAGGGAACCTAGGATTTGAGCGATGCGACCTAGAAATTGAGCGAGGCAACGTAGGGATTGAGCGAAAGAAGCTAGGAATTGAGCGAGGTAACGTAAAAATTCAGCAAGGAATTCTAGTTATTGAGCAAGGGAACTAAGAAATTCAATAAGGCAACCTAGGATTTGAGCGAGGCGAGGGAAGTTACAAATTGTGCGAGGGAACCTATAAATTGAGCGAGGCAACCTACGAATTGAGCGAAGAAGCTAGAAATTGAGTGAGACAACCTAAGATTTGAGCGAGGGAACATCGAAATTGGAGCGAGGCAACTTAGGAATTGAGCGAGGGAAGCTAGAAATCGAGTGAGGAAAGCTAGAAATTGAGCGAGGCAAGCGAGGCGACGTAGAAATTGGAGCGAGGATTGAGCAAGGGAACCTAGAAATTGAGCGAGGGAACCTAGGAGTTGAGCAAGGCAACGGAAAAATTCAACGAGGCAATCGAGAAATTGAGCAAGGGAAACATCAATTTGAGCGAGGCAAGCTTGAAATTGGGTGAGGCTAACATGAATTAGAATGAACTTTAAATGTAATTGATCTAGCCTAACAATTTGCCTTGTTGAATTTGACCGATCAGTTAATGAAATTGACCGAGATTTACATGAAATTCTCTTCGGTGAATTTGATCGAGCAATTAATGAAATTGACCGAGCAGTTCATAAAATTTTCAGTACGCACTTATAGTGCTGAGTTAACTAAGTTGGGTACACCCAGATCCATAGCTCAATTGGCAGACTGAGTAGAGATACCTCATATCAACACTTGAGGTCCTGGTATTGATTCCTAGCAGGGGTGGCTAACATGGAGTGTGTGTATTGACATGGGTGTGTACTAACAACCTAACCTAAAAAAACTTTTTTTAAAAAAATTAATAGCAAAATATTAAAAAAATTAAAAAATTAAAAATATTGAGTTAGGCCCACCTTGAATGTATGTGGACTATCCATGACGTTCATCCATTTTTCCATCTAAAGCAAGGGTTTCAGCCCAAAATGGTGGCATATTGAAATATCAAGTGGATCACACCACAGGAAACAGTGTTTCCACCGTGGAAACCTTTTTATGCCCCTACAATGATGTTTTACTTGTAATCCATCATGTCCATAGGATGATTTTCGCATGGATGAACCAAAAACCAAGATGGGAGCTTCATTCGGCATTTCAATGGCCCACAAAAAATTTACGCCGTTTAGGTAAATGTATATCATACCTGTCATGCGTACTGTCTTCCGTGGAGGGAACATTTTCAGGAAAAATGAGATAATGTTGATGAATAAAGAGGGTGGGATTAGTGGTGTACATCGAGTCAAACCGAGTCGAGTTGGCCTGAGCTCGACTCGGCTCGAACAGTGGCTAACCTCAGCTTGAACTTGGCTGATCTCGGTCCTCGGGCCTGATTGGCCAGCTCAGCTCAGTTCAATTAACAGCTCGGGCTGAGTTCGAGCTAAGATCGAACTGAGTTTGCTATTGAGGCATTTCCACAAACACCTTAATTGCAACTTCAAAATCCCACTGTTTTACCTACAAAGGCAATGATTTTATAGGTATTTTCTCAAACACCTTCTAAATAATAATAATAATAAAGAGAAAAAAAAAGTATTTGTTCCATGTGCATACCTTCCTATCCACCTTGCCACTAGCCAAACCTTCATTGCCACCAGCCACATGTCGTTCAGTCATTTTATCAAACAGTTGGTGAGCAACATTAATGACAAAGTAACCAAGTCACCGAACTAGTTCGATCCAAGTTTGATTCAAGCTAGATTTGATCCGAGTCGAGTTGAGCTGGCCTGCTCGAACTCATTTTTGAGCTCAAAAAATCAATTCAACCTTGCTTGAACTCAACACCGAACTGAATCGAGCTTTTTTCAGATTGAGTAGAGCGAGCTAACCGAGCTAGCTCGATTCGTGTACACCCCTAGGTGGGATCCAGCTAGAGCGTGGTGCGATCCATGCAACAGATGTAGCGGTGGAGTTTTCGTCCTGTTTTTTTTGAAAAAAACTGGAGCGAGAGAAGCGAGGGAGAGATAAAGCAACGGCAGTAAAAAGGAGGGGTAGTTTCGTCCTCAACGTCCCTGTCCGCACGTGCTTGTCTAATTTGGTAACTTAAGTTTCTATTCCGCGATAAAAACCGCTGGGTAAAAGGTTTTGTCTACAGTGGTCATTTTCTCTTTTTTCTACCGTTGTGGAAAAGCTTTGATACTCTTGAAGTCTACGCTAATTGGTACACAGGCATCGGAGAATTTTACACTTGGAATAGAAATAACTTATTATAAACCGTCCAAATTGTGTGGAAAAGTTCATATTGATTATAGATAGAAAGCTATACTTATATGACTATCTAAACCCTCAATTGGTGGATTCTTATTGGACAGCTGATAAAAAATAATTCATAAATAATTGTTCCAACAACATCAGAAGTTAAAGATATTTAAATATATTTTGATTTCAATATAATAACCTATCTACCGAGTCATCCTAATTTGAACGGTTAAATTTAATTTAATACGTGCCCTTCGTACAATTTCAGAACGCCTGCATATCAATCATCACACCATTCCATAGTATCGAATATTCGGCGAGGCTTCCATGTTAGTTCTGCACTGTTTTACAAAGGGTGGTAACCTATTATCCTCGTACCTACGTGTAATTGGCCACATTTGTCAAGACCATCCGAATCGACGGCCCACATTTCATATGTTATATACAGAGAGGAATGCTCACCTCCGCACCTAATTACCTGAGTACCCGTGCACATTTGCACCTGTGTCATAGGCACAAAATCTGAACGGTCCACATGTTTTGGTGCACCTTGAAACCTTATTAGACCAACTTTCAGCTCTATGAAAAACATTGTTAGGCCATATTAAAAGCAAATAAAATTATCTAATGATTTGCATTTCTCTTTTCTATGGTCCGTTAGAGCTAAAAATTATAAAATTTTAAGGAGTGCTGCATCACATGAACCATTCCAATTTTGTGCGCATAATACGTGTACAAAGGTGTTCATGTGTTCACATATGAGCATTTCTATATATATATATATATATATATATATATATATATATATATCACTGATCTAGATATCATATCATTTGATCAATGACACATTAAAGTGAGGATAAATATCATATTATTGTTTTGCCAATATTTCACACAAACTTGCTAGAAATTTGTTTTGGTTGCTTTCTATACTAGTTGCATAGGTGTGATAGAATTGAAATTGCCGTTGCAAACATGCACTACGCTGTGTATAATCAAGATTTAAAGAAACCAGTTGTCTATTTCACCACTTGCTTAATGTGTAAACTTAGATCAGACGATATTTAGAGAATGGGGTTAACTCTCTGATCATGGGTAGCACTTTTGCCTTTTATACCAAATGACTTCGATATTAACATTAAAAAAATGAAAAAAGAATTCTTACGATCAGTTATAAAAACAATTGCGGAACACCTTTTCAATGAATGAACTAAATCCAATGCCAAAACTTAGACTCAAATTATAGTTGAAAATTACTAGACACTTTACAAAAGGTAAAATAACAATCTTGAAAAGTAAATATTAAGTTATGGAATTTAAATTGACATGGCTGGTTTAAATTGGTATATGACACTGATTTGTTATTTATACATCTGATCCAAGTATTTTGATCTTTCTTACATTCGATGTGTTCCATAACCATCCTCTGTTACTGCTTTCTGGATATTTTTACGATTTGTTTGGCACTGTTTATTCTCTTGTCACCTGTTCTATAATTATCCGGGCACAATTACTTCTTCATTGGCCGCTCAAGCAGCACATGTCTGCGTATCTTTGAATACACTGTTAGTATCTGTTAAAAATTCGAGTTTGGATACACCGAAATATTGAAGATAAAATAAAAAAAATTGATCGGCTGAATCATGTATAAAATACGCTGTCCTTAAAGCGTGATTCGCCCCCTTATAAACTGCTGATGGGTTACAGGCGAATTGCTTCCAGGATAAGACAAGCCTTATCTGGATCTAGCATACAGCAATCACGATAGGTCCACTGTGGAACAATTTTATCGCAGTAGATCTCTTTTGGCAGACTTGGATGGTAGAGATGATAACAATATTCTAAAATGGAGATATTTCTTGTATTTGATCTAATAGGAGAGAGGGGAGTGTTCAGTTGATGATTTCGAACTGGAATGGTCCAGTTTATATAGGTATCAGGTAGTGGACCGTTGCTAGGGTGCAATCAAAGGTCCAGAACGTTTGAAAACGTTTGTCCGTTGTCCATTAATCACAGACGTTTCTGGTCGTCGGATCAAAGGATCTGACCGTTGGATCATCATGAGCCGTCCGTTTTCGGACCGTTTGGCTTTCAAGGCATAGAGCCATTTTCTGAAACCGCTGAACGTTTCGGATTTAAGATCCGACCGTTCTCAGTCACCTATAAAAGCCCAGGCTCATTTCAGATTTCCACCGTCCTAAGGCACTGACTAGACCCATCGCACCGTCTCGCGCCGGTTCGCGTAAGGTCGCGAAAGAGCGACCACTCTGCGACACTATACGCACGTGCGAAGTGCGCCACTACAGCCACACTGCCCATGCCCTCGCCCACACTCACGCCCGTGCCCGTGCCCGTGCCCGAGTGCTAGCGCGAGCGCGCGTGCGTGCGTGCGTGTGCATGCACTGGAACACGCAACCCGTGTATCTCCTTCTCCAAAAGCTCCAAGTAAGAATACTATACACCACATCTCATATAAACCACAAAAGTTTCTCAACCATTTTCGATGTGGGACAAAGCACACACACCGTACTTTTAATTCAAAATATTTCAAAAAGCGTTTTGGCGGGAAAATCCTGAAATTTTGAAAATTTTGAATTTTCATTTTTATTTTTTCAAAAACCATTGATTTACAACAATCCCCCACTGGTTTTTTAAAACATTGAAAATTCTGTCAAAATAACAGTTATTATGCATAAAGAAAGATATCTTGCGATTTGAATCTTTCCTTAGTGTAAGTATTTTAAAGTTATTTCGAAATTTCTGGTTGCCGCAACATTGAACCAGTTATTCCTATATGATATAACCGAAAATACCACACACATAATACTTCCTGCGTTAGATGTTCCTTTATAATCTCGCTTAGCACTTTTAATGGCCATGTGCTTATCCTGTTTCATGAATGATCCCGAGATAACTCTAACTCTCATGAGAAGCGACACCACTTCTACGTTCACATAGGTGAAATCTTTCCAGTGTTTCCGTTAAAACACTTGTCCTATTTGACTGGACTTCATTAAGAATTTAATACTCATCCCTCTTTTATAACGGCCAGCACTATCATCTTGGATGAGGTCATTATTTTATTTAGTGCTGAAACTTTTCACTTATCAGTGAATTGTTATTACCCATTAAACCCAATATTTAGAGATTTTTTAATTTAGGGTTGGGTTTCTTTCACTGGTGAAACTTAAGTAAAGAATTTCAACCCCATCCCCCTAGATGTTGTCCTTACTACCTCTCTCGTTAGAGGTTTAGTAAAAGGATCGGCCAAGTTATTACCTGACTTCACATATGAGATCGCAATGATTGCATCCTGAATCAATTGCCTTACATAGTCATGTCGCAAACTTATGTGTCTGGACTTTCCATTATAGGTACCGCTATAAGCTCTCGCTAGAGTGGCTTCACTATCACGATGAAGTGAAACAGCCAGTATAGGCTTCGCATAGAATGAAATTTCTAATAGAAGATCCCTTAACCACTCAGCCTCTTTGCATGTAGCAGCTAGAGTTATGAACTCAGATTCCATAGTTGAGTGCGTTATGCAAGTTTGTTTCTTGGATCCCCAAGATACAGCTGCACCTCCTATGGTGAATATCCACTCTGTAGTAGACTTGTTATCCCCTGCACTCGATATCCAACTTGCATCGGTATATCCTTCCAAAACTGCTGAAAATTCTGAGTAAAATAGCCTCAGTTCTTTGGTTTCTTTAAGATAACCTAGAACTCTACTTATTACTTTCCAGTGCTCAACACTTGGATTACTCGTAAACCTGTTTAGTTTACTCACAGCGTATGCTATATCCGGTCTTGTGCATTGCATTGCATATATAAGACTGCCTATAGCACTAGCATACTCTAGTTGTGCAACTGCTCTTCCACTATTTTCTTTTAACTTGATACTTGGATCAAACGGGGTTTTTACCTCTTTAATTTTCAAGTGATTAAACTTGTTTATTACTTTCTCAATATAATGAGACTGGCATAATACAAAACCCCCACTATGTTTTTTAACTTTGATACCTAATATGGTATCCACTTGTCCAAGATCCTTCATTTTGAAAACTGAAGAGAGAAACTTTTTGATCTCAGTTACACCTTCCATTTTGTTACTGATTATTAACATATCATTTACATACAAGCATATGATTACAATATAATTATTAAATACTTTTAAATATATGCATTTATCAGCAATATTATGTTCAAAACCATAAGACAGAACTTTAGAATTAAATTTATCATGCCACTGTTTTGGTGCTTGTTTTAATCCACACAAAGACTTAACAAGTATACACACTTTTCGTTCATTTCCTGGTAGAACAAACTCTTCTGGTTATTCCATGTAGACCTCCTCATCGAGATCACCATTCAGGAATGCTGTCTTCATGTCCATTTGATGGATATGAAGATGATGTATGGATGTCAGAGCGAATAAGATCCTAATCGATGTTATTCGAGCTACTGGTGAATAACTGTCAAAATAATCGATTCCTTCTTTTTGTCTGAAATCTTTAGCAACTAATCTTGCCTTAAAGGTTTGAATTGTACCATCTGTGTGATATTTTTTCTTAAATACTCACTTACAACCTATTGATTTCAAACCTGAAGGTAAATCTACCAATTCCCATGTTTGGTTAGACATTATAGAATCCATTTCATCATTAACGGCTTCTTTCCAGAAAGCAGAGTCTCTTGAAGTCATAGCTTCACTAAAGGTTTTAGGTTCATCTTCTATAGTTAAAACCATAGGTATTTTCTTAATCACCTTCTCTCTGTCACCTTCAACCAGATGAAAGGAGAGTCGCTGAGAGTCTATTTGATCAGGATCAAAACTCTTTTCTACACTTGTTCTTTGACTCCTACGAGGTTCACTTGGTGTATTTTCTTCTATATGTGTTTCTTTTGTCGTTTCATTAGGAGATTGAATCTTAGCATTCTTTTTCTCCGTGAATACGGAATTCTCAAAAAACTCTACATCTCTAGACTCTATGATTACATTGGAGTCTAAGTCTAGAAGTCTATAGGCCTTACTATGTTGTGCATATCCTACAAAGACGCACTTGATAGCCATTGGACCTAACTTAGTTCTTTTAAGTTCTGGTATTCTGCAGTATGCGAGACACCCCCACACTCTAAGATATCCTATGTTTTGTTTTCTTCCTTTCCATATTTCGTATGGAGAGGTCTTGGTTTTCTTAGATGGAACTCGATTTAAAACATGACATGCAGCTAACAGTGCTTCTCCCCATAGGTTTAATGGCAACTATGCTTGTATTAGCATTGAGTTGACCATTTCTACTAATGTTCTATTTTTTCTCTCTGCTACACCATTTTGTTGTGGTGTATATGGTGCTGTACATTAATGTATTATGCCGTGTAATTCACAATAGTTAAAAAAGTCATTAGAGAAATATTCTCCTCCTCAGTCACTACGAAGGATTTTAATATTTTTGTCTAATTGATTTTCTACTTCAGATTTATAGACTTTGAATGCATTAAATGCTTCATCTTTCGATTTTAACAGATATACATATATATATCTTGAACAATCATCTATAAATGTTATAAAATACCTTTTACCTCCACAGGTAAGAACGTCATTTAGTTCACATATGTCAGTATGCACTAGGTCTAAGATTTGAGATGATCTCTCAACACTAGGGAATGGTTTCTTGATTATTTTAGACCGTATGCATACTTTACATTTATCTTTGTCACTATCATTGCATGATATTAGGCCGTTCTTAGCCATGAGTTTTATGGTACTATAGCCAATATGAGCTAGTCTACCATGCCATAGTGTTACAGACTCAATCATGTAAGCAGAAGAATTATTTTCATTCAAAGATAATTTGATCATCTCATTACAAACGTATCCCTTACTCACAAAGTTCTCATTCTTAGACAAGATCAGCTTGCCTGATTCAAACACAACCCTAATCCAAGGTTTGCTTAAGAGATCCCCTGAGACAAGATTCCTCCTTATGATTGGAACATGCAATACGTTGGTCAGAATTACCTTCTTTCCAGAGGTAAAGAGGAATTCCACGGTTTCCTCTGCCTACAACTTTCGATCGTCCTTCATTTTTCATTTGAACCTCCCGGCCATTGGTCTCGTCTTCATAGGTTTTGAAGGCAGATCGATCATTGCATACATGGACAGTAACACCTGTATCATACCACCAACCAAGAATTTTCTCTTGAACTAGGTTCACTTCTGTCACCATGGCTACGATTTCATCGTCTACTGCATTAGCCTCTTTCTTAGGCTTTTTTCGGTCCCTACAGACTTGGGCGAAATGCCCGGTCTTGCCGCAGACATAACAGGCTCCCTTAGGTTTGCCGTTTTTCTTCTTTTGGATTTTCTTGAATTTCCCTTGATCTTTGTTAGGTTTAAGGGAATCAGCTTTCTCATAGGTATTATTTTGGGATGTCCTTTCTACTGCGTTCACTTTGGATGAAGATGTATCATTAGTGTCATCCTTATTGTCTCGGTTACGAGATTCTTCTTCAATACGAAGATGCTTCTGGATTTGTTCTAGTGTGAACTCTTCGGATTTATGCAGTAGTTTCTTTCTGTAATCTTTCCAACTTGGAGGCAATTTTGCGATTATAGCTCTGACTTGAAAGGATTCAAGAAGATCAATTTTTATGGCTTTTATTTTATTTACAATAAGCTGTAGTTCCTGGATTTGGGCAAGCAACGGTAGATTGTCTACCATTGTGAAGTCAAAATACCTGGCAATTAGGAATTTCTGTGTACCTTCTTCTTCAGCCTTGTATTTGTATTTCAGCGCGCTCCAAATTTCTTTAGCTGATGTGGTCCCCATGTACAAATCGTACAACCGATCAAAGAGGGCAATGAGGATGTGGCCACGACACAACAGTTCATCTTCTTGTCGCTTGATCCTAGCAGCGATCTGTTCTGGAGTGTCTGTGTCCTTTGCTTCAGGCAGAGGCTGGAGAGTCGGGTCCAGGATCTAGAAGATCTTCAGAGCGGTTAGTAGGAATTTCAGCTTGTCCTGCCATCTAGTGAAATTTGAACCATCGAATCGGTCCAATCGGATCAGATCCTGGTTCATCAATTTAATTGATGCAACACTTTCGGTGTTCATCGGATCACGCTTTAAGATTGTTAAAAATTCGGGTTTGGATACACTGAAATATTGAAGATAAAATAAAAAAAATTGATCGGCTGAATCACGTATAAAATACACTGTCCTTAAAGCGTGATTCGCCTCCTTATAAACTGTTGATGGGTTACAGGCGAATTGCTTCCAAGATAAGACAAGCCTTATCTGGATCTAGCGTGTAGTAATCACGATAGGTCCACTGTGGAACAATTTTATCGTAGTAGATCTCTTCTGGCAGACTTGGACGGTAGAGATGATAACAATATTCTAAAATGAAGATATTTCTTGTATTTGATCTGATAGGAGAGAGGGGAGTGTTCAGTTGATGATTTCGGACTGGAATGGTCCAGTTTATATAGGCATCAGGTAGTGGACCGTTGCTAGGGTGCAATCAAAGGTCCAGAACGTTTAAAAACATTTCTGTCCGTTGTCCATTAATCACAGACGTTTCTGGTCGTCGGATCAAAGGATCTGACCGTTGGATCATCATGAGCCGTCCGTTTTCGGACCGTTTGGCTTTCAAGGCATAGAGCCGTTTTCTGAAACTGCTGAACGTTTCGGATTTAAGATCCGACCGTTCTCAGTCACCTATAAAAGCCCAGGCTCATTTCAGATTTCCACCGCCCTAAGGCACTGACCAGACCCATCGCACCGTCTCGCGCCGGGTCGCGAAGGAGCGACCACTCTGCGACACAATGCGCATGTGCAAAGTACGCCATCTAGCGCCACTACAGCCACACTGCCCACGCCCTCGCCCTCACCCTCGCCGGATCGCGAGCGAGCGCGCGCGTGCGTGCGTGTGTTCCAGTGCGTAACCCGTGTATCTCCTTCTCCAAAAGCTCCAAGTAAGAATACTCTACACCACATCTCATATAAACCACAAAAGTTTCTCAACCATTTCCAATGTGGAACAAAGCACACACACCGCACTTTTAATTCAAAATATTTCAAAAAGCATTTTGGTGGGAAAATTTCAAAATTTTGAAAAATTCGAATTTTCATTTTTATTTTTTCAAAAACCATTGATTTACAACAGTATCATGCAACTCCTCGATTGCTGGTGACTACGATAACGGGCTAGAACAATTATCAGTTTAAATTTTTTTTCATCATCTGTGCAAGTTTTCTGAGCGATTTTGACGGTCTGGATTCACGTAAAACAGTTCTACGTGTGCAGTTGAAGAGTCACCATTCACCAATATTTAATATACGGTGTTAAAACTAACACACGAGTTCCCGCCCCTCAAATGGCTCCGCTATAAAATTCTGGGACCCTCTCTTTCTCGTGTTTACCTCTCGCTCACTCACTCTCCCTCCTCTCTCTCTCTTCAGAAGGTAAGAATTCATACTGCTAATCTCTTAATTATTTGATAATTTTCTGAATATTTCAGTCGATCTAAATGAAAAATCCATACAATCTGCTTCTCTTTTTTGAACTATCTACTCCATAATCCGAATCATCCACATCCCTAAAAAAACGCTTCCTTTCATGGGTTTATTCTATTTTCTTCTGTTCTTCTGATTTCTTCATATTTTCCACCATTTTCAGATTTTTATGATATGGGTCTCTTTTGTTTCCATCGTTTCCGTTGTATTTTCATTCGAAAGGTTTGACTTTAAATTATTATTTTTTATTCAATTTCAGTGGCATAGCTTGGTTGATTCTGCCTTTCAAAGGTCTGGGTCTGCAAAGATGGGATTTTTGGGATTATTCTCATCTGTTTATGTGATTATTGAATCTTGCAAAGGTGGGCGGCAGTGTCTCCTATGCAAAATGCAGCCATTGCACATTTTTGGAACATAAATTACCTTGTTTTGGTCATCGTCCAGATGTTGAATCTCTGCCAATTCATTGAAAGAGGCTTCATCTGTATTTAGATGATTGTTGTTGAGTGGATAGGGTGATACGATGATGTTGAGGCAACGTGATTAGTTGGGCCATCGAACACATGGGTCAGATTAGAATTACCACCATCTGATCCTTGGCATAACGAGAATCATACTTTGGATCTTTCTGGCCGCTTTCCATGACATTGTCATCTTCAATGATGCTGAGTTGCTTATACTCAAAGGTTCAGTGTGTGTTTGGCTGCCCCAAATATCATGAAATTTCAGGACATTTCATGATTAATCAAGTCTAGTTTGGTGCAATATTTCATGACATCTCATGAAATTTGTGCAAACAAACTCTCCCTTAACCATAAATTTTGTTGATGTTTGTTGAGCACCTTAAAATAAGGAAGGATTATTTAATATGTTTTGTGATTGTGCACATTGGCACCTTGGCAATAGTCAGCACATGTGGCACATTTGTGGGGCTTGAAAATGTACGGTGGCACATATAGCACATGCGGGGTGCTTAAAGATAAACGGTGACACATGTGAGGTACTTTATGATAGGAATATTCACCTACTGTCCATCGACTACGCTTTTTGGCCTGATCTTAGGGCCCGCCTGACTCACCCTCTGTGGACGAACCTTGCGGAGGAACCTTTAGGTTCTCCGGGCGTTGGATTCTCACAATCTTTGCATTACTCAAGTCGACATTCTCGGTTCCACTCCGTCCACACTTGCTTGTGCTCGAGCTTCTTTCTAAGTGGAACACTCCCCTAATTCACGATGGCACGAGCCCCACATGTCACGTGAAGGGCATTAAAATGCTGAATGTGGCACATTTATGGTGCTTGAAGATGGACTATAGCACTTGTGGCACATTGTCACATGTAGCACGTGTACCAAAACTGATTTGTTGGACATGTATCATGATGAGGATAAGCGAGCTAGAGTTTTTTTTTTTTTTTTTTTTCTTCAGAACAAGTCCTTTCTAATGTCCAAAAATCGGAACAAGCTGTTCTCACTTTTATTGGGTTCTATGTGGAAAATACTCAACGAACCATGGACAAGTTGTTAGTTTTGTACAACTAGTTTGGAACTAAACTTTTTCTACTACAAATAGGTCCCTAAAAGTTGGGGAGATTTGGGTTTGAGGGGAAGGAGAAAAATAGCTAATGTGGAAAGAAGGAATATACCTTCAGTAGATGATATTTGTTTGATCGAAAAATAGAATCGTGATGCTATGATACAATAATGGAAGTAGAGAGAGATGTCTTTTCTAATAATTGATAATACAAACTGGAAAAAAAAAAACCCAATAGATACATAAGAGACAAATGGGCACATGCTAAATTGCTAATAAGAGTTAAAGACTAAAATGCCCTTAATGAAAGTTATTCTCTACACGTGAGGAGAATCCAAATGGGCCTGAAATACTGTAAGCATATCTAGATCTGTAGCATTGATATGCTCTGTAGCACAATGCTTGGCAGCATGTTCTCCTTACAAAGAAACCACTCCATGGTTGATACTTGAAGCCTTATCATTAACGCCATACTTTTCATGTTCTTTCATCTCCATGAACATTATGACATCAATGTTTCCTTTTTGCTGCATAAATTCTTTGACAGATGTATCTTTCTTGAAGAATCTGTGCCTTTTGCTACTTGTTTCCCCCTTTTCTTGCACTCCTAACAGATTTGTGCTTGCATCCTCGAAATAATTAAAATTTATTCTCGTCTTCATCTGACATATCTCATGGATAATTACAAATTTACAATTAGTCTGTGATAATGAAAATTATGTTGACTGTATGAATATCTCAAGTTCATTTCAGGTAATCAAGCAAATCATCAGGAGGTTTATTTGTTCAGCTGTGACACGCATCCTGCCAGCTCCAGTTGAAGAGTTATAGATGGATGCCCCCAAGGAGATCTTTCTGAAAGATTACAAGAAGCCTGATTATTTCTTTGATAAGGTATGTATAAACGAGAAAAATCCATGTTCACTTTATTTTTTCTGTGCATCTTAATGTTCAGGGGCCATTTTATGCTGACTCAAGATTGTGGGACTTTGGATCCTTCTACATGTGCAAATGTGCAAGTCCTTTTTGTTGATCTGGTGTGGTCTGTACCCACTCTGCATGTTCCTTGTCTCGAAAGGCCGGTCTGATTAGGTGGGCACATGTGCATGTCAAACATGAACCTTTGACAATCCTTTTCAAATCTCCAATTTTTCTTTTTTGTGTGCATGCATTGCCTACAGCCTTTTTTTTTTTTCCAGTTGAATGGGGATTGGGGATGGTTGCTGTATTTGTCTTCTTCATTTCAGGCCCCAAGTTGAAAGGTCAGTATTCCTCTATAAAGTAGGTTACTAGATCGTGGTCCATCCACAGTGGGGCCCAACACCTCTATTATATATAACTGGAGTAGATTTGTCCTGTTTTTCCATTGCAATTAGTCATACGATGCAGTCTTTGTTTTTTTCCCCATGTGTGGGCCTTCAACTAGGGGAAGTTGTCTTTTCAAGTCTATGCTTGTAGCCCGCTACCTGGCCTCCTCTGTGTTGTTCACACCGACACACATTTTAGGGAGCCTGTGCAACGGAAGTCTCTATGGGGCCCACCATGATGATTCCGTGACATCCATTCCATACATTTGTCGTGCTGACCCATGTTAGGACTTCAGCCCAAAAACAAGGTAAATCTAAAACCCAAGCTGGCCACAACACTAGAAACCACCCCCCCCCCCCCCCCCCCCCCCCCCCGCGCATGTAGCCGCACCCTTTCCCTCCATCGCTTTCCTTTTCCCTCCCATTTCTTTCCCTTATTCTATCTCCCCTCCGCTCTCCATGTGCCTTGCACGTGTCATACTCCAGTAGTAATACACCAATGGTGTGGATCAGTATACTAAAAACTGAAAACTGAAGTATACTGCTGTGCAAAATTCTAAGCTTGAGGATCATATAATTTTCCCTGTTGAAAATGTGTTAACGTTATGCTATTTGGGGTCGCACCTATTCACCAATTCTACATGCTCTTTTGCGAAATGCCGCATCCTTTTTTAGGTTAGGGTTAGTAGATACTAGCAAGGAACCGCGCATGGCACGGTGCACATGCCATGTTGAATTATCAATTGGGTCCATTCATCTATTGAGCCCAAATAAGGATGGCTTATATTTCCAAAATTAAACCTATCAGATAATCTTATCCCACACTCTTTTGACTGGATTAGTAGATATTTGGAAACAGTACATTCTGATGTATTATTCGAAATGCTTCAGGTGGACTTGAAATTTTCATTGGGTGAAGACTAGACAATTGTCTCTTCAAGAATAGCTGTTGTGCCCAGAGTTGAAGGTAATTATGCATTGGTTTCTATGAGAATGTGGTATAGCATCATCTATTGAAATTATGTTTAACTATAGATCCACATTAATATTTACCAATTCTGCATGTGTCATAGCCCATTTGCATGCTTGTGCATGTGCCCAAGCTAGTAAATGCATGGAATTTATGCAGTCCATCAGGTTGGCTCCATGTATTTGCATTGCCGTAAGAATCAGGCCACTGCATCAGCTGGGCCATGGTGTGCAGAATGAATGAATGGCCTAAAACAAACTTAGCAAAGACTTTCTGGCCATCTATTTGTTTTATATTGTAGTCCACATGGTAAGAGGCTGGGTGGCCAAGTTTTTTCATCCGTCCATTTGTTTCGTACAGTGGCCTGCCGGGTGGGTGGATAGTTAGGGTTGTAACTCAGGTCGGGTTGGGGCAACCTGTTCTGAACTGAAAGAAAAGCTTGCTGATGCAAACTTGACTAGACCTGATTTTCAATTTCACCTCATCAGCCCGAGCCGGACCCAATTTCAATCCAATCTCATCAACCCATGCTCAATCTGATTTTCAGCTTGACTGCATCAACCCTAGCCTGATCCATTTTCACGATAGTGAACCCAAACCCGATGACCCTGCAAGAATTTCTGGATTTGGGTCCTGTTGGGTATATCAACCCAATCTGACTTGACCCAAATTGTTTTGTGAATATTTTATGATCGGTTTGGGTAGAGAATTCCCCACAATCGGGATTAAGTTTAATCCCAAATTTGGTGGGCCCCATGCCAAGTAAGGTTCAAAGACCTGATCTGACTCAATGTGCATGATGCATAATAAAGTATTTGTTTGTTTGCCAATTGTGTGCTGCTGACTTTTGAACATGTACTTTACTGGAAAAATATGTTCCATTTGAAGCTTGAAATAGACTTATCTTCCTTAAGTGAGTTATCTGTTTCATGGTATGCTTTTGCCCTTTGTTTACTTCTCAATTTGAAATCGGGATCTAGAGCTGTCAATGGGTACCCTAGACCCAACTTGATTTAACAGATCCAGGTCCCATTTTCAGACCCATCAACAAATCAGGTCAGGTCTTACCATCTCGACCTGGTTAAAAACTGAGTTTGTCCTGGTCTGGATCGCGTCCATCAACTTGGACCCAATTAAAATCGGGTTGGGTCTGGTTCAGGTCCAGTTAGTTTCATGATACTGCTATATTTGTGGCTATAAATTAATTATTCTAGCAACCAAGTGAGGCTTTTTAAGCCACTTGCATTTAAGAGAGCCCATTTAAACACAATGCATGTGTCAAAGTGGCACATATGTGCATTCTAATCCATCCATTGGGTGAGACTGACCATGTAAATGCTTCTACTTGTCCCAGACACAACTTGAAGCCTAGATCCAAAGACCTGATGGGTACCCAACTGGTACTTGAACTGAGTGGATCCAGGTCCTCAACCTGGCAAGACCCCAACCCGGTTCCTGGGTACGGGTATTATAGGACAAGATCTGAACCTGATTCATGGACAGCCCTATCGGGATCTATTGACATGCCTGTTTTGTTGTGCCAAATTGCATATCCTAATGGCGAGCATGTCAAGCACCTTTGACATTGGCAAGTACAGGGCCACATGCATAGACAGTGTGAATTTGAAATTGTAAACTTGTAACATATGTGATTCCCAAGCTCAAATGGCAAAAGAAGCCTTGCTACCCAAGCAATGTTTGTGAAACTAACAAAAGAGTTCATCCCTACAGGTTGTGGAGCTGGGTATACACCATACCGAAATAGCCTCAGAATTATATTAGTTCAGATGTTTCACTCAGTTCTAGAGTTCTAGTTTGGACTCGCACCATCTTTTTCATGTTTTTTTTTGGAGTTATTTCTGGGGTGTTCCTAACTGTTTATTTCTTCTTTACTTGCTTTTCTTTGGGGTAGCAGGGATTTCTAGTCCGTTGACCTTAGACGGGCATGATCTCACACTTGTATCAATTAAAGTTAATGGCACGGAACTGAAGGCACGTTGTTGATATTGTTGTTGACTTCTTGTAATCCATGGGTGTAGTTGACTTTCATTAAGTTAATGCTGTAATAGACTTTTCCTGATCCCACACAACTTGCCGAAAAAACAGGCTAGAATCTGACCTGTCCATCAGGTGGGTCCACCATATGATCTCCAATAACACATGTTCCACTCATCAGGACTGCCACACATGCAGGATGCATGTTCAACACTAGCAATTTCTCTGAACTATTCATTATTTTTGTAGAAGCATGGCCCATTGGATTTAATTGTCTGGCCTGATTTTTGGGCCAGGTCATCTATACAGTGGGACCGATCTGATGTGTGGATCTGATGTTCAATTCCCAGTTGGCACGCGTGGTATCTGGGCTTAGCAAACATGTGAGTGTGAGTGCATGCTATTGTATAGATAAATTTTTTGAGAGAACTTGGATCCACATGATTTGGTGATCCATATCAATGTTTTAAAAACTAGACCAGAGGGTGACCCACTTTTGTTGGTGCTCCAATCCAAACTGGTCCAACCCACTCCACCTTGGTCAAACATTGGTGTCATTCTGATGTCGTCATTAATTAGTTAAAATGCATAAAAAATGAGAGGGTTGAAGCCCAGCTTATCTATCAACAAAAAGTTCCGGTCGAAATTGTCTGGTTGAATGGTTCAATGTTGGACAGGAGGAAAGACTGTATGACCCAGGTGGTTCCAATAATAAACTGCATATCATAGTGCTGTGGCATGGAAAGACCACTGCTTCCTGTCAAAATCAGTCCTCTGTCATAATTTGCATATTTTTCTGATTGACTTTGCCAAAGATTTGATCTACTTCATAAAAAACATTGAGGATTTCTATGTAAATGTAATGCCCTTGGTGCCTGGTATTGTTGGATGGCATAAACTGAAATAATACGTGGAGGTGATTGAAGTACAACCTGCTTTGAGTGTAGACTAATTCTACAGTTCTCTGTGTGTGTGTGTGTGTTTTTCCTGTTTTGTCTCATCTTTTTCTTGCCTCTAATTTGTTGATGTTGCAGCACGAAGATATTCACTTGACTTCACACCATCTGATCCTGCCATAACCACCCACTGGCACATTCACGTTGGAAATTGTTACGGAGATATACCCACAGAGCAACACTGCTTTGGAGGTGAAGCATGCTTATCTTGGAATTGTTTCTGCATTCATTACTCTTTGGACTTGCTCACATTTTGCCTCTTTTGCAGGGTCTTTACAAGTCCTCTGGGAACTTTTGTACACAATGCAAAGCTGAAGGTTTCCAAAAAATCACCTATTATCAGGTTTATTTTCACAGCCCTGCTATGGTCCACTTGCAGCCGTCGGATTTCGTATTCTGCTCTCCCTTCATTTATGGTGGCAATGGATTTGATCAGGATCAGCCAGAGCCTGTGGCCGATCCCGACTCAACTATTAATCGGGACAAAAAGTCAGGCTCCCACTGGTTCCAAGGGCTTGGGTTGGGGCCCAGCCCTAACCAGTTTCCTAATGCTTCAAATCTGGGCCAATAACTGACCCACAGGCTTGTATTGTAGGCCCGAGCCCAACCTGTTGTCGCTGCTACTCATGTTTGCTATTGTGGCACATGCGTGTAAGATCCAGGCTGTTCATCACTTTTTGCCTACCTGATATATGAACCGGCCTGATTCTTGGGCTGTGGTGCTTACATGGTGGGGCCATCCTAATGAACAACATGGATCATGCACCAACGTAACATGTTGGCACTGAGAAGCCATGTATTTCTTTTATCCTTTGGTTGATGTCATTAAAATTTACTGTTCTGGTGGAAAAGTTATGTTGGTAATTTGATACAACGTTGCATTGGCAGGATCGTCCTGATGTCATGGCGACATACACTTGCCGAATTGAAGCTGATAAAACCCTATATCCAGTATTATTATCCAATGGGAATCTTATAGAGCAAGGAGACCTTGAGGTAGCTTCTATAGTATTGCTAGTTTAGGCATTCTGTGGAATTTGGATATTTCTTTTTTAATAAACTCAATTGAGGACATGAAAAACTGGAATCTGGTTGAGTTAAATGGACAACTCAGTTTTCAGAAACCTGAAAGACTTGGATGAGTACTTGAAAACTCAACTTGGTACTCCATAAGCTTGACTGAATACCTGAACTTAAGAAATCACTATATAAGTAATTTTAAGCCAAAAATAAATAAAAATGATCGAGTACTTAGCTAAGTTTCAAGTTGAATAGGATTTGCTTTATGTTGAGTCATGCCAACTTCCTAGCTTTTAGACCTTGTTTTGGGTTTTGAAAGTTCATTCGAAGCAACAGTCCTATTTTCTTCCCACGACTACCTGACTTTGGAGGGAATATACCATGTTCAATCATGGCATTTGCTCAACTAAGAAACCATGCATGTCAGCGTGCCTTTGTTTATCAAAGTTGTTCATATGGCTTGCCTCATGGTGGACGGGCAATACTCATAAAGTCTCCCCCCATCATATGATTCCAACCACCAGATTTGGTCCCTGTCAAATATAACCCTGTTCGTTGCTGTCACCCATTTTCATCAGATAAAGAGGATCATCTGATGGGGAAGATATTAGCCAAGGCCTGTCCCATGATGGGGCCATCAAATGGACCATGGTGGTTGTTGAACTTCAAGAGGCTATGTTGTGGAATACGTGGAGGGAGAAAGGAGGATAATATTTTCTTCACATTTCTCTCTACAAGCTCTTATTGTAGATCTCTTATTACAAAAGATAAGCTCAAAATAAATGCAAATGAAATCTAAAGAAAGACCAATATCTCCAAGGATATGGTGTGCTATACACACTCAAGTTCGCTGCAACCTATGTGCACAGAAGACTGTGTTCTCTAAACAGTGATTATTGAGAGTTGGGCCCCACCTGTGTTGTTGCTGGGCTGAAAAAAGTCCATTTCTTTTGGTCAAGCATCATGTACCTTTTTTTTCTTTTCTGTCCTTTTCTTTTCTTTTCTTTTCTTTTGTTGCAGGGTGGCAGACGTTATGCTCTCTGGGAGGATCCTTTCAAGAAACCCTGCTATTTGTTTGCGTTAGTTGCTGGGCAACTCAAAAGCAGAGACGACACATTTGTGACTCGTTCTGGACGGAAGGTGTCCCTGAGGATCTGGACCCCAGTACAGGATGTACCAAAGACAGCCCATGCAATGCATTCGCTTAAGGTAGCTATGAAATGGGATGAAGAAGTGGGTGTCTTTATCTTTCCTATCCATGTTATTAGTTTGAAATAATTTTGTTGATTAGATTCTAAAGCACGTTTTCCACTTCTTGCTCTTGGCAACAGGTTTTTGGTCTGGAATATGACCTTGATCTCTTCAACATTGTTGCTGATCCGGAATTCAACATGTAAGATGGAACCTCTTGAAAATTTAGATTGTCAATGGGCTGCTTGTGCTGGGCTAATGGTTTGCCAGAGTTTTATTTTTAGGGTCAGAATTTTATAACTGGACTTAGACCGTGGACTGGGAAATTTGTCAGCCCGTGATAGCCTTTAGGGCCCGTTTAGACACAACTTCTGCAAAAGCACGTCTGCAATGTCGAGTGCCTTTTAGCAACTATTTTGTCAAGCGGGGGGTCAAAGGGTGGGTTGTGAAAGTGCATCCAAATGCACATCTTCAAAAGGGGTTTGGCTTAAAAATGGCAGCGTCAAAACCCCAAAATGAGCCTTAAATGAGCCTAGATTTTTGTTTTTATTTTTCTTGGACTGGACTTCTCTGCTAAATCTAGTCAAATCTTGGCTTGGCCTAGTTTGTTTGTTTTCTTTGCCTGAAATTCAGGCCCAGTCTGGTCTGACCCTTGGCATCGAATTTGTGATCCAAGCCCAGCCCGTGACTGGGTGGGCATGTCCAACACTTGAACTATTGGAATTAAGCATTAAAAAAATGTGCATGCTATAATATATCAGTTGATGGATTTTATCGATGAAATTGCATCGTCGTCGTCGTCGTCGTCATTATAATCATCATCATCATCATCATTATGGCTTGTCCTAGCTATTAGGGTTGGCTTTGTAAATCCAGTTTCACCGATCATCCTATTATATGATGATAATTCATATTTTATACTAAAATTTGGCATATTCTTACAAATTTTCAGTACTATTTTGTTTTCTTCTTATGGTGTAGCAGATTAATGCAAAGAAGAAAAAGTACTAAATAACATAGATCTATGATGACAACGACAACGGCCACCACTACCACCAAAGCCTTATCCCAACTAATTGGGGTCGGCTACACAAATCTTGTCCTGCCATTGTGCTCTATCAAGGTCCATACCTTTAGTTAGACCATATGTCATCAAGTCTTTTCTTACTACATCCACTCACATCCATTTGGGCCTTCCCCTTGCCCTTTTAGAACCTTCAACTTGTATCAACTCATGCCTTCTAACTGGTGCAGTTCGTGGTCTCCATTGCACATGAACAAACCATTTAAGTCTACTTTCCCTCATCTTATTAACTATTGGTGCTACTCCTAAGTTTCTCAAATGCATTCATTTCTACTTCTATCATTCCTCGTCTTGCCACTCATCCATCTCAACACACTCATTTCAGCTACACTCATTCAATGAACATGTTGTTCTTTAGCTGTCCAACATTCTGTCCCATAGATGCGGCACACGTGCTCGAGATTTGGACTGTTCGTTTGTTGTACCCTGCCATGGATAGGCCTTCACCAAAAATACACATCCTAATGATCCTAGCGATTGTTTGAAGAACTTTGCCCAACGTGCATTGACCTTTAGTGGGACTTTTGCCCAATGTGCATTGACCTTTAGTGGGACTTTTGCCCAAGCCCATTTCTAATCCTCAAGAATCCTCCAATCTGTGGCTAGGATCATCTGATAGGTGTCATTTTGGGTATGCCCCATCCATGGCAGAGTCCAACCGATGAAAGGTCTATATCTCTTACACATGAACCACATGAACAACATGAATGGATATTGGATGCTTGATAACTAAATTAGATAATCTTCTTTTTGCACTGAATCCTAAATTCTTCAACCGGGCCACACTAAAGAGAATGGCGGGTACTTTGGGGAAGGTGACGCCGACTAGAGAAACTTCCAGATGAAATATGGGGTCTACCATATCATTGTATGACATAGCTTGGCTAAATCACCTTTAAAGTGTGGCCCATCTGTTGTTAAGTCTTGGATTTCTCACTTGTAGGCCACATCATGTGTGTAAACAAAGGTTGAGAATGCTTTAGTACACTGTTATGGGACTTGGGAAATTTGAACCTAAAGAGCAAAAGTGCTCTTTTTATGTATTATTGATAAAAGAGAACTTTGAGAAGCCAATGTGCAGTTCTACTCCACATGCTCCTCAAGTGCTAAACATGTGGCTGCGTGTCAATCTGTGTGGAACATTTGAGCGTGCATCAGGTTGGTGGCGCTGAGTAGATGACCTGACCAAGAAATCATGCAGGTCCACTCATTAGGTGGGCCAGACACGAGAAATGATGGATGGTTTTAAATCAGTTACCGACAGTCCACAGTCAATGTACATGTGTCAAATGGGTCATTAACATGCATATAATCTCTGGTTGGCCTTATTTATTAGATATGGACATAGTTATTCTGGTCTGACGATTGAAGGCTTTTAGATCCTTGGTTATATGTTCATTATAATTGATGAATTTCTTTGCTTGATTTGATTACCAGGGGAGCCATGGAAAAGAAGAGCCTGAATGTGAGTTTTTAGTCGAGGATGCTTGCATTTAGCTCGTTTGTATTTTCATATCCCAAATGATATTCTGAAAATTTCCTGCAACATACTTTTTCACAGTTATTCAATTCAAGGCTTGTCTTAGCATCTCCTGAAACTGCTACAGATGCAGACTATGCTGCAATATTGGGCGATATTGGCCACGAGATATGTTATACTTAAAAATCTTAGTTTTGCCAAACTGTGATTTTCTAATTTAGGGGGACGTTTGGATTGAATCGCTAACGGTCACTTTAATCAAGAGGAAATAACAAGAATAATGATGTTTCTTGGATTCGGGCTGAGGTATTCAGAAAAAGTTTTGTAACGGTGCTAATGGTGGGACCCGTCTTGTGATACAGGGCTGTAATGCCCGATCTGCAAAAATGGACTGTAGTGGCTGTAACGGGCTGATATGGAGCTGATACATTTTTTTCCTTATAAATTATTTTTTTTTTTTGACTGTTACAGGGCCATAAAGTAATGGTCATATGGCTGGCTGTTACAACAGCCGTTACCGTTATCGAATACCTTGATTTGGACCCTCAATATGAATGCTGTGAAAGATTTTCTTTTTCCCACTCTTTAAATGGATGATTGCGATTCAATTCAATAGTGCATGCATGCACACCCTTATTATTGGATGAACTTGAAGTCATACTGATCAGGCTTCCTTTATCTGTTTTACTTGCAGTATTTTCACAATTGGACAGGAAACAGGTTGATACATTTCACTCAATTTACTAGGAAGTTGTTGAAATCAGTTTTATTCTCTCTTATTTTGTTACTTAACACCATTCCATCTTTCTGCACCATCGCATTCGGTGCTCTAATTTCATGGATGTGTACATTGTTTCTGCATGGTTGTGGATCTGCGTGATATGTGCACATATGCTGTAATTCATGGGTGTGGCCTTGGGCTAAAGTTGGATCACGCATCAAGTGTGGTTAAAGCATAATTCTTTTTTATTGCATCTTCCAAAAACTTTTATTTATTTATTTATTTTAAGTTGGGAGAGACGTGGTAATTATTCTTGATGGGACACATCCTGATGTGCATATAAAATCCACTCTGACTATTATTACATATATAATCCCACGTTGAGTCTAGGGATGAAAAATTAGTCTTACCCATGACATGTGGGCCATACTAAACGAAACCATTAGAAGAGAGACGTCCACCTTTAATTTGTATGGAGTCCACTGTGATGCTTAGATGAAATTTACTTTAACGGTCACACCAATATTTGGCCTGGGGCTCAAAAATTGGGCTTATTCGTGATTTATGTGGGCCATACTAAGAGAAACAGTTTGAAAAGTGAGCATTATCTTGCACATTATTTCCAATCATTAATCATGTGGTCCTGGATAGATACAAGTAAATATTATGGCCAGTACCATTGTAGCCTCAGCCAACCCAAACTCTAATGATAATTACTTTGGTTAACTAGGTAGTGTATTGAATTTATTTTTTCTTTTAAAAAAGGGAACTAAAATTCAATTTCTTTACTTGTGCGAGCTAGTGGGAACTTCCCCTGAGGTGTGTGTGTGTGTGTGTGTGTGTGTGTGTGTGTGTGTGTGTGTGTGTGTGGGAAAAGGTTCTATGCTTTCGAGCCAGTGGGAACTTCTCCTGAGGTCGAACTGTGTGGGCCCCACCGTGATGCGTGTCAACCTTCAACACCGTGCATTTGATGGGTTCCCTTTAAATTATGGGATATCCCAAAAATCAGCCGTATACTGAACTCATGTGGGCCATGCTATCTAAAATCATGTGAAGACATGCCTAAAACATATAAAAACACTTGGTGGGGCCCACCTAAAATTTGGATGCATTTGAAACTTGGTCTGACCCCTCATCCAAGTGGGACACAAATAATGGATGGACTATGTGGATAGACAATGCATTTATCAAGGTGGGCCCTGCAGCCACGGGTAGGTTGAGATTTGCGCATCTATTCCTTACAAGTAGGATTGTTTTGGGGAATCTTCATCCATTACCTTTTCCATTAAGATCTGCAGTTTGGATCACGAAGGCATGCTCCCCCAATTGTACAGACAAGAGGCTTGAGTAGAACGTATGTCTGGGGCGTGAGGACCAGTCAGGGACAGCCCATGACTTTTCTAGTCTACATTTACTACGCGTCATATGGTGATGGTGGGATATATATGATGCCACTCCACGATTAGCCAGTAATTTAGACAGCTTATTACTTGTTACAGTCAGTGTCATTTATACAGCCATTTTACTCACATTCCTTCATCAACTAATTGGCTAGATTTCATTTTTTGCCGTGAGTTTCACGGGGGTGCAACGTAGATAGGCATTTCAGTCACATCCCTCTATTGAGAGACTGACCATGACTTCCATTCCCTGCCGTGACGTGTACGAGATACACCTATTGAGAGACTGGCCATGACTTCAGTCTCTTGCTGTGACGCGTACAAGACACATCAGTGTAAATTTGCATTGGATAACAAAATAATTTGTTTAGGTCATCAATTGGTGGAATTTTATTATATAGTTTAAAATGGAACAAAAAAAAAAAAAAAAACAAGTTGTCCAAATCAAATCCTAAAACAAGTGTTGAGAAATTAAAAGTTAGGACTGTCCAAACCATTTGATTTGACCTAATGATTTTGACTCCCATTTACACGGAACGGCTACTCCCTCTTACACCAGCCAAAGGCTGGTGATCGGTGCTTTGCGGGCCCCACTATGATATATGTGTTTCATCCTTGCCGTCCATTTATTTTTAAAGATCATTTTACGATACGAGACCAAAAATGAGATATATCCCAATCTTAAGTGGACCACATTACAGGAAAAAGTGTTGAATGAGCTCGACCATTAAAAAACATTTTGGAGCCATAAAAGCTTTGGATCAAGTTAATTTTTGTTTTTTCCCTTCAGCTGGGCCTGTATGACTTAATCAACATATTGGATGTCAAAGAAACAGTACGGTGGGCCTGTATGACTTAATCAACATATTGGATGTCAAAGAAACAGTACGGTGGGCATTAGGAGGATTTTAATGGTGGATATCCAATTACTATTGTTTTCATGTGGTGTGGTCCACCTGAGATTTATATTCCTCTCATTTTCGTGATAAAGCCATAAAATGATCTGTTAAAATGGATGAATGAAATGGATGAAAAATATACATCATGGTAGGGCCCACAGAGAACCGACCATCAGCCACGGGCTGCTGTCAGGGGAGTAGCCAATCCGTTTTCCATTGACGCATTAACCAGACGTCCGATTTTTGCCGTGAAATTCACGGAAGTAGATTGACTGGTGTACCAAGGTATGTAACTGTTGTTGGTGCGTACCCTCCTCAGCTCCGAACTATAGGACCGGTTCAAAGGAGATCAAAATTAGATGGGCCCACAATGATGTATATATTATATCCACACCGTTAATTCACTTGGCAAAACCATTTTAGAGCATGAGCTAAAAAAAAAATGAATCATTTTCAAAGCTCAAATGGACCACACCACATATTGCAGCTTTGATAATGATTTTCATCATTAAAATATTCGTAGGGCCCACCATAACATTTACTTTCCTTCTAATATATTCATAAGGTCACAAAGACCTGGATTAAGAGAAAAAAAAAATATTATATTGATCCAAAACTTCTGTCACCCCCAAAAGGTTTTCAATGGAAAATGTTCAATCTCCCGCTACCTTTTTCAGGGTGATCCACTTGATCTTTAGATGTATTTTATTTTTAGATTCAAGCCTTATAACTAGCTCGCCAAATAGATGGACGGTTTGGATGTAACGTATACTTCATAATGGGATCCTCAGAACTTATTGACATCAATACAGCAGTTATATAACTGGTGTGTGGTACACCAGCTAATTCGCTTCCGAAATTCACGGGGTGCAATGTAGACAGTCATTTTAGTCACATCGCTCCATTGAGGACTAATCATGACTTTAGTCCTTACTGTGAGCCCTATGAGATACACTAATGTAAATTTGTATTGAATAAAAAATTAATTTGATTGGATTGTAAATTTGCATTGAATAAAAAATTAATCTGATTGGATCATCAGTTGGTAGATTTTTATTAGAGAGTTTAAAATAAATTTTTTTTTTTTTTTTAAAAAAAAACCAAAGTGATCCAAATCTAATCGAAAACAAGTGTTCAGAAATCAAAGGATAGAACTGTCTAAACAATCTAATCTTGGAATTATAATTTTGCCATGATAGGCTGCAGAATTTAGTCCGTTTAATTTGAATTAATGTCTGATGCGTGTATATTTTCTGATGTGTTAGAACTGAAGATAGGCATATGATCTCTCCCCCTAACAGCCACCTGTGCAGGACATCAATGCAATGAAGACAGCGTCGACTAAAAATTTGGAGGTCTACATGGTCTTATATGATGCGTAAGTGTTTAGAGAAAATGGGGGTAAAATACAAAAGACATTAGAACCTCTTATAAATTTTTTTGGTAAATTTCGTGTGGCTTCATTTGGAAAAGGCGGGGTCATGACAATGATGATATTGAAGTATTATTAGGCCCATTTAAATGTTGACTGCTTGACTTTGACTTCAATCATAGCCGTTCATGTATGTAAGAGCAGTGATACGGTTCTGATGTGCCATGATTTACATGTCCTAGTGTCCAACATACAAAAATGGGAGGCCCACAGCAGGAATGGATATTGATGCTTGAACAAGGGATCCACCAAGAGTGAATATTACTATATTAGTCCAATATAGCTTGACATGCATTTATAGTCATTCCCACAAGGTAGATCTTGGGCTTTAATTGGCTGGTTAGAATTATTGAACATACACCTAAAATTTATAGCTTAGATCTTCCAATGCGGGGTATGTGGCAAAATGGGCATCCAAAGGATGTCTACCATACCTATGACCTAAATCATACGAACCACTACTTGGAACTAAATCACTGTCTTTAATATTTTCATTTCCATTTCAATTGTAACAGCAGTAGATATATTGTTAACAAACTTAGAGATTTGGATTAACTTGTCTATTTCGTAGTGTAATCTTTACGTTCCAAGCTTGTTGTTTTACATTCCTTGGTGTAATCTGTAGCAATAATTGAGTAGCCAAAAACCTTTAGCTGTAATACGAGTCGAGCTTTCTTGGTGGATTCAGTCCAAACACCTTAGGACCCCACGGTCATCAGACCCCCTTCACAACTGCTAAACAAGTCACAGAAATAATCCAAAGTGTTAGTATCTGGTTGATGGTCCTAAGTGGATGGTTAGGATTGCTCGATGTGATTTTAGAGTTATGGTCTACCGACATTGTGCCCCAAAATTTGAATGTCTGGACAGTCTCACATGAGTGACACGTGTTAGTAAAAAATGGGGAGTGGATTAGGTATGAACCCTGGACATGAACTCTTGAAAAAAAAAATTACAATGGGTTGGAGTAAATTAATAGCAAGTTCACCCTGCTTAAGACTTTTGTGAGAGAAATCTGTAGCCCACAAATGTGTTGATCATTTTATTTTTTATGTACGGCCATGATTATGGTGGGCCAATCTAATACACGGCTGGTTAAGTTATAGACACGTGATTTCTGGCATGGCTTTGGTGGATCCCTGACTGTGGCCCATATATTGAGATATATGTGACTTACATCCACGCCATCCATCAATTTTGAAAAGCTTATTTTAGGATTTATCCCAAAAATGAAATAGATTGGAGTCTCAGGTGGACCACACTAGAGGAAAGATTGGTGATTGACCATTATAAACTTGTAGTGGGGCACAAAAGTTTTGGACGAATCTGGTATTTGTGTGGTCCTTGGTCTAGTCCTTTGTGATCTTGTCAACATGCAAATAAACATTCAAGTGCCCACGAGAACCTTTTAATGGTGGGTATTCAATCACCACTCTTACTTGTGGTGTGGTCCACCTAAGAATTGGAGCTGTTTCCTTGTTGGGATGATACCCTAAAATGAACTGTCAAGACAACTGGACGATGTGAATGTAAGTCACATGCATCTTGGTGGGCCCCACAGTCAGGATCGTAACCCATGGATCGTAATCACTGAAGCACTTCCTCATGGATCGTAACCCATAAATTGGAGTCATGTGGCTACTGATGATATGGAAGTCCGAATTTGAAATTGAGGTAAAATCACCAATTGGAAAATTCTAGCATCCGGTTAGGATTGCTGGATCGGTGTGATTTTAGAGTTACGGTCTATCCATAGTGTACCCCAAATTTTGAATGTCTGGACAGTCTTACACGAGTGACACATGTATTAGGTGCGGCCCCATGTTTGCATTGTATATTCAAGCTGTCCATCCTAACCATCCTTTTAACGGTGGGAGTTTTATCACCAGTGTTTCTATTAGTGTGATTTACCTGAGATTTGGATCTTCTTAGTTTTCTGGATAATACCTTAAAATGATTTATTAAAATGAACATACCTTAAGATAGGCCGCACCTGATTGGCTACCGGTGGTGAACTCTCGCATCATAGTTGTGTAGTATAGCCTCGGATTCCGTGGTGACCCTTGTGCCACGTGTCCTGATTGTGGACGTCAGAATCCTATAAATCAAGGTTGAGAAGGGAGAAATTAGCAAAGAAGCCAATTTTCATTCCTTTTTCTTTTTCCAAAGGTGAGGGAGAAGAAATGGAGAGAAGTGGGTTTCTTATTTTCCTCTTTCTTCTAAATATGTTGATATACTGTGGAGGATATTGGAAGGTGAGCGGTAGTTGCTTGGATTCCGAGAGAAAAGCTCTTATCACTTTTCGGAAGGCTCTCAACGACCGCCACAATATTCTCTCTTCTTGGGATGATGAAGCCCCAGACTGCTGCAAATGGAGAGGAATTACCTGCCACAACATAACTGGGTTTGTTCTTAAACTCGATCTCCACGCTGATGAATACAGTCGTCTCATACTCAGTGGCAGAATTGATCCAGCTGTGGTTGAACTGAAGCATCTTCAGTTGTTGGACTTGAGCTTCAATGCTTTTTATGGTATCCCAATTCCACAGTTTTTGGGTTCCATGAAGGAGTTGAGGCATTTGAACTTGTCATATGCAGGGTTCACTGGGATAATCCCTCATCAGCTTGGAAACCTCTCTCACCTCATTTCTTTGCAGCTTTCTTCAGATTATCACCATTCCTGGAGTGCCAAAAACCTGTGGTGGTTGACAAACCTAACTTCTCTCAAGTACCTCGACATGTCTTTTGTGTACCTTTCCATGGCAAGCCATGATTGGGTGAACGTAATGAACAAGTGTCCTTCCCTCGTTGAGCTACGCTTAGTAGAATGTGGTCTTTCATATATTTCTCCAACTCTTGCTTCTGTTAATTTCACATCTCTCCGTGTCCTTGATCTCTCTTGGAATTATGACTTCAACTCTAGAATTCCAAAGTGGATAGGTAACATTAGCAGCCTTGTGTCTTTAAATCTCTCAGATAACAATTTTGATGGTCCAGTTCCTTACCAATTTTCACAACTTCCCAACTTGGAAGAGTTGCAGCTGGGAGGATATCTCTGTCCTAACTGTTCACAACTCCCTGAAGGCAGTTGGAGTAAACTGAAGCTACTTGATCTATATTTCAGTGAGCTGCATGGTGGAATCCCCAATTCTATTTGGAATATCACATCACTTAATTCTCTCTCTTTCTCATTCCTTTGGAATATAAGAGGTTGCATTCCAAGAGCTATAACTAAGCTTGTCAATTTAGAGAGCCTGGCTTTGTATGGAGGCCAAATGAATGTGCCCATTTCTGAATGGTTCAATGAACTAAAAAATCTAAAGAACCTTTTTCTCTACAATTGCATGCTGACAGGCCCAATCCCTGCAGCTCTTGGAAGATTGTCTTCCTTGCAATCTTTAGATTTCAGTGGCAATCGGTTGAATGGGAGTATCCCTGCAGCTCTTGGAGGATTGTCTTCTTTGCAATCTTTAGATCTCTCACAGAATCAGTTGAATGGGAATATTCCAGCAGCTCTTGGAGGATTGTCTTCCTTGCAATCTTTAGATCTCAGGGAGAATCAGTTGAATGGGAATATCCCTGCAGCTCTTGGAGGATTGTCTTCCTTACAATATTTATCTCTCAGTGGCAATCGGTTGGATGGGAGTATCCCTGCAGCTCTGGGAGGATTGTCTTCCTTGCAATCTCTAGATCTCAGTGGCAATCAGTTGAAGGGGAATATCCCTACAACTTTAGGACAACTTTCTAACTTGTCTAGTCTTGACCTCTCTAACAACTCCTTGACAGGAAACGTGTCTGAAACTCATTTTGAAAACCTCAAAAATTTGTTGTACTTAGGTTTGTCTTTTAATTCTTTGGCTTTCAATCTACACCCTCTTTGGGTCCCTCCATTTCAGCTTTCTACAATTTCACTAATGTCATCTCATTTAGGTCTTCCTCCCTGGATACGAACACAAAAATACATACACGAGTTGGATCTCTCTAACACAACCATCTCTGGCGTCATCCCCAGCTGGTTTTGGGATTTCACAACCCAACTTTCTTCCCTGGACCTTTCAAATAACCAGATTTCTGGCCGATTGCCCAACCGATTAAAGATGCTGTCTGCTCAAAACATTGATTTGAGTTCGAATAATTTCAGTGGTCCCATACCTTGCATATTGAATGGATCCAGATTCCTTGATCTCTCCAACAATCAATTTTCTGGGCCAATCCCACCCAAATTTGCATCCACAATGCACAATTTACGAGTCTTTTCTGCCGGAGGTAACCAAATCAGTGGCAAAATTCCCACATCCATAGGCAAAATGAAGTCTCTTGTTATCCTTGATCTTTCCCAAAACAATATAAGTGGCATAATTTCCTCATCCATAGGCAAAATAAAGTCTCTAGTTGTGCTTGATCTTTCCCAAAACAATATTAGTGGCACCATCCCATTAAGATTGGGTGATTGTGTAAAACTCGAAGCACTTGATTTGAGCAAGAACCATTTATTAAGAAGAATTCCCACATCTCTAGGTCTGCTACATCAACTTCAAACAATGCACTTGAGCAACAATAGTCTATCAGGAAAAGTTCCTTCAACTTTGAAGAATTGTACTCTTTTGGAGACTCTTGACCTCGGATACAATAATTTCTCAGGTCATATTCCCACTTGGATTGGTGAAAACTTTACAGCTTTAAAAATTCTGAGTTTACGATCCAATATGTTTACTGGTAACATCCCACCACAATTGTTAAACATAACTTCTCTTCAGGTCCTTGATTTGGGACAAAATTGTTTATCTGGTTCAATTCCTCAAAGTCTTCAGAATCTCGCAGCCATGAAGAATGAGCTGAAGACAAACAACTTTCTATTGAATGGAACAACATCTTATTACAATGAACACTTGGTTGTGTTGACAAAGGGGCAAATTCTTGAATACACAAGAATAATTTCACTGGTTATATGCATGGACCTTTCAAGCAATAACTTATCTGGAGAGATTCCTGAAGGACTCACAAGTCTTTTGGGACTGCGTTTCTTAAACTTATCTGGAAACCAGTTGACCGGAAAGATCCCAGACAAGATTGGTAAATTGGCATTGCTAGAGTCTCTTGATTTCTCAAAAAATCAACTTTCATGTACAATTCCTCCGAGCATGTCAAGTTTAACTTTTCTAAGTTACTTGAACTTGTCAAATAACAACTTGTCGGGAAAAATTCCATCCGAAAACCAGTTCCGAACATTTCAAGATCCTTCTATTTATATGGGCAACAACAATCTCTGCGGACCTCCTCTTCCAGAAAAGTGTGATAGTGATAAGACATCTCAAAGTCCAATGTCGGTTGGTGGTGATGTAAAAAAAGATAATGGAGCACATGAAATGGTTTGGTTTTACTCTGCGTTGGGACCAGGATTTGCCGTGGGGTTTTGGGCCTTCTGTGGCATTTTAATTTTCAAGAAGTCTTGGAGGATTGCCTATTACCGCTTCTTTGACGAGATGAAAGAAAGACTTTTTTGCAACTGTTGCTTTACAGGATGTTAGAATGAAGAAGTTTGATGGAAACTCAGGTCATGAATAATTGTTTGTAATCCAGATCATTTCATAGTATTTTCTTTTAGTACTTTTTATAAGACTTGTAATAGAAAGTATGGTAATGAGAATTTGGAGAGGAGATTGGTCTGTATTTTCCCCTCTAATGTATAAAATTTTCAAGTATTAATAAAATTACAGGTGGTGTGCTTCCACCTTTATGTAAAAACATAATAATAATAATAAATATTACTGCTTTATAAGTGTTTGCTCTACTCATCAATTGCACCACACCTAGAGCAGAAACATATGGTTAGTACAATCAGTCGATGGTCCATGTTAAGTGTATGAAAGTAACCATGTACTCACATAATTTTTGGGCCATGCCACATGTCATGGGAGACTTCCCAAGATTTGGCAAGTTGAACTATTTTCATTTGTAGAGACTTTGGTTAGCAAGATGCACTGACATTCTTCGCATTCTCCAAAGAATTAATTATCATGTCCATCATAATAACGATTATTGTTTGACCTCAAGCTTATGATTGTATGTTCAGTGGATTCTGATTGTTTATCTAGTGGACCTCAACATAGCTAACCAACATAAAAATACCAACTTCTTAGGCAATAAGAGTAAAGTGATGTGCATCAAGAGAGATTGTAGATATAAATCACAGCACATATGCCAATTTGGCAAGGCATATGTAAGATGTATACCATTGAATTGGGTCTCGATCTAAACATGCCTGGTCCAAAAAAGCCCACCTGCTCACTCATTGTTGAGCCATATATGATGAATACATACTATTATAGGTTTTTTGTTTTTTTTTTTTCTAATTGTCTATTTCCTTCAAAGATCAAGGTCCATGACGCAAGGATGAACGTGATGAGGTCGATCACCGTCTTCCTCAAGGATAACTACTCTGAATTCATGGAGCTTCTCTGGACTCCTCACAGAGACTTCTTAAATCCACGAGGAAAAAACAAGAAAAAAAAAAAGAAATAAATTTTATGAAAATCGTAATTTGATTGATGAATGAAATAAACGAGTTTACAACCCTTTTAATAGAGATACTAAGTCATGGGAGAAGTTTCGGAATCAAACTATTTATGTACAAGGTTTTGGCCAAAAATAGTAAGTATCCCATTTGGCTTACCATGTTGTTCTCCTAATTATTCTAAGCACTTTTTATGTTGGGCGCAACTCCTAAAGCCTAATGGATGAAGAGTTATAATCAAACTAAAACTTACTGTTTATAGTAAAAACAGAATTAAAATAGGGAAATGACCATCGATCTGATGGTATTTTGTAATTCTAGCTTGCACAACCTAGCATAGCGGGTTGAGTGGCTAAATTAGCTCGTCCTACCTCAAAATCATATATTTTACATCCGATAACTCATTATGGATTGCGAAATATGCCCGATTTAAGGTCTGACAATCTGAATCACTTCTGTCGTTCACCGGGCCTTTTCTTATCCATCTTAGCCATAAAACTGTCTGCGAACCACTCTACATCAGTCCACCCAATGATTGAATTAGCCCGATTTATAGTCGAGGCCTCACCGTCTACCCCACCCAATTAATGATTGCATGTATTGCCATATAGACGTTTGTTACGGTCCAACTCCGGGGGAATCAAGAGCAGGAGGGGTCTTTGATGCGGTCCAGAAATGTGATAGTTGTTTTCGGTGGCTTCTGAGCTGCGGTGCTGATTCCCTTTCAGAGTGGCTTGTGAAGCTCGGTCTGATAGCTGAAGTTGAGGAGCTGTGGTCCGTTGGTTAGGGGCGATCACCCATTTGTACATCTTGGGAGCTTTGGGGTTTGTTTTTCGGTCGTGATGGCTGCTCTTCCTCTGTTTTTTCTCTCTCTGCAGGTCCTCTATTTGCTCGGATTCGGGGTGGTGGTGTGGAGGCATGTTTGCTCTCGGGGGCCGCTGCTCTGTAGTGGTTGAGCCCATCGTTTGCAGTGGGAGTGCCATCTGGGCACAGTGTTCTGCTGCTATTGCTGCCTTTGCTGTTTTGTTTGCGGTGTCACCAGTCCTATGCATATATCCTTTATGTTTTTTTGATATGTTTTCTTTTCTGTACATTTTTCTTTGTTGAGTTAAAAGATAGGTGTGGCATCTTCCTTTTTGTAACACCCGCCCGAAATATTTGTAATTCCTACTCTAATCAACAAAGTTTTGGTGGTAAGCATTTGTGCTCCCACCTTTTGTTTTAAAAAAAGAAAAAAAATGTTGCGGTTCACTTCTTTTTTTAAATCTCTCCTGCAACTATTGTTACCTTCCTCCATGGATAGGATTGAATCTATACAGATACAAACATTCCCTTTAGAACGAAAAACATTTATAAATATTAATGATGTTTATTACACAATCATTTCAGTGATCCATATTTAAGAAACAATGTTTATAAACCAGGTCGAGGTTAGGACAGTTAAATCAATCTAAATAATTTTAATAAAGAAAGAAATCTTTAAAGTCAGTCCAATGGCATAGATGGTTTGACTGATTTAAGATATTCTATATATACAACTTTAAAGTGCGTTAGTACAAAATATCACTCTACCAATCTTATGGAACAAATTCTATTCTGAAATCACCTCTTCAGCCATCTACTTATATATATATATATATATATATATATATATAGAGAGAGAGAGAGAGAGAGAGAGAGAGAGAGAGAGAGAGAGAGAGAGAGAGAGAGAGAGAGAGAGAGAGAGAGAGAGAGAGAGAGAGAGAGAGAGCTACAAACCGGTTCTCATGTCGCTATGTGGGCACCTTGCTCTCAACCATGGACAGTTTGGATAAGGCTTCATTATGCGTGTTTAAGGGGGAGAGTTTCCATCTCTCTTGAGAGAGACCCTCGCTCACATGCCTCCTCACCCAGGTGGATTGCATACTAAGATCCTCGGTGGCGAGGTTGCTATTGACAGTGATCTGCGGGTCCATTACCATATATGTATCCTATCCATGCCTTCCATCCATTTTCCAAACTAATTTACGTCATGAGTTCCAAAAATGAGTAAGATCTAAATCTCATATGAACCACACTAGAAGAAAGAGTGGTGATAGAATACTCACCATTAAAAACTTCTTAAGGCCACAAAAGTTTTGGATTAAGCTGATATTTTTGTTTTCTCTTTATCTAGGTGTGCGTGAATTAATCAACGGGTTGGATGACAAATAAATATTGCAGTGACCCTTAGAAAGTTTTTAATTGTGGGCATTCTATCACCACTATTTTCTTGTGGTGTGGTCCACTCAAGATTTGGATCTCCTTCATTTTTTGGCAAATAATTTATAACAATCTGAAAACATGGATAGATGACTTCGACAAAACACCAACAGATCACTCTTAGTAATAGACGTTGATTGCGTCCTACCCTATCCGTCTCCGGCTGGGAACCGACAAGAGCTTTGAGTGAGCACGATGATGTATGGGTTTTATCCACACCGTCCATCCATTTTATTTTTTTTTGCATCATTTTATTACATAGAGTCAAAATTTAGACAATAAAGGCTCAAGTGGACCACACCATTGGAAGTAGTGATGATAATAATTTTCATCATTGAAACTTTTCTAGAGCCCACCGTGATGTATATTTGGCAGACAACCTGTTCATAAAGTTACATGGACATGGATAAAGAGAAAACACAAATATCACAAAGTTACACAGTTGAAATATACGTGGGGCCACGTAAGTTTTGAATTAAGGTAAAATTTGTGTTCTCATCAAACCCTTGACTGGGAGTTGAAACTCCTTGAGAGTCTACCACGCGAGCAATAGCAAGGACACATAGGAATGACGTTCTGAGTGGTACGGATGACATGTAAACATTACTGTCGACCTAGGTAAGTTTCAACCATGGGTATAACATTCGGAATGTTGCTCGTTGTCGGTGCTACGAGTTACTAAATTTAAAGCATCGATAAAAGCTTTGAGATGTTGTTTTTGAAATAATGACATGAGGATAACTTTTGCATACATGATGTTTTCTGTACAAAATATTGTAGCTTCATTTCTTGGGTTTGAAGTAAAATCCCAGAATGAAGTACACTAATTTTTAACTATTCTGACAATATAAAAAGTCCCGTTAAAATACTTTTGGCAGTTGTCTTTATACGTGTTTAATGGTCTGTTTAGGCAGGGGATCCCACATAATCGGGATCAACTCTACCCCTGATTTTGGTGGGCACCATGTCCTCCACACAGGATCAGGTGCACTAAACTATATATATATATATATATATATATATATATATATATATATATATAAAATCAAGCTCCACTGTGCACCTACACACGTGCGCACCTTTGCACACGTGCCATGGATGTCTAATCTGAACGGTCCATGTGATGCGGAATCCCATGAAACCGCATGGGACAAATTGAAACCCCGATCTAAAATTCTGGTGGGCTATAGCAAAGAGAAATGCAAATCAAGGGAGGAAACTTTTAACATTTTTCATATGGATGAAAGTTTTAGATCAAAGTAAAACTTGGGCCCAGGAGGTTTCACGAGGTGCTGCTTCACATGAACGGTTCAGATTTTGGATACACATCACGTGTGATGAGTTCTGAAAAAAGCTTGTACGTAGTACGTACAAACTGGTTCGCATGTGAGCGTCCGTTGGAATAGTTATATGCTAGCAGACATTGATGTCAGATGCATATATATATATATATATATATATATATATATATATATATATATATATATATATATATATATATGGGGTAGCAGACAGTGATGTCGGATGCATCATCAATGTATTAGTTAATGGCTGATTTTAATAGCATTTAGTTGCAATCATTTGTATGGAATGCAAACCCAATTTAAAATCTTAATCCATGCTTCACACAAGATCCAAACCATTCGGATCTCATCACCTCATATCCGTTAACAGCACCTGTTCCAATTCCTTTAGTCGGGTCCAGACACGCTTAACTTTCAGGCCCATGGGCTTTGGCCTGGCACTAAATTTCAAGCCTGCAACTATGCTGTTGGACTTAGGGTTTCCCTGCCATGGGCCCACCACTCCAACTTCCTGATAGCACAATTGCATTCATGTAAGTCACCTTGACGGATACTTACATGGTCCAAATTTTTCTGGAAGGGCCGAAACTCATACTCTGTGACTCATGGGATTTCAAGCCAACTTGGATTTGGGTGGGTCTTGGAACTATTAGCATAGCTGTCGAGATTCGCCTCAAGTAATTTTAAACCAACCCTGCTTTGTGCGACTTGGCTCGTAACTGTCTTATATCCTACAAATACAATGATTCTAATTCTTAATTAGACAGTGATGTACAGTGGGTTGCGGGCAATTTTATGGTCAAGATGGATTAGAAAAGACACAGTCGACAACATAAGTGATTTGGACCGTTGGACCTTAGATCGGGCGTATCTTGCAATCCGGAATAAGTTATTTGACGTAAAATATATGAATTTGGAGTAGAATGAGCTACTTTAGCCAACCAACCCAGCTACGTCGGGGTGCGCAGCCCGGATTTGCGAGAAACCCCCTGAGCAGCCCGGATTTGCGAGAAACCCCCTGAGCGACAGTCGTTTTCTCGTTTTAATTTCGTTTTTATTATAAATAGTAAGTTTTAATTTGCTTACGACTCTTCATCCGTTGGGCTTTAGGAGTTGTGTCCAACATGAAAAGTTCTTAAGATAATTAAGAGAACGGTTTGGTGAAGCCAAATAGGACACTTACTATTTTTGGCCGAAAACCTTGCACACTAGTAGACATCACAACCGTCTATAAATAGTAAGTTTACTATTTATAATAAGTCGTGAATTCTAAGAGTTTTAGTTGTAGTTTGAGTCTGATTTCTTTTTTGTTGCTTGGTTTCTTTATTTAAAGGGGTGTAAACTATTTTCTATTCATTCAGTAATTAATTTCGAATTTTATTAGATTTTATTCATATTCTCTTGCTTTCTTTCCTTGTGAATTCGAGAAGTCTCTCTGAGGAGTCTAAAAAAGCTTCGTGGATTCGGAGTAGTTATTCTTGAGGAAGGCAGTGATCGACCTCATCACGTTCATCCCTACATCAGACAGCCCATGCATCTTGAGTGTAGAAATAGCATGAGTACAAATATTATATTTATTTGATTATTTAATTATTAAATTGGTAAATATTTATTCGGCGGTTTAAAAAGGAAAAATGTCCAATAGTCAATTTTCAATGCACAAGCATCCAATAACCAGAGGTTAGTATTTCCCAACCAATTTGATTCTGTCTATTGCTGTTGACTCATTTACAACAGGTCCCACAGTTTAATAAGTATAATTTGAGTTAATTTATACTTTGTATGAAGCTCTTGAGTTCCTGCGTTTGAAGCTTTATATTCTGCCAGAATTTCACCTAGCTACCCGAGAGGCCATAAGCATTGAGAGCAGATTGCTTTTGGCATTTTCTTTTATTTATTTATTTATTTACATATCATTATTGAAGGGTTTGCAATGTTAAAAGATATTGCGGTAGGATTATTAGGTGGGCCCTGTGTTTGAAAAACTCTCCGCAGGTGATAATCTGGATAACATTTGGTGGACAATTACAGGTGGTTGAAAACGAAAAATATCCAATGGTTCTCCTCCACCGAGCAAGTGTCCACAATCACAGATCAGGACTCCTTGACTCAGCGACATTGGATCCATCAAATCAATCACTCCAATTTGAGTTGTATGCCCCGATGTAAAATTTCAATGGCCTGTACATCAAGCGTCGTTCTCTGTCAAAGCATCAGATACGTCCCCAAATGAAAATCATCCAAGTGTCACGATCAGGGATTAGGATGGATTTCCGACGAAACGGATTGGCTACTCCTCCTGCCATCAACCAATGGCCGCTGGTCAGTGTTCCATGGGCCTCACCATGATGTATGTGTTTCATCCATGCTGTCCATATATTTTTATAGATCACTTTATGTTATAAGACAAAAAATGACATATATCTCAATCTCAAGTGGACCACATTATAGGAAACAGTGTTGAATGAACGTAGATCATTAGAAACTTTTTGGGAGCTATAAAAGTTATGGATGAAGCCTAACTTTGTTTTTTCTCTTTATCTGGGTATTTATGACCTAATCAAAAGATTGGATGTCAAATAAACAGTGCAGTGGCCCTTAGGAATAATTTAATGGTGGACATCCAATCACTATTGTTTTACTGTAGTGTGGTCTACCTGAGATTTAAACACCTCTCATTTTTGGGATCAAGCTCTAAAATGATATGTAAAAATGGATGAACAGAATGGATGAAACACATACATAATTGTGGAGCTCACAGAGTGCTGACCATCAGCCACGGGGCTTGTGGCAAGGGGGAGTAGCCAATCCGTTTCCGATTTCGGAATGCTGCAGTGGACGATTTGTGTTTTGCTCTTCAACTTTCAGTGCCTGCGCATGAAAACATTAATACTCTGTCAAGCATCAACCAACGTATTACGTATCGTTGTCACGAGTCCGCACGCTTGCAGACGCTATCGGCATCGGCGCTTGTTTTGAAATTGGGACGGGTGTGGCGTGGGGCCTACCTTGATGTATGTGCCTCATATCCACACCGTCCATCCATTTTGAAAACTCATTTTAAGGGATGATTCCAAAAACAAAGCAGATCCAAATTTCAGGTGGACCATTATACAGGAAACAGTGGTAATTGACTATTAAAAACTTCATGTGGGCCACAGAAGTATTGGATCTAGCTGATATTTGTGTGGTCTCTCCATCCAGGACTTTGTGACCTTATCAACAGGCTGGATGACAAATATATCTTCCGGTGATGGTGGGGATTCAATCATGATTATTTCTCATGGTATGGTCCACCCAAGATCTGGATTTGCTTAATTTTGGGATCATGACTTGAAATGAGCTTTCAAAATGGATGGACGGTATGGATGCAAGTCATCTACATCGCAGAGTGCAGTTTGGGTGGATCCCTGAATCCACATATCCCTAACGGTGGGGCCCACTACGATCCATGCTGTCAGTCCATTTTGAAACCTCATTTTAGGTCATGATCCCATAAACAAAGCAAATCCAAATCTTAGGTGGACTCTACTACAATAAACATTTATAATTGAATCCCCACCATTAAGAATTTTACATAATGTTATTTTTCATCCAAACCTATTAATAAGGTCACAAAGACCCGCATGAAGATACCGCATAAATATTGGCTTAATCCAAAACTCTTTGGCCCGTGGGAAGTTTTTAATTACCACTATTTTTTATATTATGTTTCACCTGGGATTTAGATCTGCTTCATTTTTACGGTCATGCCTGAAAATGAGTTTTCAAAATGAAGGGACAGCTTGGATATAAGGTACATACATCAAGGTGGGCCCCACAAGGATGCATGGAAGCCGCACTCCATTGGGACGCCAATAAGGTGGGCCATCTAGCAAATATTCCAAACCGCCCATTGTTTTCTCCAAACCGCTGCCTATTTAAGTATATATGGGCGGTTGACGTTGATGACTTGATAGATCGATCGTCCGGATCAGGGAAGAAGATGTGGCCCATCTGATGGTCTGTGGGCCCACCTTGACATATATGTGTTTTATCCGTGCCGTCCATCCATTTTTCCGGATCATGTTAGGGCATGAGCCCAAAAATGAAGCAGATCAAAAGATCAAGTGGACCACAACATAGGAAAAAGTGCTAACAGGTTGGATGGCAAATAAATACTACGGTGGGCTTAAGAAGGTTTCAACGGTGGGTGTCATTATCCCAATGTTTCATGTTGTGTGCTTAACTCAAGCTTCATATCTGCTTCATTGTCTGTGATCATGCCCTAGATGACCTGGTAAAATGGATGGCCCACAGCGTCCAACACCACCACCCAATCCGCTTCCCCAGCACTGCAAGTTACCGTGGTGCATGTTTGTTTGCTGCCAACTTGTCTCATTTGCGAGACATCTGAGCCGTGGAAAAGGTTTGTCTGGATCTTGAATATCATCTGAGCCGTGGAAAAGGTTTGTCTGGATCTTGAATATCATCAGGTGGCCTCATCATTTAAATCGGTAATCTTCCGAGGATCTGACCTAATTTTAATTTTTGGCCATGATGAGTAGATCAACTTTATTTTAACTTAAAGAGAGCTTAGGTTAGATACGTCCTTTTTAACGGTCTGGATCTGCTTCATATGGGATGCATTGACGGGTAGAAATGTGCAGCACGGTATCTTTATAGTGCACATGGCAGTACCCGATCATTTCTCTTAGACACCTCCGGATATTTACGAGGAGCTTTGCTAAGCGCACACGCACGTGCAATAGAGCTCATGGGCACGCCTTACGTGTGTAATAAAGACACAATACATGAGATCCAATCCATCCATAAGAACGGAATCACTATATTTATGCTAAAATTATTGAATTAGATTGATCCAATGGTTAATATTTCTACAGTTTGTAAAAACATCTACGGCAGTGAAGAATTTGACTGAAGTTTTCTCACCCATCTACCTATTTCGACTTGATCTACATTCTGAATAAACCAGTTATACTTCTTCGAAAGAGGGTCTGAAAAAACTGATGGATGGATTAGATCTCTGGAATACTTGCCATACTGGCACGTGTACGGCTTGTACATGAGCTTTATTGCAAGCGCGTGCGCCCAGTAAATTACCTCAGGACGAGAATAATATCCTGATTCGATCATTCCGTACATAACGGGACCCATAAGTGTTCATCGAATCCGTTCATGTGATGGATCGCTTAAAAATTACAATGTAAATGGACAGATTTTCATCCAAACTCTGTGCTTTTTTATAACGGTTGTTAAGTGTTTCCTAACCGTCTATTGTTAGACGATTGATAGACATCATATCGCAAGCGGAGATATTTATAAGATAAGGCTTTGCTAAGCCCATACGCGTGTTAAATTACGCCCGTGTACACGTCACGTATGTGCCAGCATGGAATGATAAGTCCTAGATCTAAACCATCCATAAGAACGAATCCACTTGATTAAATGCTTTTTTCCTAAAATTGAATGATTATCATATCGGCCACAATTTTCAAAACAAGTGTACGGTTCGAAAAACTTGACTGCAGTTTTCTAACCCATACACGTGTTTCCAATATTCGGGCCGGCTTTTTAATTGCACCAGATATATTTTCAAGGAAATAAAATCTCTTACGTAGAAGGTCAGATCAATCTGATGGATGGATTAGATCTCATACGTGTGTTCCATGTTGGCACATGTGTAGCATGTACACTAGCTTTGTTCACACACGCGTGTGCTCTACGCGGTCCCTTTCATGATATATATATGAATATATCTCTGCATCGCTACTCGAATCAGCTTGGTATTTTGCAACTCTTGCAACTTGGGCCCACATTGATGTTTTCATGGAAATCCAATCCATACATAACGGTCAAAACAATATTATATTTAGATTCCTTACAAATCAGGTCGATCCAACCGTTAATAAAACCATCACATTAATCGAAGGTTTTTAAGTGGTTTTCATTTTTTTTTTTCTAAGTTGTGGCTCACCATGTTTTATTTATTAGATAGAACATGTTCATAATGTGATCCTGATTTTGATGATGTGATTTCTACAATATCACACCCTCAAAATCATCATTTGGGCCACACTCCAGAAAAAAATTGACAACCGTCCAAATACCTCCGAATTCAAACAGTGGTCCAAGATTGTTGGATTGGTCTGATTTTTTTCAACCAAAACTTTCATGTTTAGAAAACACTTTTTAACGAGTTGGATGATATACATAGACCTCGGTGGGCCCCACTCGCAGCGTTTTTATATTATAGTAAGGAATCTTTTTCTTCAGAGAAAAAAAGAAGCTTTTTTCTACCGGTGTTGGACCAATGTTGCCGATTATCCGGCCTCCTTAATACAGACAGACATATAAGGTAGAAAATCTTTGATACTCTTGAAGACTATGCTTCTTCACACACAGACATTAGAGAATTTTACACTTGGAATAAAAATAACTATTATAAACCGTCTAATTTGTGTGGAAAAGTTCAAATTGATTATAGATAGAAATCTATGCTTATACGACTTTCTAAACCCTCAATTGGAGGACTCTTATTGGACAGCTGATAAAAAATAATTCAAACATCAGAAGTTAAATATATTTAAATAATCTCGATTTCAATATAATAACCTATCTAGTGAGTCATCTTAATTTGAACGGTTAATTTTAATTTAATCCGTGCCACTCGTGTAATTTCGGAGTCTACGTATCAATCATCACATCATCCATAGGATCAAAAATTTGGCAAGGCTCCTATGTTAGTTTTGCACCGTTTTACAAATGGTCGTGATCCATTATCCTCGTACGTATGTGTAATTGGCTACGTTTGTCGAGACCTTCCGAATCGAGGGCCCACCTTTCAGATGATATATATGGAGAGGAATTCTGACATGCGCACCTAATTACCTGAGTATCTGTGCACATTTGCACGTGTGTCATAGGCACAGAATCTAAACGGTTCACACGATGTGGCACACCTTTAAACCTCACTAGCCCAACTTCCAGGTAGATGAAAAACATTAGTGGGCTATGAAAAAAGGAAACAATATTATCCATTGGTTTGCATTTCTCTTTTTTATGGCCTACTAGAATTTTAGACTAGATTAAAAATCAAGCTTATAAATTTAGTTTGCCACATCACATGGACCGTTCAAATTTTATGCCCATGACATGTGTACAAATGTATGCATACGTGCATACATAAGTATTCCTGTATATATATATATCACACTTATCTAAATATCTTATCCCTTTTTCAGGGACAAATTCAACCGAATATAACCAGTAAAGTATGTACTTAAGTCTAAGGCATCAATTCCCTGAAGGGCTGGCTCTACCAATGAAGCGTGATGTGACAGTACGTGTACTAACAAGCTCATCAAAAGAGAAATAAATAAATAAATAAAATTAATAATAAAATAAAATAAAGTTAAGATAAATATCATATCATTGCTTTTCCAATGTTTCATGCACTATCCGTGTGGGCTTGCTAGAAATTTGTTTCGGTTATTTTCTATATTAGCTGCACAGGTGTGATAAAATTGAAATTGCAGTTGCCCTTTGTCTTTCGTACCGAATGACTTCTACGGTGGAGAAACTTTTTTTTATAGATAGCCATAAAAACAATTGCAAAACACATTTTCAATGGATGAACCAAATCTTATGTGAGAACTTAAACTTAAATCATAGTTAAAAATTATTAGATACTCAGCTATTACTAAGAGATACTATACAAAAGGTAAAATAATAATCTTGAAAAGTAAAAATTATTGTTAAGAAATGCTATACAAAAGGTAAAATAACAATCTTAAAAGGTAAGAATTACATTATCGAATTTAAATTAACATGTTTTGTTAACATTGGTATTAGACACTTTTCCCTGCTACTTTGCTTTATTATTTATATATTTGATCCCGATTACTTTGAAAGTTATTACGTTATTTATATATTCGATCCGATTATTTTGAAAGTTATTACGTTCGATGCTTCCCGTAACTATTCTCCGGGATGTTTTTAGGTTTTGGTTGTGACTGTTTATTCTCTTGTGGATGAGCGATTATCAGTTTAGATTTTCTTTCATTCTCTGTGCGAGTTTTCTGAGCGATTTTGACGGTCTGGATTCACGTAAAACAGTTCTACGTGTCCAGTTGAAGAGTCACCAATATTTAATATACGGTGTAAAACTAGCACATGAGTCCCTGCCCTTCAAATAACTCTGCTATAAAATACTGGGACCCTCTCATTCTGGCGTTTATCTCTCGCTCACTCACTCTCTCTCTCTCTCTCTCTCTCTCTCTCTCTCTCTCTCTCTCTTCGAAAGGTAAGAATTCATACTGCCAATCTCTTAATTATTTGATAATTTTCTGAATATTTCAGTCGATCTAAATGAAAAATCCATACAATCTGCTTCTCTTTTTTGAACTTTCTACTCCATAATCCGAATCATCCACATCCCTAAAAAAATGCTTCCTTTCATGGGTTTATTCTATTTTCTTCTGTTCTTCTGATTTCTTCATATTTTCCACCATTTTCAGATTTTTATGATCTGGGTCTCTGTTGTTTCCATCGTTTCCGTTGTATTTTCATTCGAAAGGTTTGACTTATAAAATATTTTTTATTCAATTTCAGTGGCATAGCTTGGTTGATTCTGCCTTTCAAAGGTCTGGGTCTGCAAAGATGGGATTTTTGGGATTATTCTCATCTGTTTATGTGATTATTAAATCTTGCAAAGGTGGGCGGTGGTGTCTCCTATGCAAAATGCAGCGATTGCACATTTTTGGAACATAAATTACCTTGTTTTGGTCATCGTCCAGATGTTGAATCTCTGCCAATTCATTGAAAGAGGCTTCATCTGTATTTGGATGATTGTTATTGAGTGGAGAGGGTGATACAATGATGTCGAGGCATCGTGATTAGTTGGGCCGTTGAACACATGGGCCAGATTAGAATTGACCCTGTAGACCACCATCTGATCCTTGGCATAACGAGAATCATACTTTGGATCTTTCCAGCCGCTTTCCATGACATTGTCATCTTCAATGATGCTGAGTTGCTTATACTGAAAGGTTTAGTGTGCGTTTGGCTGCGCCAAATATCATGAAATTTCAGGACATTTCATGGTTAATCAGTCTAGTTTGGTGCAATGTTTCATGACATCTCATGAAATTTGTGCAAACAAACTCTCCCTTAACCATAAATTTTGTTGATGTTCGTTGAGCACCTTAAAATAAGGAAGGGTTATTTAATATGTTTTGTGCATGTGCACATTGGCACCTTGGCAATAGTCAGCACATGTGGCACATTTGCATGGCTTGAAAATGTACGGTGACACATATAGCACATGTGGGGTGCTTAAAGATAAATGGTGACACATGTGAGGTGCTTTATGACAGGAATATTCAACTATTGTCCTTCGACTACGCCTTTCGGCTTAACCTTAGGGCCCGCCTGACTCACCCTCTGTGGATGAACCTTGCGGAGGAACCTTTAGGTTCTCGGGGCATTGGATTCTCACAATGTTTTTGCATTACTCAAGTCGACATTCTCGGTTCTGCTCCGTCCACACCTGCTTGTGCTAGAGCTTCTTTCTAAGTGGAACACTCCACTAATTCACGATGGCACGTGGCACACATGTCATGTGAAGGGCATTTAAATGCTGAACCTGGCACATTTATGGTGCTTGAAGATGGACTGTAGCACTTGCGGCACATTGTCACATGTAGCACGTGTACCAAAACTGATTTTTCGGACATGTACCGTGAGGAGGATAAGCAAGCTAGAGTTTTTTTTTTTCTTCCTTCATAACAAGTCCTTTCTAATGTCCAAAAATCAGAACAAGCTGTTCTCACTTTTATTGGGTTCTATGTGGAAAATACTCAACGAACCATGGACAAGTTGTTAGTTTTGTGCAACTAGTTTGGAAGTAAACTTTTTCTACTACAAATAGGTCCCTAAAAGTTGGGGAGATTTGGGTTTGAGGGGAAGGAGAAAAATAGTTAATGTGGAAAGAAGGAATATGCCTTCAGTAGATGATATTTGTTTGATCAAGAAATAGAACTGTTATGCTATGATACACTAATGGAAGTAGAGAGAGATGTCTTTTTTAATAATTGATACTACAAAATGAAAAAAAAAACCCAATAAATACAAAAGAGACAAATGGGCACATGCTAAATTGCTAATAAGAGTGAAAGACTAAAATGCTCTTAATGAAAGTTATTCTCCACACGTGAGGAGAATCCAAATGGGCCTGAAATACTGTAAGCATATCTAGATCTGTAGCACATTGCTCGGCAGCATGTTCTCCTTACAAAGAAACCACTCCATAGTTGATACGTGAAGCCTTATCATTAACACCATACTTTTCATGTTCTTTCATCTCCATGAACATCATGGCATCAATGTTTCCTTTTTGCTGCATAAATTCTTTGACAGGCGTATCTTTCTTGAAGAATCTGTGCCTTTTGCTACTTGTTTCCCCTTTTTCTTGCACTCCTAACAGATTTGTGCTTGCATCCTTGAAATATTTAAAATTTTTTGTTGTCTTCATCTGACATATCTCATGGATAATTACAATTGGTCTGTGATAATGAAAATTATGTTGACTGTATAAATATCTTTGTATGAATATCTCAAGTTCATTTCAGGGGATCAAGCAAATCATCAGGAGGTTTATTTGTTCAGCTGTGACACGCATCCTACCAGCTCCAGTTGAAGAGTTAAAGATGGCTGCCCCCAAGGAGATCTTTCTGAAAGATTACAAGAAGCCTGATTATTTCTTTGATAAGGTATATATAAACGAGCAAAGTCCATGTTCACTTTGTTTTTCTGTGCGTCTTTATGTTCAGGGGCCATTTTATGCCCACTCAAGATTGTGGGACTTTGGATCCTTCTACATGTGCAAATGTGCAAGTCCTTTTTGTTGATCTGGTGTGGTGTCTCCCCACTTTGCATGTTCCTTGTCTCGAAAGGCCGGTCTGATTAGGCGGGCACATGTGCATGTAGAACATGAACCTTTGGCAATCCTTTTCAAATCTCCATTTTTTTTGTGTGCATGCATTGCCTACAGCCTTTTTTGCAGTTGAATGGGGACGGTTGCTAGATTAGTCTTCTTCATTTCAGACCTCAAGTTGAAAGGTCAGGATTCCTCTATAAAGTAGGTTACTAGATCGTGGTCCATCCACGGTGGGGTCCAACACCTCTATTACATATAACTGGAGTAGATTTGTCCTGTTTTACCATTGCAATTAGTCATACGAAGAGATGCAGTCCTTGCTTTTTTTCCCCATGTGTGGGCCTTCAACCAGGGGAAGTTGTCTTTTCAAGTCTATGCTTGTAGCCCACTACCTGGCCTCCTCCTTCTTGTGTTGTTTGCACCGACACACATTTTAGGGAGGCCGTGCAACAGAGGCTCTATGGAGGCCATCATGATGATTTTGTGACATTCATTCCATACATTTGTTGTGCTGACCCATGTTAGGACTTAAGCCCAAAAATAAGGCTGATCTAAAACCTGGGTTGGCCACATAATGCAGGGGCATTTTTACACTGGGCTCGAGTGGAGTTGCCTGTGGGATGCAGGGGCACACTCGGGGTGGGCCGGGCTCACGGGGAATGTCTCGTGTTTGAGACTCCTCACTAAGGGTGATTAATGCGCATTTCACACCGGGCTCGAGTGGGGTAGCTTGTGGGATGCGGGGACACACTCGGCCGCTCGTGTGAGGCGGTACTCATGTGATTTGGGGCCCATGAGGGGGGTGTTCGACCAAGGTCTTAACCTATGAGATGTGGATGCTGAGATATGAGATAAAGGGATTAATTCGCCATACTTTAACAGTTCGAGCTTTTAAGCAAGTGGTTAATTGTCTTGCATCACCACAACACCAGAAAAGTTGGGATGGGGCACCCACTTTTGAAACAACTCTACATTACCCTCTTTCTCTCTCTCTCTCTGTGCATGTAGCCGCACCCGTTCCCTCCACTGCTTTCCTTTTCCCCCCTATTTCTCTCCCTTATTCTCTCTCCCCTCTGCTGTCCATGTGCCTTGCACGTGTCATACTCCAGTAGTAATACACCAATGGTGTGGATCAGTGTACTACAAACTGAAAACTAAAGTATACTACTATGCAAAATTCAAGGTTGAGGATCATATAATTTTTCCTGTCGAAAATGTGTTGATGGGTCACACCTATTCATCAATTCTGCATGCTCTTTTGTGAGATGCTGCATCCTTTTTAGGTTAGGGTTAGTAGATAGTAGATACTAGCAAGGAACCGCGCGAGGCACGGTGCACATGCCATGGTGAATTATCAATTGGGTCCATTCATCTACTAGGCCCAAATAATGATGGCTTATATTTCCAAAATTAAACCTATTAGACAATCTTATCTATCACTCTTTTGACCAGATTAGTAGATATTTGGAAACAGTACATTCTGATTATTATTCGAATTGCTACAGGTGGACTTGAAATTTTCATTGGGTGAGGACAAGACAATTGTCTCTTCAAGAATAGCTGTTGTGCCCAGAGTTGAAGGTAATTATGCATTGGTTTCTATGAGAATGTGGTATAGCATCATCTATTGAAATTATGTTTAACTATAGATCTTCATTAAGATTTACCAATTCTGCATGCGTCATAGCCCATCTGCATGCTAGTGCATGTACCCAAGCTAGTAAATGCATGGAATTTGTGCAGTCCATCAGGTGGGCTGCATGTATATGCGTTGCCGTAAGAATCAGGCCATTGCATCAGCTGGGCCATTGTGTGCAGAATGAATGAATGGCCTAAAACAAACTCAGCCAAGACTTTCTGGCCATCAATTTGTTTTATATTGTAGTCCATATGGTAAGAGGCTGGGTGGCCAAGTTTTTTCATCCGTCCATTTGTTTCGTACAGTGGCCGGCCGGGTGGGTGGATAGTTAGGGTTGTAACTCAGGTTGGGTTGGGGCAACCTGTTCTGAACTGAAAGACAAGCTTGCTGATGCAAACCTGACTAGACCTGATTTTCAATTTCACCTCATCAGCCCGAGCCGGACCCAGTTTCAATCGAATCTCATCAACCCATTCTTGATCTGATTTTCAGCTTGACTGCATCAACCCTAGCCTGATCCATTTTCACAATAGTGAACCCAAAGCCGATGACCCTGCAAGAATTTCTGGATTTGGGTCCTGTTGGGTATATCAACCCAATCTGACTTGTTGTTTTCTGAATATTTTATAATTGGTTTGGGTAGAGCATTCCCCACAATTGGGATTAAGTTTAATCCTGAATTTGGTGGGCCCCATGCCAAATAAGGTTCAAAGCAATAAATCAACGCTTTCCTCTGTAAAAACGCAATTAAGGAAGTTCCTGAAAAACCAAAAAATGCTGTGGAGGGCCTGGTGCGCACCAAAACCGGCCCCAAAACCGGGATCTGACTAATATCCTGATTATGCAGGATCCCCTGCCTAAATGGACCCTTAGTTCCTCCAGAGGCCCCCCCCCCCCCCCCAGCCCCTTTCAAGACTTGACCTGACTAAATGTGCGTGATGCATAATAAAGTATTTGTTTGTTTGTCAATTGTGTGCTGCTGACTTTTGAACATGTACTTTGCTGTAAAAATATGTTCAATTTGAAGCTTGAAATAGACTTATCTTCCTTAAGTGAGTTATCTGTTTCCATGGTATGCTTTTGCCCTTTGTTTACTTCTCAATTTGAAATTGGGATCTAGTGCTGTCAATGGGTACCCGGACCCAACTTAATTTAGCGGATCCAGGTCCCATTTTTAGACCCATTAACAAATCAGGTCGGGTCTTACCATCTTGACCTGGTTAAAAGCTGGGTTTATCCTGGTCTGGATCACATCCATCAACTTAGACCCAATTAAAATCTGGTTGGGTCTGGTTCAGGTCCAGTTAGTTTCATGATACTACTGTATTTGTGGCTATAAATTAATTATTCTATCAACCAAGTGAGGCTTTTTAAGCCACTTGCATGTAAGAGAGCCCATTTACACACCATGCATGTGTCAAAGTGGCACGTATGTGCTTTCTAATCCATCCATTGGGTGAGACTGACCATGTAAATGCTTCTACTTGTACCGGACACAACACGAAGCCTAGATCCAAAGACCTGATGGGTACCCAACTGGTACTTGAACTGAGTGGATCCGGGTCCTGGACCCAGCAAGACCCCAACCCGGTTCCTGGGTACGGGTATTATAGGACCTGATCTGAACCTGATTCATGGACAACCCTATCTGGATCTATTGACATGCCCGTTATGTTGTGCCAAATTGCATATCCAACATGGCGAGCATGTCTAGCACCTTTGACATTGGCAAGTGCAGGGCCACATGCATAGAGAGAGTGCGAATTTGAAATTGTCAACTTGTAACATATATGATTCCCGAGCTCAAATGGCAAAAGAAGCCTTGCTATCCAAGCAACGTTTGTGAAACTAACAAAAGAGTTCATCCCTACAGGTTGTGGAGTTGGGTATGCACCATACCAAAGTAGCCTCAGAATTATATTAGTTCAGATGTTTCACTCAGTTCTAGAGTTCTAGTTTGGGCTCGCACTATCTTTTTCATGTTTTTTTTTGGAGTTATTTCTGGGGTGTTCCTAACTGTTTATTTCTTCTTTACTTGCTTTTCTTTGGGGTAGCAGGGAATTCTAGTCCGTTGACCTTAGATGGGCATGATCTCAAACTAGTATCAATTAAAGTTAATGGCACAGAACTGAAGGTAAGTTGTTGATATTGTTGTTGACTTCTTGTGATCCATGCATGTAGTTGACTTTCATTAAGTTAATGCTGTAATAGACTTTTCCTGATCCCACACAACTTGCCGAAAAAACAGGCTAGTATTTGTCGGATATCTGACCTGTCCATCTGGTGGGTCCACTATATGATCTCCAATAACACGTGTTCCACTCTGCAGGTTGCATGTTCAACACTAACAATTTCTCTGAACTATTCATTATTTTTGTAGTAGCATGGCCCACCTGATTTAATTGTCTGGCCTGATTTTTGGGTCAGGTCATCTATACAGAGGTACCCATCTGATGTGTGGATCTGATGCTGGACTCCCAGTTGGCACACATGTGGTATCTGGGCTTAGCAAACCTGTTAGTGTGAGTGCATAATACTGTATAGATAAATTTTTTGAGAGAACTCGGATACGCATGATTTGGTGATCCATATTGATGTTTTAAAAACCAGACCAGAGGGTGACCCACTTTTGTTGGTGGTCCAGTCCAAACTGGTCCAACCCAGTCCACCTTGGTCAAACATTGGTGTCATTCTGATGTAATTATTAATTAGTTAAAATACATAAAAAAATGGGAGGGTTCAAGCACAGCTTATCTATCAGAAAAAAGTTCCGGTCGAAATTGTCCGGTTGAATGGTTCGATGTTGGACAGGAGGAAAGACTGTATGTCCCAGGTGGTTTTAATAATAAACCACATATAATAGTGCTGTGGCATGGAAAGACCACTGCTTCCTCTCAAAATCAGTCCGTCTGTCATAATTTGCATATTTTTCTGATTGACTCTGCCAAAGATTTGATCTACTTCATTAAAAAAATTGAGGATTTCTATGTAAATGTGATGCCCTTGGTGCCTGGTATTGTTGGATGGCGTTAACTGAAATAATACGTGGAGGTGATTGAAGTACAACCTGCTTTTAGTGTAGACTAATCCTACAGTTCTGTGTATGTGTATGTGTATTTTTTTTTTCCTGTTTTGTCTCATCTTTTTCTTGCCTCTAATTTGTTGATGTTGCAGCACGAAGATATTCACTTGACTTCACGCCATCTGACCCTGCCATCGCCACCCACTGGCACATTCACATTGGAAATTGTTACGGAGATACACCCGCAGAGCAACACTTCTTTGGAGGTGAAGCATGCTTATCTTGGAATTGTTTCTGCATTCATTACTCTTTGGTCTTACTCACATTTTGCCTCTTTTGCAGGGTCTTTACAAGTCCTCTGGGAACTTTTGTACACAATGTGAAGCTGAAGGTTTCCGAAAAATCACTTATTATCAGGTTTATTTTCACAGCCCTGCTATGGTCCACTTGCAGCCGTCGGATTTCGTATTCTGCTCTCCCTTCATTTATGGTGGGATTTGATCAGTATCAGCCAGTGCCTGAGGCCGATCCCGACTCAACTATTAATTGGGACACAAAGTCAGGCTCCTGCTGGTTCCAAGGGCTTGGGTTGGGGCCCAGCCCTAACCTGTCTACGAATCGGGCTTCAAATCTGGGCCGATAACTGACCCACAGGCTTGTATCGTAGGCCCGAGCCCAACCTGTTGTCACTGCTACTGATGTTTGCTATTGTGGCACACGTGTGTAAGATCCAGGCTGTTCATCACTTTTTGCCCACCTGATGTATGAACTGGCCTGATTCTTGGGCTGTGGTGCTTACATGGTGGGGCCATCCTAATGAACAACATGGATCGTGCACCAACATAACATGTTGGCACTGAGAAGCCATGTATTTCTTTTATCCTTTGGTAGATGTCGTTAAAATTTATTATTCTGGTGGAAAAGTTATGTTGGTAATTTGATACAACATTGCATTGGCAGGATCGTCCTGATGTCATGGCGACATACACTTGCCGAATTGAAGCTGATAAAACCCTATATCCAGTATTATTATCCAATGGGAATCTTACAGAGCAAGGAGACCTTGAGGTAATTCTATAGTATTGCTAGTTTAGGCATTCTATGGAATTTGGATATTTCTTTTTAAATAAACTCAATTGAGGACATGAAAAGCTGGAATCTGGTTGAGTTAAATGGACAACTCAGTTTTCAGAAACCTGAAAAACTTGGGTGAGTACTTGAAAACTCAACTTGGTACTTCATAAGCTTGACTGAATACCTGAACCTAAGAAATCATTATATAAGTATTTTTAAGCTAAAAAAAAACTGATCGAGTACTTAGCTAAGTTTCGAGTTGAATAGGATTTGGTTTATGTTGAGTCATGCCAAATTCCTAGCTTTTAGACCTTGTTTTGGGTTTGGAAAGTTCATTTGAAGCAACAGTCCTATTTTCTTCCCACAATTTCCTGACTTTGGAGGGAATATACCATGTTCAATCATGGCATTTGCTCAACTAAGAAACTGTGCATGTTGGCATGCCTTTGTTTATCATAGTTGTTCATGTGGCTTGCCTCTTGGTGGGTGGGCAATACTCATAAAGTCTCACCCCATCATATGATTCCAACCACAAGATTTGGTCCCTGTCAAATATAACCCGTTTGTTGGTGTCTCCCATTTTCATCAGATAAAGAGGATCATCTGATGGGGAAGATATTAGGCAAGGCCTGTCCCATGATGGGGCCATCAAATGGACCATGGTGGTTGTTGAACTTCAAGAGGCTATGTTGTGGAATACGTGGAGGGAGAAAGGAGGATAATATTTTCTTCACATTTCTCTTTACAAGCTCTTATTGTAGATCTCTTATTACAAAAGCTAAGCTCAAAATAAATGCAAATGAAATCTAAAGATAGACCAATATCTCCAAGCATATGGTGTGCTATACGCACTCAAGTTCGCTGCAACCTATGTACACAGAAGATTGTGCTCTCTAAACGGTGGTTATTGAGAGTTGGGCCCCACCTGTGTTGTTGCTGGGCTGAAAAAAGTCCATTTCTTTTGATCGCATCATGTAATACCTTGTTTTTTTTTTTTTTTTTTCTTTTTTCTTTTGTTGCAGGGTGGCAGACATTATGCTCTTTGGGAGGATCCTTTCAAGAAACCCTGCTATTTGTTTGCATTAGTTGCTGGGCAGCTCAAAAGCAGAGACGACACGTTTGTGACTCGTTCGGGACGGAAGGTGTCCCTGAGAATCTGGACCCCAGCACAGGATGTACCGAAGACGGCCCATGCAATGCATTCACTTAAGGCAGCTATGAAATGGGATGAAGAAGTTGGTGTCTTTATCTTTCCTATCCATGTTATGAGTTTGAAATAATTTTGTTGATTAGATTCTAAAGCACGTTTTCCACTTCTTGCTCTTGGCAACAGGTTTTCGGTCTGGAATATGACCTTGATCTCTTCAACATTGTTGCTGTTCCGGATTTCAACATGTAAGATGGAACCTCTTGAAAATTAAGATTGTCATTGGGCTGCTTGTGCTGGGCTAATGGCTTGTCAGAGTTTTATTTTTGGGGTCAGAATTTTATAACTGGATTTAGACCGTGGATTGGGAAATTAGTCAGCTTGTGATAGCCTTTAGGGCCAGTTTAGATGCAACTTCTACAAAAGCACGTCTGCAATGTCGAGTGCCTTTTAGCACCTATTTTGTCAAGCGGGGGATCAAAAGGGGGTTGCGAAAGTGCAACCAAATGCACATCTTCAAAAGGGGTTTGGCTTTAAAATGGCAGCGTCAAAACCCCACTTTGAGGGTGCATCAAAACGAGCCTTAAATGAGCCTAGATTTTTATTATATATATATATATATATATATATATATATATATATATATATATATATATATATATATATATATATATATATATATATATATATATTGGATTGGACTGCTCTACTAAATCTAGTCAAATCTTGGCTTGGCCTAGTATGTTTGTTTTCTGTGCCTGAAAATCAGGCCCAGTCTGGTCTGACCCTTGGCGTTGAAAATGTGATCCAAGCCCAGCCCGTGACTGGGTGGGCATGTCCAACACTTGAACTATTGGAATTAAGCATTAAAAAAATGTGCATGCTATAATATATCATTTGATGGATTTTATCTATGAAATTGCCTCGTCGTCGTCCTCATCATCATCATCATGGCTTGTCCCAGCTATTGGGGTTGGCTTTGTAAATCCAGTTTCACCGATCATCCTATTATATGTATGATAATTCATATTTTATACTAAAATTTGGCATATTCGAACAAATTTTCAGCACTATTTCGTTTTCTTCTTATGGTGTAGCAGATTAATGCAAAGAAGAAAAGGTACTAAGATCTACGACGACAACGACGACGGCCACCGCCACCACCGCCACCACCACCACCGAAGCCTTATTCCAACTAATTGGGGTCGGCTACACAAATCTTGTCCTGTCATTGTGCTCTATCAAGGGCCATACCTTTAGTTAGACCATATGTCATCAAGTCTTTTCTTACCACCTCCACTCACATCCTTTTGGGCCTTCCCCTTGCCCTTTTAGAACCTTCAACTTGTATCAACTCATGCCTTCTAACTGGTGCAGTTCGTGGTCTCCATTGCACATGAACAAACCATCTAAGTCTACTTTCCCTCATCTTATTAACTATTGGTGCTACTCCTAAGTTTCTCAAATGCATTCATTTCTACTTCTATCATTCCTCGTCTTGCCACTCATCCATCTCAACACACTCATTTCAGCTACACTCATCCAATGAACATGTTGTTCTTTAGCTGTCCAACATTCTGTCCCATAGATGCGGCACACGTGCTCGAGATTTGGACTGTTCGTTTGTTGTACCCTGCCATGGATAGGCCTTCACCAAAAATACACATCCTAATGATCCTAGCGATTGTTTGAAGAACTTTGCCCAATGTGCATTGACCTTTAGTGGGACTTTTGCCCAATGTGCATTGACCTTTAGTGGGACTTTTGCCCAAGCCCATTTCTAATCCTCATGAATCCTCCAATCTGTGGCTAGGATCATCTGATAGGTGTCATTTTGGGTATGCCCCATCCATGGCAGAGTCCAACCGATGAAAGGTCTATATCTCTTACACATGAACCACATGAACAACATGAATGGATATTGGATGCTTGATAACTAAATTAGATAATCTTCTTTTTGCACTGAATCCTAAATTCTTCAACCGGGCCACACTAAAGAGAATGGCGAGGTACTTTGGGGAAGGTGACGCCGACTAGAGAAACTTCCAGATGAAATATGGGGTCTACCATATCATTGTATGACATAGCTTGGCTAAATCACCTTTAAAGTGTGGCCCATCTGTTGTTAAGTCTTGGATTTCTCACTTGTAGGCCACATCATGTGTGTAAACAAAGGTTGAGAATGCTTTAGTACACTGTTATGGGACTTGGGCAATTTGAACCTAAAGAGCAACAGTGCTCTTTTTATGTATTATTGATAAAAGAGAACTTTGAGAAGCCAATGTGCAGTTCTACTCCACATGCTCCTCAAGTGCTAAACATGTGGCTGCGTGTCAATCTGTGTGGAACATTTGAGCGTGCATCAGGTTGGTGGCGCTGAGTAGATGACCTGACCAAGAAATCATGCAGGTCCACTCATTAGGTGGGCCAGACACGAGAAATGATGGATGGTTTTAAATCAGTTACCGACAGTCCACAGTCAATGTACATGTGTCGAATGGGTCATTAACACGCATATAATCTCTGGTTGGCCTTATTTATTAGATATGGACATAGTTATTCTGGTATGATGATTGAAGGCTTTAAGCTCCTTGGTTATACATTCATTACAATTGATGAATTTCTTTGCTTGATTTGATTACCAGGGGAGCCATGGAAAACAAGAGCCTGAATGTGAGTTTTTATTCGAGGATGCTTGCATTTAGCTCGTTTGTATTTTCATATCCCAAATGATATTCTGAAAATTTCCTCCAACATACTTTTTCACAGATATTCAATTCAAGGCTTGTCTTAGCATCTCCTGAAACTGCTACGGATGCAGATTATGCTGCAATATTGGGAGTTATTGGCCACGAGGTATGTTGTACTTAAAGATCTTAGTTTTGCCAAATTGCGATTTTCTAATTTAGTGGACGTTTGGATTCAATGAATTGAATTGCTAACGGTCACTTTAATCAAGAGGAAATAACAAAAATAATGATGTTTCTTGGATTCGGGCTAAGGTATTCAGAAACAGTTATGTAACGGTGCTAATGGTGGGACCCGTCACGTGATACAGGGTTGTAATGCCTGATCTGCAAAAATGGACTGTAGCGGCTGTAATGGGCTGATACGGAGCTGATACACTTTTTTCCTTATAAATTTTTTTGACTCTTACAGGGCCGTAAAGTAATGGTCATATGGCTGGCTGTTACACCAGCCGTTACTGTTATCAAATACCTTGATTTGGACCCTCAATATGAATGCCGTGAAAGATTTTTTTTTTTTTTTTTCTCTCTTTAAATGGATAATTGCTATTCAATTCAATAGTGCATGCATGCGCACCCTAATTATTAGATGAACTTGAAGTCATACTGATCAGGCTTCCTTTATCTGTTTTCCTTGCAGTATTTTCACAATTGGACAGGAAACAGGTTGATGCATATCACTCAATTTACTCGGAAGTTGTTGAAATCAGTTTTATTCTCTCTTATTTTGTTACTTTACACCATTCCATCTTTCTGCACCATCGCATTCGGTGCTCTAGTTTCATGGATGTGTACATTGTTTCTGCATGTGTGGACATGGGTGTGGATCTGCGTGATTTGTGCACATATGCTGGCACAGGGCATGTTTGAGAGAGTTGTGGTTGGATCCATGACTTCCATTTTGTGATCCTTCGAGACCGGATCAAGGCTGTGCACCGTTTAGTTCTAGCTTTGATAACAGATTGGTTGTTTTCATCTTGAACTATATGGACCCAACTCTGTCCAACATCTAAAAACAGTATATGTGCCACATGGAAATGAGATCTGAACCATTCAACAGGTGGGCCCTACCATAGAGGGTCCGTTGCTCAGAAATTGGAATGGTCGGATAATCCTAACTATCCAATCAGAGGCCTGCAAGAGGAGCACTGAAGAGATGAACGTAAGGAATGCATTGCCCTTTTGTTTGGAGGGTCAGGATCTTCAGTCTCTCTCTCTCTCTCTCTCTCTCTCTGAGCCATGGATTATCCACTGTAGGACTCCGATGGATGGTCAAGATCTCATATATGAAACTTTTGTATGTGGACACAGCTCTGCGCTGAATCTTTTTCCAAACTCTGTTATCCATTTGGATTTGGATTTTGAATTTCTAAGTTTCTATATCTTTAGTACTATGCTGAATCTGTGGCAGAGTGACGTGCCGTGATTGGTTCCAGCTTAGCCTGAAGGAAGGTCTCACTGTCTTCAGAGATCAGGTAATATTAATTATTTTCTTTTCATCCTATTGCCTAAACATTTGAGTTCCTTTTGGCTCAAAATTTTCAAACCATAATCCGAATCGTTTTTTGCAGGAATTCTCGTCTGACATGGGCAGCCGTACAGTTAAACGCATTGCAGATGTTTCAAAACTCCGTAATTACCAGTTTCCACAGGTTGCTGATCCTTACAATCTTTTCATTTATGCTTGTTGGGGTGCGTTTGGTTGCCCCAAATATCATGAAATTTGATGCATTGGTGCAACAAAACACAGTTACGGTTATATGTGTGTGTGTGTGTACATATACTTATGTATGTATATATATCTGTGTGTGTGTGTATACATACACATACATGTGTGTGTGTATAATCAAGATTAACTTTTCAAAAAAAAAGAGATCATGATTGTTTTTACTTGTTTTAGTGACCATATGGGGTATGCATATTTCTTGTGAAAGGGGATAATTATCACTCAATTAAATGCGTCACTAAGGAAACAGGTCCATTGGATCTGGAGGCATTGGAGGTATCTCGCCTTCATGTTATTGCCTCACAAGTGGCATGCATGAATGATGACAGAATCATTTATTCAGCATCCCGATAGTGAATGGGCTATAAAGCCAAACTATTTGAATGATCCTAATCCTTTCACTTGTGGTGTCCAAATGGACACTGAAGACAAATCAGCAGCATCTCAATTCAGTGAGACACTGAGATGGCTAGGATCAATGCTTTTTATGGTTACTGATCAATTGATGTGGCTTTGGAGGCTTTGGATCTCTTCTCTAATTGTTATATCTTTTTGTCATACTTGATCATGATTGTTTTTGTTACTAAAAAGTGTTTGCCTTTTTCACTTATATTTAATATAAACAGTAGGAGAGGGGATGTCCAGCCTAGCAATCCTCTCTACCTTTCTTTTCACAACACTCTTCTCTCTTCTCTTATATCTTCTTCTTTCTTTTACTTCTACTATGCAAATCTACATAATTGATTAAACATTTAAAACTCATATTTTGGAAGACAGGAAAAAAGACTCATTTGTCTTTTACTTTATTTTGCTCAACTTACTAGTCACACGATTTTCATGCACATGGCATACTTGATGAATACAAGATCTGAAAACATGGATGGTCATAAAAGAAGTCAACTGGACTAACTTTGACCATCCATTCTTATTCATAAAGAAGTCCTCCATTTCAGGAGCTAGGGTTGTCCTATAAGTGTAAATTTCAGGATATGGACCATCCAATGTAGGGCCCACCAACTAATGGTTTGGATCTCATGCACATCTGCCATGCATGTGTGAAAAAAGGCAATTCACTAATAAGTTGAGGAAAAGCAAGTCAAACATTTTCTTTAGGTCTCCTCACATTTAAATGCTTACATTTGACTTTGCAGGATGCTGGTCCTATGGCTCATCCTGTTCGGCCGGATTCGTATATTAAGGTAGACCATGAAAATTGTTGAAACTCTTTGCTCTTAAGTTTACGGCAAGTTTTTATTGATTTATTAACATAGTAGTGATGACCCCTTTTTTCCCTTTATTTTTTTTCAAACAGATGGATAATTTCTATACAGGTGGGTGTTCACTCTCTATCATGAGTCATTGGATATCTCTGGAAGCTCTTTTAACAACTTGCTTCTTTGGAAGTGATTCTTTGCTTTTTGTATTGACTTGTTTGTGAACTTGGGCTTTCGTGCAAATATGATTGGATCCACTTTCAACTTGTAGTAACGGTATGCCCTAACTTAATTAAAAAAAATAAATTCTTTGTTTCTTTTGAGTAGGTCGTGTTATATGATGCTCGATCGAAAATGTGTTTTTGTTTGACCCAGCTATAGTACAGGTGGGGCCCACCTACAACAAGTTTGTAATCGAAGCAGTTGATCTGGTGGATCCATTGGCTATTCCTTACTATCTCTCCCATCAGATGTTGCTAGCCATCTAATGAAAATGTGAAATTACAATCCATGGTCAACATAAGGGGCCCAATTGGGTGGGTAGAATTAGGGGTAGAGTTCTTTATCTCCCATCCACAATGACCCCTATGAATGACTGGGATCAATGAAGGTGGTTCCCGCATGTATCTTTTAATGGGCCAAGCAAACACTTGATCGAAATTGTATACGCCTGCTTTCTTTTTCCCCTTGTATAAAAATATCTAACGGGCTCTCTTCTTTTTCTTGGATGGTCGGTTGATCACAGGTGTATGAGAAGGTTTGAAATTTCCCTCCCTACATGACATGTTTGTTATCACATTTTCTTTTCTGAAAGATTATTTGAGAGAGACTTTAGGTGATATCGTGACAAATTTCATTCTTCTATTTAACAGGGTGCTGAGGTTGTCAGGATGTATAAAACTCTGCTTGAGAAATCAGGGTTCCGAAAGGTTAGATCAAGCATTGCTCGAAAACTTGAATTCCCATGATTTCTCTATCAAAACCTCCCACATTGAGAGATGCTAGCCTCCTACCCGTCCATGGCTGTGTCTCATTGAGTGTCTGTAATTACTGTATTTTCCTCCCTTAACCATCTATTTTGGAAGCCATTAATGTAGGGGTACGGTGTAATTCATGAGGGAGTTTTTTGGGGCATAGTCTATCCATTGTGGGTGCCATCTGGTCGACAATTTGGATCATAAACACGTCTGGTCCACTTGTCTACATATCCCGAACTTGAGAATACATTATATGATCCTGATTTTCTAAACCTATTTATTGTCTCAGCAATAAGCACCAGCTCCTACTATTTGCTCCTTTACCTCATCATTATCCATCGACTCCAAAGAGGAATTATCCAAGCAAAATCTACCAATGTTACTCGAGTTTGGGTGTATGGGTGTTGAGTATAGCATGGATCTTGGCAGATCCTCAAAATTGAAATTCTCAGGATATGGGTACAGCGAAGAATGTCTATTGCTCTTAAGTACAATCATGATAGAGCACTTCCCTAACAATATTACAAGTTGAATTAGCTATAAATTCTAGATAACTAACAGCTCTATAATTCAATATCCTAGTTGATCTTGATTTCATGCTTCCTAGAAGGGGGATCCCTAATTCCTTAAATTACTATCCAAGTATCCAAATTGGATGCTCTAGTTTTTTGAAGGATCCATGTATCTGATCATCTGCAATAAACATAGGTTTTCGTTGTACAAGTCGGTCTCGTGGTTCAATGATCCAAACCATTGCTATTACAGGTCCTGTGGTTCAATGATCCAAACCATTGCTATTACAGGTCCCATGGTACAATTGGCCAAACTGTTTTTGTGATGGGTAACATTGGTTGACACAGTCACACATGTACTAAATCTCCCAGGTTGGTAGATCATAGACATCAAATCTCTGGCATTTTGTTGTAACTTGTATTTCTTTCTTAACCAACAATTTTTTGGCCACCTGCTCAATTGAAGGGTTAGGATTTTCCAATTTAGGAGGTTGTTACCCTCTTACTTCCAAGTATACAATCAGATGCTCTAGTTTCTTTAAGGACCAGTATCTGGTTATCAGTAGGTATACTCAGGTTTTCGTATTGTCCAGTTGGGTCATGATCCAAACCATTGCTATTGCAGGTCCGTGGTTCAATGAACCAAACCATTTCTATGATGGACAGCATTGGTTGAAACATGCACTAACATTCTCCCAGGTTGGAAGATCATGCCCATAAAATCTTTGGCATATTTGTTGTATTTTCTTTCTTAACCACCCGTTTTTTGTCCACCTGGCTATTAGAAGGGTTTGGGCAAACGGCTTGGGCTGTGGGTTTGCTGGCCACAAACACGAGTTTGATTCCCCTCCCTGTGAATTGCCTAATGTATGTGGTTGGTGGGTGATTGCGTGCATCCGCAGGGAATAGTCTCACCTCAAAAGGGGGTGAGGACACCCTGTCGTCATAAAAATAAAAATAAAAATTGAAGGGTTTGAATTTTCCTATCTGGTAGTTCCTCAGTGCATAGGCATTTGTAGTGTGGCTTACCATGTCAATGGTTTCTCTGAATCATGGCACCCACTTGGAGATATTTCTCGGGTCAAGAATTGTATAATATTTTACTCCAAATTCAAAGCAACGTGTACAAACATGCATACCCAGATATTTGGATTATCTCCCTGGGCATTTTGAAGCTTGGACTGCTTGGAAATACCACTTTCATGATCCAATGCTTGCTTCTGTTTTGTATGGGCGATGTTTTCATATTGACTAGCCATAAGCTTCCTTCCCATGCATTATTTCTGTTGATGCTAACCTTCTTAGATTTGTACCTGAGCAGCAACCTTTTTTTTTGATAGATGAGAATTTTATTGATAGGCAAAAATAGGGAAAACAAAGGCGAAAAAAAAGAAAAGAAAACTAAATACACCAAACTGCTCCACATCAGCCCTAACCCCAAACAAAAAGAAGGGCTAAGGAGCCCAGTCTCTGAAACATCACGAAAACCCTTGAAAATACTCCCACCGCTGACACACTGCTGTTATGGAAGCAACGATTGTTTCTTTCAGCCCAGACCACCCAAATAACAGCCATACGAAGAATTCTCAACTTCTTTTAACCCAAAGATCCTCTGGAATCTGCACGCCACTTGCAGAACATGTCATCCATGGATTGCGGCATGACCCAAGAGATGCCTGCTAACCTAAAGACAGTCCACCAGATGTCGCAAGTCAAGGGGCAATGCAAGAAAAGATGATCAACATATTCCTCCGCTTGAAGACAAAGGAGGCAGACATTTGGAATCTGCATTCCTCTTTTCCTAAGATTGCCGATGGTCAAGACTCTATTCCTTCCCAAGAACCATTCAAATGCAGCAACTTTTGCCCAAGAGCGCTTCATTAACAGTCTGGAGATCCTTGATATTGACACCCCAATCCTTATTAGGAGTACAAACCTCCTTCCAGCTTATAAGGGGGAACTTTTCCCTGTTCGAACCACCTTGCCAAAGAAAATTTCTTCTAAGTTTGTCCACTATAATAGACCTAGGATAATGAAAAAGAGATAAGTAATAGACATGCAAATTGGATAAGGAGGCGTTGATCAGATTTAGTCCCCCCCCCCCCCCCACCCCCCAAAAAAAAAAGAAAAAAGAAAGTTGGGCTTCCAGGTGGAGAGTTTTTTCTCCAGTCTTTCAACTATTTTGTCCCATAAAGCCAGGGAGACCTAGATAAAGAGTTGGTAGAAAACTTACCTCGCAACCGGAGAATTTAGCCAAAGAGAAACAAACCTCGGGTGTAAGATTAATTGTTCAAGTTGATTTTCAGACATGAAACAACTTGAAACCAACAGATAGACACACTCAAATTAGAAACCATAGTTTCATCAGCCTCACGAAAACCACTGTGTCGTTTGCAAATTGCAGATGGCACAACGGAGTGTGGAAATTTTCGATGCTAAAGCCTTTGTATAAGCCTGCTTCCTGACCATGAGATAACATACCACCGAGAGCCTCTATAAGCATAACAAACAAGAAAGTAGATAAAGGGTCGCCTTAGTGAAGGCCCCTTGAAGTCCTAAAGAAGCCAAAAGGGGAGCCATTGATTAGAACAGAGTACTTAGGAGACATCAAACAAATTCTAATCCAAGCTCTCCACTTAAAACCGAATCCCATTCTTTCTTGAATATAATCGAGAAAATCTCAAGCCACGTGATCATAAGCCTTCTCGAGATAGAACTTACACATGATTCTAGGCTTTATCAATCCAACTTGGGAATGTAAGCATTCATTGGCAATAAGGACATAATCAAGAATCCGTCTCCCTTCCACAAAAGCAAATTGGAAAGGGGAGATGTTGTTAGGGATAATCGTCCTCACTCAGTCTTTGACTTAGAATTTTAGAAAGGATTTTGTAAGGAGATCCAATAAGATTGATACTGATAGGGCGAAAATCCTTGATATTTTGAGCACCTTCCAACTTGGGGATCAAAGCAATGACGGTGCTACCCAATTCCATTGCCAATCTTTTGTGATCAAAGAATGCAGAGATAAAATCAAATAAATATGATTTTATAACTTCCCAAAAAGATTGGAAAAACGCAATCGGGAAGGGCTTTGTCTCTTCCCAGCCCCCACACAACTTTTACCTCGTCAATCAGAATCGGGCGCTCCAGGAAGTCGACATTTGCCTAAGAGAGAGACCTAAAAGGAAGATTGTCTAGCCGAGGTCTACCACCAATAGCAGCCTTCAAAAGCTTAGAATAGAAATCAACAATAGAGGAGGTACTAGAATTCTAATATGTTAAAACCACCTTGTCAATGCAAAGGGAAGAAATAAGATTGGAACGCATCCTCGCATTGGCCATGGAATGAAAGAACTCGGTATTGCAATTTCCCTCTTTTAGCCAAGTAGCCCTTGAGCGTTTAGCGTTGATACCATTTAATTTCCTCATCTTTTAATCTAGACCAGTATTTGGAAGCCCAACTTCCTCAAGCAGATTGAAATCTTGAACGACCGCCAAAATAGAGTCCATTTTAGATTCCCACTGCCCAATCCATCCTGCCTTCGATCTCAAACGAAGACCTCCATTTGGTCACCAAATCCCTAAATCTGGCCATTTCCATCCAAGCCAACTCAAACCTAACAGGTTTTGGGCTGCAATCAATTTCCTTAGTTTCAAGAAGGATTGGACAATGGTCGGAAACATGTTTCAGAAAGCCCTTTTGGCGTGCGAAAGAGAACTGGATAAGCCATTCAGGGGAAACCACAAACTGATCCAAGAGAGATAGCTGGGGAAGAGCAAACAATGTAGCTGACTTTTTTTGAGTTATTGGACTTGCATCCTGGCTTCAGGATACACACACCATCTTGGATTCCTGACTTCCTACAAGGAAGGCCGCATTTCAGTGATCCACCTTTGATAAACCCTTGCTATATATATCCATACATATATATCTTAACATAAGCTGTAGATCAAGGTGCTGGGATTGCCTCTTAGGTATGATTAGGCGTGTTCCATCGACTTGGGGCCCATCATTTCTATGTTATGTATCACCAAAGTGTGGGCCCCACTTGCAATAACTCAGCTATTGTGGATGCTATCCGTATTCCTGGCCGAGGATCATATAATTCCTCATTATCTATCACATTCTTTGTTCTTTTTTTGTTTGCCATTCAGTTTCATAGCATTTAAAGTTCCATGATATGCATGAGATATTGTGAGTTGTGACTGCTTGCTTGTTATGAAAGCCATATTATTTGTTCTTCTAAACTCTGTGAGTGCCTTCTTTTGTTTCAGGGCATGGACCTTTATTTCAAAAGACATGATGGGCAAGCAGTAACCTGCGAAGATTTCTTTGCTGCCATGCGAGATGCAAATGATGCAGACTTCTCTAATTTCTTGCTATGGTATGTTTGATGAGGAATTTGGGATCATATTGATGCATCTGGGTGCGTACAGTGGCCCATGCTTGGTGATCGAGACAGTTGATCTAATGGGCCTTCACCATGCATAGGGGCTGCCCAAAAGTCTTCTAAACCAAGTGATGCTAGCCGTCCAATATTTGTCCTTTTATTATCTAATCCATTGCTGTATTTTTTTTTAATCCATTCATTTGTTGGCCCCTCCTTGGAAGGTTAGGATCTTCCATTGGTGAAAGACTTTTTGGGCGTCCTCCGTCTGCAGTGGGGCCCATCAGATCAATGGTCTTGGTTGCTGAACTACATGCCCCACTTATACGGACTGGGTGTGTCATGATGCATCAGGGTACTGTGAAGGCTATTTTATGCTATGAGTTTCGTTGTAGCCGAGTACTTGAGCTTTCAATGTGAATCTTAACCTGTAGGTACTCTCAAGCAGGAACACCTCGTGTAAATGTTACCACAGCCTACAACCCTGAAGCATGCACTTACTCCTTGAAGTTCAGGTGCAGATCTGTGTATTCATCATTTTCTTGTTGCCATTCATGGTGAGGTGTGGTGCTATGACATGCACTGAAAAATCTCTGTTGTACACATCACATGTGTATGGATATCAACAATGTTTTATGCATCAGTATCACACCCTTGGGATATGGAAATATCATGGGAGACATAAGGAAATCTCACATATATAGCATATTGTATCACAATATGAGGGAAAAATTGGGAAAACTTAAGGAGAATGGTGGAATTTTTTAGTGAAACCTTAGGAGTTGTTAAAAGGCACATGATTACGCACTTAGATGATTTTAACATGATTGTATTGTTTGAGGAGCAATCCTCAAATTCTGCAATGATGCACACGTTTCTCTAATAATTAGTGCCGATAGCTATGTAACTAGGAGAATGGTACATGTGCTAGGTGTCGAACAAAATGAATTCTAGAGAGCCCAGTTTGCTACAAATCCATTGCAAATGTATTATAAGACTTAAATATTGTATTTACTTATAATATTGTAATTATTTAATATGTTTGTCCTGATCAGTGAAAATAATACCAGGGCAACACCTACAGTTCGATAAGTGGCTCATACTTGAGAAAATAACGTTCATGATCCATCAAGATGTGAATAGCATCTTGATGTGTCAATTTGTGCTAGTCAGCTCATTGTTCAGTGATCTAGATCCTTGAGGTAATGGGCCTCATCATGGATGAGTGATGCGCTAGAAAAATCCCCTGAGTTGGAAGATCTTAGCCCTTCAATTGGTAGCCTAGTTAAGAATAAACAAATGATAATAGGATGGCTAGGTTCTTCCTATTTGGAAGATTTAGGGTATGCTCGGTTCATGGTGAGCCTAGTGTACCATAAATTTTCTAGGACAATGACGAATTTTTACTGATAAGTACTGCCTCACAACTGTGCTTATAGTTATTGTTAGGTTTAGTCTCAATGCACTATGTATCGGTACAACTAGGTGGCACATGCTATTAAAAAGAGTTATATGGGCAAAATCATCATCTAGAAGCTTGTAAATTCTGTGTATAAAGGTCTTCTCTTGGGAAACCTTTCGGTAAAGGATGTAATATGATATTGATATTTCATCTACTTTCTTGATTTTTCTTAAAAAAGAGAAATGCTTCCATTCTCTTAGAGCGCTATAAATTGTTGTGCTCCTAGATGCATTAGGACACTGACAGTTCATACCTGGACTGTTCATTAGGTCTAATGCACATTTCATGGGCTACCTTGAAAAATTCATGTTGAGTTGACAAATATTAACCACTTAATCAGTGGTCTTGAACATGGACGGTCCGGATCATTTTCACAAAAGTAGGTCCACTCAACAATTGATCCATCTATTTATTAGGGATCATCATGGATTGCTGTTTTTTTTTTTTTTAGAAGGCAATGATTTTACTATCAAAGAAAAGTGAAAGCCAAAGAAAGAAAACTAGGCAAACCAAGAAAAAGATGAGAGAGGACACTTGGCATAAACCTTTATATTTGAGGCCCATCCCATTATGTCTATTTGTCCTTTTAAAAACCTCTGAAGCCATCCCACTATGATTACTGAAGCACTGATTATTACTTTCTCCCTATAATGACCAAATATGTGCTAGCATGGATAGCCTCCAAAGCATCCCCCCCTGCTAGGCCATGAAGAAGCTTTCAATAGATTCTGGCATCACCCATGGCGCTTTGAAGATTACAAAGAAGCACTCCCACATTTCTATGGTGAAAGAGCAATGAATAAAGAGATGATCAACTGACTTTGCATTCTGCATGTACATTACACAAATATTAACGATCACCATCTTCTGTTGTCGGAGATTATCAACTATGAGCACCTTATTCCTTCCAACCAGCCACACAAGAGCTGCATGTGTGCGCACAGGGGGGATCAAATGAAGGTAGTGTGGCCTTTGAGCCCTCTGGGAGAACACCCAAGGAGCAACCTGTATAGAAATCTAACTGAGAACTGAAGCTCCTGTATAGAAATCTTACTGGACTTCTCTTTATTCCACACCATCGCATCCATCTCCAAAAGAAGGATAACGGCTGAAGTTCACTTTAAAAGTCAAACGAAATCTTCAACTTCCTATTCCACCAAATTCCTTTGACATGTAGGAGACCACACCATCCCGTTACCAGAGATTGAAAAGCACTGAGCAATAGAAGTATTTTCTTTCGGGGATAACTTTGCTATCTTTGGGAAATTTCTCATAACACCCTATCTTCAGTCCTAACATCTTCCCAAAAAAAAGACCTCCTTTCCATCGCCTAAAGAGAATCTAATCCTCTCCCTAAACGTGGTCCCCATCCTTACAATTGCCTTCCACAATGTTTAGGTCCTGGATAATGATGAACCTTTAGTCCACCTCTCCCCATCCTTGATGCCATATTTCTTTGCTATTACCTATCGCCAAAAGTTACCTTCTTCCGTACCCAATCTCCATAACCACTTACCTAGCAAGGCTGAATTTGTAATATTTAATTTCCTTATAATTGCTCTCCCTTCACATAAGGTTTATTACCTCTTCCCACTTCAACATTTGGAACTTTTGCCTCTCTTCTACACCTTACCATAAAAATCTTGTCTTAAGACTCTCCAGTCTACCCCAGACAGTCTTCAGACGCCTAAAAAGGGACAAAGTAAAGAAGAAAATTTGATAAAGCTGCCTTAATTAATGTCAACCTTCCGCCCAATGATGGGTGCCGACTTTTCCACGTTGACAACTTCCTTTCTACTCTTTTAATAACCTTGTCCCATAGATACTTTGTGGGCTTTCCAATGCACGAGGAAGGGCAAGATATGAGAAGGAAATGACCCAACACAACGACCAAATACCTTCACAAACTTCTTCCTCCACTCCTTGGAAATGCCAACATCCAACATATCACTTTTGAGGATGTTCACTCTCAAATTGACACTGGTTGGAAGCATCTAATAATCTTCCCTAATTTGTCCACCTTGGCCTGCACCACAAACAGGCCAATATCATTGGTGAACTAAAGATGAGAGACCAGAAACGCTGCCTTGTCTACCCTGAAACTGCTAATGAGCCCCACCGTTAACCCTTCATCCAACATCTTACTTAAAACTTCTGCTACCATATAAAAATTGGAGAGAGCGAATCTTACTGGAGACCTAATAATGTCTTGAAGAAGACTTTAGGAGACTCGTCGACCAGCACAGAGAAATTGACCGACTGAATAACTCTTGTATCCACCTTCTCCATTTCTGCCTGCATTCCAACCAACCCACATGGTTGTATGCTTTCTCTATGTCAAGCTTACATATGATGCCTTTTTTCCTGTTCCTATAACATGATTCAATTCATTTGTGGGAACGGTGTGAAATCTGGAACTTGGATATAATATTCGTAAGAAGGTGCGAAATCTAGAAGAAAAAAATTTTGTTAATATTTTATTAGGGCCCCCAATAAGGGTAATAGGCTTGAAGCGCCTCAAACTTTTGGTGCCTTTGTTCTTTAGAAGATGACCAATATGAAAAATTCAACAATAAAGTTTATCAGATCGCCCTTCACCAGTTCTAGAACACATGAAAGAAAGCCATGGGAAATCCATCGTCCTTCACCAGTTTATCATGGATTGCCTATGGTTTTAAAGAATCACCTTTGTTAGGCAATCGTAACCTTCCCATCTGTGGGTTGGAAAAGGATGGCTATAGAATAAGGCCAAATAAAGGATTGATCAGATCATCCAATGAGCATGATTTTTGCATGGTAGATCAGTTGATTGGATTGTCGGAGCGAACCGATGCAACTGGGAGCACTATAACTTATAGTGCTTTGAGAATCGGAATATAATTTAAAAAGACTCTCTCTCTCTCTCTTCTCTCTCTCTTTCTCTCTCTCTCTCTCTCTCTCTGTATTGTCAATAGTTTTTCTTGTCCATTGATGTGTCCGAACATGTGCATTATGTAATTGACCGATATGTGATGCTTCCCAGTCAGGAAGTGCCACCCACCCCTCGCCAACCGGTGAAAGAACCAATGTTCATTCCTGTGGCTGTTGGTCTCCTCGACTCGAATGGGAAGGACATGCCTCTCACCTCTGTATATCAAGACGGATTGTTGCAAACGGTTACAAGGAATGGGCAACCAGTCTCAAGTACTATTCTTCATGTTAAAAAGGTCAGTTTTGATTCTTCAAGAACAACTATGTTAGCCTGTAGATCTGTCTAAGATGATTGAGGTACTGCATAATGCTAAATCTCATGGAAGTGTCAATGATAGAAGTAGCTTTGTGGCCAATGATTCTTAAAAGATGATGTCAGGGATTCAAATTCTTGTAGGATGTACTGTACAATGCCTGGTCCGAATTAATGGCATTTTCATTTGGGTCAGCATTCCGCACAAGTGGGGCCTGCCTTTCTTTTGGGATGTTTTTTCTGGTGTGCTCACCATGGCTGTGAGCTGGCCAAAAATAACCCATCAAACACAGGCATGGATTGTTAGACTTCTCACTGCATATGGACCTATATGTATATGTAATATTATCCATCCATTTACAAGATAGAAATCATATGGCCAAGATTGGGTGAAGGGTATGTTTTTGCATCATCACCCATCCATTGTGGGCCTTTTCAGATGAATGATCTGTATTCCTTAGAGCTGGTCCCCACTTCTATTGAGCATTGGCCTGGACTAAGGCACCAGTTGTTCGGGCCAATCACTGTACATCTCCTCATGTTGTAGAGACTCATTGACCTTTTGAAATAGCACCCAAACATTTTAGAGTCGATTGAAGAACTCTTGTAAAGTGATTTATCCTGCTTCCTTTTTATGGGTGTGGAATTTTGATTATGATCTTGATTTGACTAGAGGATTTGCTAATCTTACTTGCAAATGTTTAGTTTCACTTCTCTTTGAAACATGCATAAGCAGGGAATGCCTGTGTGATTTCTGATACATTCATCAGGTGGGCCCCATGGATATTTTTGTACTAAATATTGGGCTGTTTCAATGATGCTAGCCACTGCCTTGAGTATTGAATGTGGGAGTTCGGTTAGACGTGTTTTTCTCCATCCATCTTTTTACCTGAAGTCCAACGGATGTCATTTTCCTGTTTTTTTGGATATGGTCACATCCATGGTGGAGCCCTCCAGATGACCAGCTTGGATCTGCATGGCTATGGTGTATATGAGTGGTGCTAGCAAGCTTAGCAGTTGTCATTTAATTCTTGAGTTTTAACTGTTATTTTTGAGTGTATGGGATAAATGATGTTTTTCACATCCATATTCATCCTGAATTCTGAATATCACTTATGTCAAAGGTCTTCTCAATTTGTAGGGTTCAGAAATATTTCACAAACTGGCCATCTTTAATGGCATTGATTTAACTCATGTTTTGATACTGAACAGAAGGAAGAAGAATTTGTATTCTCTGATATACCTGAGCGTCCAATTCCTTCTCTCTTGCGGGGTTATAGTGCTCCCATCCGTCTCGATTCTGATCTTACTGACAGCGACTTATTTTTCCTACTTGCTCATGACTCAGATGAGTTCAATCGGTATGTTTTTTTAAAATTACAATTTTCTTTTACGAAAGAGTTATTGTATGATGCTTGTAGAACGAAACAAGAATTTTTATGTTTGACATCATAATGGTGCTTGTTGGGTGTGTGCCTTTCGGCAACATAAGCTTATGATCTTATGGCCATCAATATTTCCTGTCTGATGGTCCTAGCCATTATATGGAAATGGACAATCACAACCAGTGTGTCATATTTGATGGGGGCTCTTGTAGGGGTGGGATCATCTGAGGAGCGGAATCTTTTCTGGCTATCATGAACCCCATCCCCCTTGCGACCCAACCATAGCAAACGGTGCAGGTCACCAGAATGTGGGCCCCACATATACATTCCATTTGGGTATGCCAGTGCTCGATCACACATCATATATTTCCATTTTTTAGATGTGTGGCCGTCCTTGTTTTTCTGTACATGTGGGCTAATGAAGGGAACTATTTCATGCTTTAGTTGGGAGGCTGGGCAGCTACTGTCAAGGAAGCTGATGCTTAGCCTTGTAGCAGATTTCCAGCAGAACAAGCCATTGGTCTTGAACCCAAAGTTTGTGGATGGACTCAAAAGCATAGTTTTGGACTCCAGCTTGGATAAAGTAACAATTAGGCATCTCTAAAATGTTGCCTTTTCTCCCCAATCTCATCTGCAATCTATAATGAAGGCTTAATCAGTTGTAATTGATCTACATTTCTCAGGAATTTATTGCCAAGGCAATTACTTTACCCGGGGAGGGGGAGATCATGGACATGATGGAAGTTGCGGATCCCGATGCGGTTCATGCTGTCCGTGGTTTCATAAAAAACAAGCTCGCCCTTCAACTGAAAGCAGAATTTCTCAGCACGGTATTGCATCTGCTTTTGTAGCCATGCTGATGGGTTATTGTAAATAAAGATTGTTTCACCAACTGGCAATATCTTCTTGCTCAGTGTAGAAGGTGAACTTTTTATTAGAGAGGAATCATGGGGTCATGTGCATCAACAAATTTATGGTTGTTGAGTCTTCCAGTCCCATACATTTTGCAGCCATGGTTTGGTGATCCAGACCGTTGGTCTTATTGGCCCCACCTTGGATGATTGATACCCCCAAACCTTGCAGAATGGAACATCCTAAGCCTTTGAGTACCAGCGAACGAACAAATGGTTTAGAAAAAAGGGCCACAACAAGGTATTCAAAATCGGTTACGTATTGGTCATTACGTAACGGTAACAATCATAACCGTTACGCATTATGGAGTCGAAACAGCCGTTATAGGAAAAACAGGCCGTAAAGGCCCTATAATGGTCCTATAACGGTCTTGTAACGGTCATGTAACAGTTTTTTCAAAAAATAAAAAGGGCCGTAATGGCCGATACGGGGGCTGTAACACCTGTTACGGGTTGTATCATAATGGTAACGGTGGTGGACGTTATGGCCACCGTTGCCATTTTTGGGACACCTTGGGCCACGGTCTACATTCAAGGATGAAAGCCAAAAATACAGATGGGTTATGGTCTTTGAATCTGGGAGTGGAATTGTATCAGCCTTGACCCCAGAATATTTAGTGCTTGTTTGGATTTAGACGAAGCTGTGTCGTGACTTGCAACCCATAACATGCTGTCAAGGCTAGCTGGTCATGGACATGCTGTTGCTGACTTGTTGTTCTGTCCTTTGTTTGTCAAAAATCCTGGAACATGGACATGATGATTTGTGGCATGTGGGGAAATTAAAGATTGGTTGGTGGTGGCACACTTAAACGTGTGCATGTGCACATTGATACATGTGCCACATTTTTCGTGTGCTTGCAGATTGATGGTGGCTTGCACATGCAGCACATTAAAACATGTCTCTCATGTGCACGGATAAATATGAACCTCACTGAAACTATAAAGTGCCATTGACAAGTAGTTTCACTCCACAAGAGACACCGAATCTATGGCTGCATTGTTACCCATGCACAAGGGGGTTGACAAACCTTGGACATGTACAGTTGTCCATGACTACCAGTTGGGACATAGCTTTGTCCAAATCCAGACAGCCTCTCATAGTATCCTTGATGGCTTTGGTTGTACCAGTGAATTTCAACTTGCAGTCCTATATTTCAGCTCAAGAACAACAGAAGCTCGGAACCATATAATTTTGACCACCCTAGCATGGCAAGGCGTGCTCTCAAGAATATTGCTCTTGGTATGTCTTTCTGTAACTTGTACATGGAAGATATAGAGTATGATGGCGGATTATGATTGTTCTTCTCTCCCCCCTTGTGTATAGCCTATGTTGCTCTTTTGGAAGAACCAGAGATCACCGAACTCGCGTTGCATGAGTACCAATCTGCAACAAATATGACTGAACAGTTCGCAGCTCTGGTGGCCATATCTCAAAATCCTGGTAAAGTCCGTGATGAAGTTTTGTCTGACTTCTACAAGAAGTGGGAGCATGACTCTCTGGTGAGTCTTAAAACCCAATAAACAGCTCATGTTTCTTTTTGTAAATCTCCTTCTCCATTCTTTTCAAGAAGCTTATGTGTTTTGAAAAGAGTATGGAATCTATTGATGACATGACTATTAGGGAAAGATCTTTAAATCCATTGCTTGTTTTTTCTATTGACACTCTTTTACAGAAAGAATCAATTGCTCTTAGAGCACTACAGATTATCGTGCTCCTAGTTGCACAGGGTCATGCGGATAGTCCAATTAAAAGTTTGGACTGTCCATTGGTCATTTTTCATGGGCCACCGAGCAAAACCCATATATGCCGGATGACTCAAATGATCTGATCAATATCCTCTAGAATGGATTACATATTTTTTGAGAAGATCTCAAGTCCAACCAGTTGGACTAGAAGTTACAGTCCACCTAGTGGATAACATCCAACCTTTTGTGTGTACGACATCCAACCCGTTCAATAGGTTGTCCCTATCACATGGATTACCTTATGCAAAAATCAGCGATATCCACTCATCGAATGGACCACACTTGAATTTTTCTATTTTCAATGGCTACAAATGTTTTATTTATTTATTTTTTGTTTTAATGATATGGTCCACCTGATGTGTAGATAGGGCTGATTTTTGCAGTAGGCGTTCCTCATGGTGGGGCCAACCCATTGGAAGGGTTGGATGTCACATGCACTTAATAGGTTAGGAGTTATGCGCTGGTGGATCATACCTTGTGGTCCAACCAGTTGGACTTGAGACCTATCTATATATATATATATAATTCTTTTTCTTTTTAAATAGGTCCAGCAAACAATTTGAACCACAAACTGTTTTTGGTTTCAAAGAATCGTGTTGATCAGATGTTCCTAATCATCTTATCAATGGCTTGGAAAACAGATGGCTATAAAATGTACATTCAGTTGGCAGATGCAAATAATCAGCTAGCCAGTGTCGTATTTGCATATGTCCAATGAAGTGTGGGCTGGTTCTAATGAGTAGCCTTGATAGATCATTTGGACTCTCCCTGTGAAAGTAGGATTCCGTAACTGATAGCACTTGGGAGCGTTGGGTCATTAGACTATTCAATTGATTTTGACTTTTGTAATGCGGGAGCCCCATTTTTATGAAATTATTGTCTGTCAGGCACAATGTGGTTTTTAGGACAGCATTTTCCCCCCTTTTATTCTCGGTACCATTTATTCATCTATTATATAGTTTTAATGTATATCTTTAAAAAAAAAAAAAAAAAAAACAGTTTTCTATATTTCACAAGTAAATATTACAAAAACTCATAGATAGGCAATTTAATATCTTTCAATCTGGTCATACCATTCTGGGGTTCCACCTCTCTCTCTCTCTCTCTCTTGTTGTATGTTGCTTTTATGTTTTATCACGTTCTTGGTTGTTGTGGTTATGGCTGCAATTGAAAAGCATGAGCAAGCAAAGCTTTTGTACAGTGCTCATAACAATATTTTGTTTTGTTCTTTTTGCTCAGGTTATAAATAAGTGGTTTGCTCTTCAAGCAATGTCAGACATTCCTGGAAATGTTGAGAACATCAGGAACCTACTGAAGCATCCAGCTTTTGACATGCGTAATCCAAACAAGGTGATCAATATAAGGCCCATGTTCTCTTTCCCTGTTATGAGCATATTGATTACATACAGTTCTTGCAGCGGCTGAAATCATGGTAATTGTGCACTGTTGTGTGGGCAACTATATGTATTCTTCTGTGAGGAATGGTTAGTTGCAGACGTGCTTCTGCAAGTGCCAAACACAAGCACCTGCACACATGTCAAAGTGGCACAGGCGTGAGATCCAGACCATTCATCAAGTGGGCCTCTTGGTGACTGTGACCTAGCCCCAAAATCAGGATGAAGATTCCAAGTATCAGAGTATTGTATTGTATATTGGAACTCATAGGAATATTCACCATGCAACTCAATTTAAACCGTCTGGATCATCCACTTCAGATTTTTCATAAGCCAAAAAATTACATTAAAATGTTTTCCTAACGGGCTTGTGAAAATCTAATGATCAGGTGGGATTCTAACTGCAGATTATGGGGGCCACCCAAATTAGTTGGCTGATTTTTGTATATGGCCATGTTTATGGTGGGAACTACCTTATGATTACTTGGATGTCCTACACATTTGCAACTAACTTGTCATTGGGTATCTGGATCCATGGATGGCCAAAGGATCCAGCCCGATTTTCATAGTCATTTTATTGATTTTTTTCCCTCATTATGCATCAGGTCTACTCACTCATCGGAGGATTTTGTGGATCTCCTGTGAATTTCCATGCAAAGGATGGGTCAGGCTACAAATTCTTAGGGGAAATGGTGTTGCAGCTTGATAAAATAAACCCTCAGGTGCGCTTGCAGTGAAGAGCCCTTGTGAATTCTGCAGCCTATGGTTAAGCTTGTCACCCTTTTTGATGAATCTATTTGATCCTAGGACTGAGTATTCTATACCTGTGTCCTTTGTACTGTTTGGGCCCTTGATTTGATGATTGAAACTGTAGATGTGATGGATGCCACAGTGGATGGACTGTGGTCCAAAAATCTCAATGACAGGATAATCCAACTTCGGTGATTGAAGCTCTAGATAGAATTGATGACACAACGGATGGGCTAGGGCCCAAAAATCTCTACAATGGGATAATCCTAACCCTTCCATTGGTGCTTGCATTAGACGGTTTGGATGAGAAACACATCATCAAGGGTTTATATCTAAGAAGTCATGAGATTTGATTGATTAAGGTCTCCCAATCTGGGAAAATCGTGGGTCATGTTCCATCCATTGTGGCTTCCTCAGATCAACAATCTGGATGATTGAATCATGGCTTCTCCTGGACAACTGAAAACCTGAGGACATTTTGTATTCATATTCTTGGGTTTAGCATCATATATTTCCTATTATTTGATAGTTGTTTTTCTTTTTTGGTTTTCCTTTCGCTGCATGGGTTGCAGGTGGCCTCCCGCATGGTGTCTGCCTTCTCGAGATGGAAGCGTTATGATTTGACCAGACAAGCTCTTGCTAAGGTTACACTCTGCTCCAATCTCTCCCTTTTCCTTTTCCTCATTTGCTCATTACCATTTGCATGGACCTTGGTTGGGTGCCTTTCTTTTTGTTTGTTTCCATTCCTGTTTGTCTTAATTACTTGATTGTGTGTTTCAAGCAATCTTCTAAAACTGAAATTGGATCATAAATCAAATCGGTTCACGAATTGAACCTTCAGATGAATTATTTTTTTCAAAATGTATTAGAACAGTGAAAAAGTAGCATGGGAAATTGGAAAAAAATAATGAAGTCTGATATTCATTGGTAATCTATTTTCCCATCCGTTATTGTTCATTTCATATAAACTAAAGAACTTAGTATATGATAGAGATGCACTCTAGTGGCACTGTTACAATCATAAGCTCTTGTGCTACTGGACAGAAGTAGTGCCCACGTGATGTATTCAGGACAGCCAATCCGTTCATTAGATGTGTGACATGAAGTGAACCCTTGGCACCCAAAATTCATCTTGATCTGAAAATCAGGCGGGGACATGAAACAAAGAAGTTGAGAGTGGATGTCTATCTTTGATTTGAAATTTTGAATAAGGGGCCTGTTAGAGTATTGAAAATGCAGTGGAATTAAAATTTTAAAAAAGGTCCAGATTATAATTAACTTAATTTTATGGATCCTATTTAGATATCATCAAGTTTCCACAAATAATAAAAAACATGATCAAAGGTTAGGATTTTCCTAAATATTGTTGCTGTCCAATATCCAATATCGCCAAGAAGGCTCTCTCCCATATCTATCCTAGACGATGAGAGAAGGAGAACCAACAGGCTGCTCCCTAGAGCAGGGCTAGGGCAGTGCACAAGCCGTGGAAAGGTGGACCACCAAGTGTGGATGTAGAGAGGAGAGAGGAGATAGTCCAAACTCAAGTTCCCAAGGACAACAGAGGAAACCCTCTCCTTTAATCCAACGGGTGAAATCAGATGGCTAAGCTCATCTAATCATCATCATTATCATCTAAGCCTTATCCCAACTAATTGGTGTCAGCTACGCAAATCCTGTTCCACCATTCCACTCTATGAAAGTCCATAACCACACTGTAGCATGAAAGCTTGGAATGTCATATTGTCAGGATTCATTATGAAAGTAACAGCTTCCGGCAGAAGTTTCACTCGGGTTGCCAACTGATGCAGCCTCCTTTAGCTGGGTTGGGACCGGCACTATGAGCACAGAATTGCCACAGGCATTACTAATGTAATGGTCTATTACTAAGCTTGTCTGGGAATGCCAGACTTCAATCATTCAAAGATCCACCCTTTTCTTGTATTAGCAACTTGACATAAAGATCATTGTTGCAGGCACAACTGGAGATGATAGTATACTCAAACGGTCTGTCTGAGAACGTTTATGAGATCGCCTCAAAGAGCTTGTCTGCATGAAGCATGAGGTGGGCCGCTTCAAGTCACATAGAAATATACAGAATGCAGTGTATACCGCACCGCAGGTTGGGTAAGTAATAATAACTCACTTTTTTTTTTTTTTTTTCCTTTTTAATATGTATAATTAAAATAGAGGTTTTGCAGTTTAATATTTCATGGATTTGTGTACTTATGTGTTGAAGATGGGATGCTAGAAATGCTTAATAAAACTATTTTAAAATCCATGTTGGTTCTTATTGATAGGTGCTGCTTTGTTTATGGGGTCAAGTGGGCCCACTTATGATCAATAAAGGCTACTGTTGGGTAGGAGGATTTTGATGTAGAATGCCGGTCGCCCAAAAATAACCATGATGGGATGATCGCAGCCGTATGGTTGGGGGCAACTGAAATGGGCTAAGAGTAAAAGATGGCCTTACTGCTGATTTTGAAGGGCCTTATTGGAATGGATGTGATCATCCGATTAGGGTGACGGTGGGGCCATGTGCAATTCGTGGTGGACCCTACTTATCAAACTATCCACCTTGATCATAGGTGGCCCACATACCAATTTGGTAGGTGAATTCTATCAAAGTAGCTGTACAAAACATGGGTGTGTATATCACAAACACAAACGCACCCTTACTGTCAGGTAATGCATTTGGCCAGTTTGGATTTCCAAACCAAGCCATGGATATGGTTTAAACCAAGAGAGCCAGCATCCAGAGATGAGTCTGTGAATGTGGACGGTCTGGATTGCCATACAACTTTGCATGTGTACGGTTGAAAACAAGTGGCCCACCATCTGCATCTGAGTCAGCGTAGATAATATGCACTGTTGAATCAGCAATGTGGACGGTTCGGATGCTGTACAATTATGCCATTTAACTTAGCATGCCATCCACAATCAGAGTTAGCGATTTGGATGATCTAGATTGCTGTACATGATACAACCAAGCTATGTGTAAACCAAGTGTTCCACCATCCACAGCTGAGTCATTGGTTTGGATGGTTTGGATTGACGCACAAGTCTACCCGTGTGAAGAGTTAGATGTGTAGTACAGTACGTTATAGTGCTATCTGTTCGCTTGGACAGTCCAATAAACGGATCTGAACGGTCCACTGAGTTTATAACACATTTCATTGGATACCATACTGAAATCACAATGGACGGTCCAATCCAATCTTGGTTTGTCCTTATTTTCTTCAGCCGTCCTTCATCCAGGCCATGGATGGGATGGTTGCAATTGCCTGAGAAAATTCTTTAGAATCATAAGCAGTCGATGGTGGTACGCGTTAATTGATCTTGACCGTCCCATTCAAGGCTGTTGATCAAATGGTTCATATTTGACACTTTAGTGTGGTGTTTAGTGTAGATGATGAAATGTGTGTTGGATCAAATCAACGGTTCAGATCAATGGATTGGATTGTCTAGGATCACTGTTACTTGTAGTGATCTGGGAGCACCAGGTTGGATTTGAGCATTTCTCTACATGTTGATTTGAGTGGGGAAGTCGAAAATGATTGGATGTAAAGGCTTAGATCAGATCTTTGTCAGTTTTATGATGATGCCATGATTCATATCAAAATTGAACGGTTGGATAGGTTAATAAGTTTAATAGGTTCATAATATGTAGGGTCGGATGACTAGAAGGATGTATATGTGCATGTACTTGTGAGCGAGTCGTTAATCTTAACGGTTAGATAAGCTAATACACAGGTGACATATGAGACGCAAGGATTAAATATGTGTGTGTGTGGATGTGATGATTCTAAAGTTGGTTTGCCATGATCGGATGATGAGAGATGGATATGCATGTGAGTGAATGCCATGATCCTGAAATTGGTTTGCTATCATTGGACGGTCTGAAAGTGAAGTAGATTTGTAGGGTGTCTTCATCTGATGATGAGTAATTAATTCAATGATTGATTTGATGGATTATGTGTGATACAATGGGTCTCGAAGATCATTGCGAGGTGTATGAGGGTTTGAAAGTGTGTAGATATGTAGAGTCTAATTGTCATTTTTTAATTAGTGATGATTTAAATCGGGACCTACATTAGGATATGCACTTGTGTATTTACAGAGTGTGGAATTTTTAAGGGTATTACAATAGGAGTCGAGAATAAGTGTGTTTTAATTGATTTGTGACTTTAAGATATTTTGGACGAGCGATCAAGATTAAGCTAAATGGGCCATAGGCTTGCTAATCCGTTCGGTTGATTATTTTCGAGTTACAATGAGTTTTTTTTTTTATATCAGTCGTTTGGATGTTTAAGGCCTGGAGGTGACTTTATTGAGACAAAGCATGTTTTGGATTCTCAGAAGAGATCTTGACGATTTTAGACTTAATTAGGTTGGTAGAGGCCCTTCAACACGTCGATTTAGCTGGTCGGTTGTTTTCTGGGCTTGCCTAAGTGATACTCCCATTCAATTCATACGCATGACAGCATCGAGAGCTATACAAATACTTTTGATTGAAGCTTAATTGAAATTGAATAATAGTTTTTTAATCTCATTTTGAGTGAGTGTTTATGGGAGTCACCTTCAAATCTACCGCTCCTCATGTGGAGCCTAGCTTTGATATGGGCATCATTCATGTGGGACCCACCTTCAATGTGATTTGTCCATCATGCAGGGCCCACAAGGTGGATTAAACACATACATCCCGGTGGCCTCACAACTAGAGCCACGTCACGCCACAGGGATATATCTATGGCGGGTGCCACATGCAATCAACTTTAATTAACAACGCACCTACACACGACTGCATATGCTAACATGCTATGTAATGGATGGGATACTAATATGCCATGCATGTGATGCATTGTGAACTAATTATCTGGACTGGTGGGTGGTGGTGCACCAAGATATCTACATTGTGCCGGGCCATCCAACGCAATCCAATGATGTCCATGATACACCCGTTGTCATATAAAAGGCAACTTTAGGGTCCTTGTTATTGCCCCATCTGCAGACTAACGGGAGTTTCAACACAAGGTCCAGGGTTCAGGTACCCATAGGTAAAAGTGTATACATGTGAAAAATAAAATTATAATAGAAGATAATAAGTATAAAATTATATATATATATAGTGGAACGCTCACCTGCAAACCAGTTGGTACGTACGGACTTTTTTGAGAACCCATCATAGGTGATGTGGATCCAAAATCTGAACCGTTCATGTGAAGCAGCACCTCGTGAAACCCCCTAGGCCAAAGTTTTACTTTGATCTAAAACTTGATGGGCCATGAAAAATAAAAACAGTTTCCTCCCTTGATTTGCGTTTCTCTTTGCTATGGCCCACCAGAATTTTAAATTAGGGTAAAAATTTGTCACATGAGGTTTCATGGGATTCCGCATCACATGAACCGTTCAGATTAGACACCCATGACATGTGTGCAAAGGTGCGTACGTGCATAGGTGCACAGGGGAGCACGACTCTCTCTCTCTCTCTCTCTCTCTCTCTCTCTCTCTCTCTCTCTCTCTCTCTCTATATATATATATATATATATATATATATATATATATATATATATATATGGGAAAAGGTACTATACGCTCGACCCACGTTATTGGTTAGATGGTGAAGCAATTTTATAAGTAATCAAATAAAAATTTATGTGCGAGCCTTCCGTTGTTGGAAGATCATGTGCTAGAATTCTGTGTGGGACCCACTATATGATGTTTGTGATAAATCCAACCTGTCCATTTAATTTTCAAAATCATCTTAGGACATATGACCAAAAATGAGGAGGATCCAGAAATTAAATGGGACACATGAGAGGAAACAACGGAGATTTAGTGACCACCGGTGAAACAATCATATGGCTACAAAAGTTTTGTATTGGTTTATGTTCGTGGTGTTTTCATTTCATATCAGTGAAAGTAACCTTACAAATGGTTTTGATGGAATATCAACACCAAGGTCGAGCCTAGGAAAGTTTCAATGGTAAGCATTCCTTTCTGTCAGGTTTCATCTTGTATGGCTTACTTGAATTTTGGATCCTCCTCATTTTCGATATAATGTCCTAAAATGATATCTAAAAATGAATGGACGGGTTAGATTTTACACAAAGTTCATAATGGCCCTCACACAGAATCCTTTCGTGAATCTTCAAGGGAAAGGCTTGAGTAGGAAATCCGCTTCCTGGGTTTGCGTATTGGCTACTCCCCTGCCACACCGCTAATGACAGGTGGTCAGTGCTATATGGGCCCTATCATATTGTATGTGTTTCATCTATGATGTCTATATATTTTTCTAGATCATTTTATGGTTATGAGACCAAAAATGGGGTATATCCCAATCTCAAGTGGACCACATTATAGGAAACAGTGCTGAATGGGTGTCGATCATTAAATTTTTTTGGGGACCATAAAAGTTTTGAATCAAGTTGATCTTTCTTTTTTTCCTTCACATGAGTCCGCATGACCTAAACAATAGTTTAGATGTCAAATAAATAGTACCGTGAGTCTCATGATGATTTTAAGTGTGAGCATCACTCTTCCCACTTTTTTCTATGGTGGGGTCCACTAGAGCTTTTGATCTGCCTCATTCTTTGGATAATGCCAGAATACGATCTCTCAAAGTGGATGAACGGTGTGGATATAATACATACATCATGCTGGGACCCACAGAACTTGGTGATATGACTTGAGCTACTCAACCTCCCATGGTGGACCAATTATTATACCAAGCTTACTTTTGAACTCAAGTCTTAGAATGAGCTCAAAAAACGGATGAATAAGGTAGGTTTTTCTTAAACATCATGATAGGCCCACTTTAGTTTTAAGCGTCCTAACTTCGTATGAAAACCCATAGCGAAATGTGTCTCGAGAATTTAGGAGTAAAGTGCATCTTACGTCAGGATACGTTAGGAAGTTCCTACGCTAGAAACTTGGGTGGGGCCCAACGTGATGTTTTTAAGAAATCCACTCCATACATCCATTTTCTGAGCTCATTTTAGGACTTTAGACCAAAAGTGAGAAGGATCCTAGACTCAAGTGGGCTGCACTAGAGTAAAAGGTGAGTACGAAAATTCCTATCGTTGAAAACTTTTTGAAGTAGAATGTGATGTTTACATGACATCCGTACCATTAATAGCGTCATTCCTACTTAGATGAAATGAAAACACAAATATTAGGTAGATTCAAAACTTCTGTGGCCCACGAATATTCAAAACTTCAATACTCATATTTTAGGTCCACTTGAGTATTGGATACGGCTCATTTTCGGCCTATTATCTTAAAAACATCTCCAAAAGCAGATGGCTGGGTGAATTTCTCAAAAACATCACGTTGGCATTACCCAGTTTCCAGCGCAGGAACTTTCTGCGAAAGGCTTTAGCAGGAAATCCGTTTTCCATTCGGACTTTAACCTTTGTATCTGGAGTCATTTTCAGATGATCCAAACCGTTTATATCATGGGCCACGAATTGGATGGTGGAAATCCGCAAAAACTCTTAGACTGGAATATCTCTGTTAGCTTTAACGCACACCCACTGTCAGTTACCCCGACAACCAAGACATCTCCGTTAAAACTAGTTATCTTTCACTCAATCTACCTTTGAGGTATGGATCATGGTGTAGCTTAAAATTATCTTTGTTAAGGGTTTTATTTTATGAATGTGGAGCTCATGAATTAATGATCCAAGCCACTTATATTATAGGATTATTCATAACCAAGATTATTGTGGATGTGGGGCCATTATCTGGTGACTTAGACAGTAGATCCGCTAGCACCTCTATGAATGTGTGACGCTACAAAAATCTTCTCAATTGAAAGACAACAGCTATTGAATATCTAAAGCATGAGCCTATAAAAAAGGGAGGCCGTTGATGCACAGGACACATTTCCCAACGTGGCAGGATAGGTTAGACTAACCCAATGGGTCGATTAGATTTCACACGTATGTACGGCACATGTGTAGCGCGTACACGAGTTTTATTTCCACATGCCGAGTTTTTTTCTTTTAAAAAATCACAGCTCACCCCGTTTCAATTTTAAAACGTAAGGGTAATTATGTCATTTTACCCTTATTTGGGAGCTAATTTCTGCGGGGTACACGAAAGCTCAGATCGCGTCCCTTCCGCGCAGGGGGCCAGGGGCGCGGCTTCGGTGGATCCCCGGATCCACCAATGTGGGTGAGACTCCTGACTATGGGGCTCACAGTGATGTATTTGAATTCAATCCACACTGTCCAAAAATTTTTAAAGCTCATTTCTAGGTGCGATCACAAAATTGAAATATGTCCAAATTTTAGGTGGACCACACCAGAGGAAAAGTATTAATTGATTCCTCACCATTGAAAACCTTATAGAGTCCACTGAAATGTTTATTTTCTATAAATCCTGTTGATAAGGTCACCAAGACCAATACTAAGAGACCAAACAAATATCATCATCTTGATCCAAAGCTTTTGTGGCCCGTAAGAAGCTTCTAATAGTTAATTACTATTGTTTGCTGTAATCTACCTGATCTGATCTGCTTCATTTTTTGGATCATGCCCTAAAATGGGTTTTCAATATAGATGGACGGACTGGATGTAGTCACATACATTAATGTGGGCCCCAAAATCACGGGTCCCAACGACCTCGGTGGATCCCCGAATCCGCGCCGTCCGCGTAGGGTGTTTCTTCACGTGCGAGACCACGTGCCGTTTAATAACGGAATATTCGTTTCTTAGTGACGGAATAGTCCTTCCATATTGACAGAATATTCTCTTTTTGGCAACGGGGGTTAACTGCCATCAACCGGCAATGCCCGGTCAACATCGAAAGTTACGCTTTCGACTCCTACCACCTACGAGAAAGCGGACCTGCAGGTGACGGTGGATTCCCGTCCACGATATTCCACGGCGTTCGCTGCACGGATTTGGAAGTAATGCCACTTCGATTCTTCCCATGCGCGTAGATCAAACGCACTAAACGTTAGAAAAACGAAAATATCTACATGATCTTAAACGTTCGTTATGTTTTTCTCTTACGCTCATGTGTTAATTTGTAAAATACAGTCGAGAGATTTGATCGGGTGAGTGTTACTTTCATGAGTGAATATGGACCGTTCTATTCAGTTTCTTAATTGGGCATATCTTTGATCATTTTTGGACCACACGATAAATCTAACGGCCAGTATCTTCTATGTAAAATTCAACTCAGGGATCTTCCTTGCTTCATCGGCACCTCTTCTGCCTTCCCTTTTGGCGCTTGATGATTCAGCATCTGAGATTAGATGTTTTTAGGAAGGCTTATAGATATACCCTCGAATCCTTAAGAAAACTACGAAAGTACCCCTTATCTTTTCTTTTCCGGCTTCTCAAATCGACTAAACTCCCGTCCTCGCTTGGATTTGATTATTGTGGAGAACTGATCAGGTACGGACAACGATACCAGAACCTGTGGTACCGAAGAATCGTCCCCCGCGAGCATGCTACATTTTTACAAAATCTGTATCTTTAAAACGGTAGGTCCCACAAAAATTATAACTATTCTCCATAATCTCTGTGATACAATCATCAGTGGACCATACTTAAATATTAAGTTGGACCATCGACCATTGGTTCCAAAGATGTAATTAAATTGTTAAGCGGAGTGGATTTTAAATTTTTTTTTTTTATCCCAAGTGATCCTTATAGTGGGGCCTAGCATTTATGGTACCTATACATGTGGCATTTAGAAGGAAAAATGAGATAATACCGATGTTGTAATACCATCTCGTATGTGATCCGTTATCTACCTGAGCTTTTACGGCCAGACGCCGCTGTCACTGTACTCGACGGATTTACTTTCAACACGTTTTGGCACGTGAGCGGCCCTGGCCTCACCCAAGACGGTGCGGCCTTCCGGTGGACCTACGTGATGTATATTTAATATATCATGCAGGGCATTTAATGTTTTGATTAATGTAGTGTTTCGTTGAACATAAAAACAACTGCCAATTTTCAAATTGTGTTTAAAAATTATAGCGACTAGTAAGGTAGGGCCCACCTTGATGTTGTTTGTGAGTAATTCGCACTGCCATCTATTTTGTGAGATCATTTGAGGACATGCTACTAAAATTGAGCCAGATCTAAAACTTAAGTGGATCATATGAGAGGAAAGAGTCGGGAAGGAATTTCCTACCGTTGAAATCTTTTCAAGCTCTACATTTATATTTATATGTCATTCCAACCATTTGTAAGTTCATTCATGTGGGGATGAACTGACAACATAGAAACTTTATTTTGATACAAAACTTTTGTGGCCATATGAATATTTCAATTGTGGTTACTCAATGTTCATTGTTTTCTCTTGTGTGCCCTACTTAAGTTTTAAATCTACCTCATTTTTTGTCACTTACCCTAAAATGATCTTGTAAAATAGATGGATGGAGATGGATTCCTCACAAATAACAAGGTAGGCCTCACCTCCCTCATCCGCATAAGAACTTCATTACTCATGCTTTTAGGAAGAAATTTTGTAAATTTTGTAAATTCAAATTGAGGATACCTCTCTCTAGCCCTTCCTATTCCATGCACAAGATCCAATGTCAGAAACTAATAATGAGCCAAATATGGATGAATTAAGGGATTTAAAATTCCACCCCCCTTTATACCATGCACCAAACACCCCCATAGGGATTACCTTGATGCACGTGCCTTATGTTTGGATGCGTGGGTGGATCTTTAGATTGTGGATCCTTTACTTTGGGGCCTTCATGATATATATACACCTTACATCCATGCCATCCATTCCTTTTGATAGCTCATTATAGGGCATGATTCAAAAAGCAATTCAAAATCTCATATGGACCACACCGGAAGAAATAGTGATATTGAACCATTAAAAACTTTTTCTGGTTCACCAAAGTTTTGAATCAAGCTGATATGTGTGCCCTTTCATTCAAGTATTATTTGTGACAATATCAACAGGTTGGATGGCTAATAAGCATGCTAGTGGCCGCCGGAAGTTTTTAATGGTGGGTATTGGATCACTTGGCTGAGATTGGTTACTACACCCATCGGTGCCTAGCTAGACATTAACTGTCATATTAGGGGATCCGTGAAGCCTGGTGTGATGTTTATGTATTATTCATGCCATCCATCTAATTTGAAAGATTGTTTTAGACCATAAGCTCAAAGAGAGGCGTATCGAAAGCTCAAGTAGACCACATTATAGGAAGAAATGGGGATTTAATTCCTACAGTTGAAAACTTCTCAAGGACATAAGTTTTGGATTAAGTTGATATTTATGTTTTATCTTCGTAAATTCATATAGGTATGTGTAAACTTTTGAACAGGTTGGATGGAAAACAAATATCATGGTGGGCCTTAGGACGTTTTCAACAATAAGAATTCAATTCCTACTGCTTCCCGTGGTGTAGTTCAATGGAGAAGATACACTGTCATAATGGATGAACGGCAGGTATAAAACATATACATCATAGTGGGCCTAACGAATCCTTGAGAGGACAATCCAGCTTTAACTAGGTCATGGTAGGGTAGTACCCAATCCACACCCTCAATCACAATTGTTTCAGTGTTGTCCACCTAAGATTTAGATCAGCTTCATTTTTTGGATCACGTGTGAAATGAACTTTTGAATTGATGGCGTAGACGTGACTCACATGCATCATAGTGGGCCCATGGTGAAGGATCTACCCACCCTTATAAGCTGCACCAAACAGGGGTAGGCTATTTCTGTCAATAGCCGGCCATCTAATCAAATCTTGCCAAATACAAAGCGGGCCCATAGTCAGGGATCCACCCACTGACAGAAGCCATGTCTAGGGTTGTACACGAACCATTTTAGCTCGCTTGACTTCTCGAAAAAGCTCAATTTGACTTGGTTCGTAACTGAGTATGAGCCCAGTCAAGCTAATTTTTTGAGGTCAAAAAAATCTCGAACTAAGTTCAAGCTTGGCCGAGATCGACTTGATCCAAATCGAACCAGTTCGGTGACCCATTTACTTTGATATTGATGTTGCTCACCAAGTGTTTGACAAAATGACTCAATGAAGTGTCGACTGGTGGCAAGGAAGGTATGTATATGAAACAAATACTTTTTTTTATTGATTTTGATGTTTCTTATAAGATCTTTGATGAAATACCTTTGAAACCACTGTTGCTGTTTTACATACAATGAAAATTTGAAAGTGTAGTACATGTATTCATGAAAATGCTACACAAGCAAACTTGGCTCAAACTTGGCTTGAACTCACCTAAGCTACTGACCGGACCGAACCGAGCCGAGTTGGCTAGTCAAGCTAGAGGATTGAACTGAGCCGAGTTCGAGTTGGGGTCAGCTAGTGGCCAAGCTAAGTTGAGTTGTGCTAGGCTCAACTCAGACCGACTCATTTACACCTCTAGCCAGGCTCAACTCAGATTGACTCAGTTGTGCCAGATTATTTCTCCCAATAATCTACCATCTAATCAAATCTTGCCAAGTGGGGCCTAACATAGGTGGATCCATGTGAGTGGATTCATGACTATGAGGCTCACACCTGAATGTATGTGCCTTAAATTTGGGCACAAGTTCAGTGGATCTCCAGATTGTGCTTATGGGCCCACCGTGATACATGTGCATTACATCCACATAGTCCTTTCGTTTGGACAGCTCATTTTTGGGAATGATCCAAAAAATAAAGCAGATCTAAACCTCGAGTGGACCATATCACAAGAAGCAACGATGATTTACCATTAAAAATATTTGGGGCCTTATCAGAAGGTTGATGGTAAATAAGCATTCAGGTAGCCCCCCAAGAAGTTTTTCCATGGTTCACTTGAGATATGGATATGCTTCACTTTTGAGATCATGCCTTGAAATGAGCCATCAAAAAGGATGGACGGCATGGATCTAGGTATAGACATCAAAGTGGGCCCCACATTCATAGATACACCGATCCTAGATCCATCGAAGCCGCACCTACGGATACAAGACTATCACCCAATCAGATGCGGATTGCCTATTCTCCGTTGGCTCCAAAAGAAATTGATGCATGTGTCTACTTTTGTGGGCACCTCTTCTGCGTTTCCTTTTGGCGCTTGAATATTGAGCATTTAAGATTACTACTCTTTCTTTAGCAGGCTTACATATTTGCCCTTGAATTCTACATAAAACTACAAAAGTGACCCTTGTTGGCCCTTTTCCATTCTTTTGGTTTCTCTATTTGACTTGACTCCTACCCATGTGTTTGTTTTTCCGAGGAGACTGATCAGGTACATGCAACCGTACCAGAACTTGTGGTACTGAACAATCATCCCCCACTAACATAACATTTTTTAGAAAATCCGTACCTTGAAAACAATAGACCCCACACCAATTATACATGTATAATCATTCTGATCCGATCAACAGGTGGACCATATCTATATCTTAAGTCGGAACATCGATCATTGATTCCAACGGTGTAATTCACTTGTTAAGTGGATTTGCCTGATTTTTTTTCTCCCAGGTGATCGTCGTAGTGGGTCCTACCTTTTATGGTACATATGCGGTGTACGAGTGGCATTTTAGAAAGAAAAATGAGACAATAACGAAGTTGTAGTAACTTTCCGTGTGTGTTCCATTCTCTACTTGAGCTTTTACGGCCAGAGGCCGCTGTTGCTGGACTCGGCGGACTAACTTTCAACACGTTTGGCACGCGGATGGATTACGTGCGGCCTAGGACTTACACAATACGGTACATCCCTTTCATGGGTCCACATTGATGTATATTTTATATATCAATTCCGTCCATCCGATTTTCCATGTCATTTTAGAGATTAATAAAAATTGAAACGCTTCAAATCTCAGGAGGATCATACAATAGGAAACAGTGGTGATTCACATTTAATAATATCTTGCGGGCCACGAAAGTCTTGGACTGGTATTTTTTTACTTTTATATTGGTTTACGTGACCTAATAAACAGGTTGGATGGAAAATACACGTTTTGAAAACATTACAATGAGCTGTAGGATATTTTAAATAGTAGATTGTTCAATCATCTCTTTCCTATATAATGGTCCACCTTAGATTTTTGTCTATTTTATTTTTGTACTCATCACATAAAATGATCTTTCAAAGCGTATGGACGGCTTTGATATCAAATATATACATCTAGGTGGGCCATAATAAGGATCGCATGAACTAAGTATGGCTGAGTCGCACTTAATCTGTCCACGTTGGGCACATACTTTTCTTGACATGTGCCTGCTATCCAATATCATTTCTTAAAGAATCCGAAAATGCTTCCCAAGGAAAGAAAGTGAGCCACGTCATCATATACTGCATTTAATGCAGAAGTGGGAAACAGTAAGAAATCGGATTGCGTACTGAGTAATTGAGTACGTACAGCCTTATCATATCGTGTAAACTCAGTTGGCGGGCAGCCTATCTATTCTTATAAGGTTTTTTCATATAATTTAAAGGGTTGGACTTAAAATTGTAGCATTTTCAAAGAGTTGATCATGACATGAGAAATAGTTAGAATAATGATTTCCATCGTTGAAACCTTGTTAGGCCCCATCGTGACGTCTATTTTTCATCCAACCTGTTCGTAAGATCATATAAACTTGAATGAAGAAAATAACATTAAAATAAGATTGATCTAAAACTCCTATGGCCCTAAAGAATTTTTTAACGGTATATGTTCAATTTACACCTTTTCTTGTGGTGTGGTCTATTTTGAGAGTTGGATGTGCTTCATTCTTTTTAGCTCAAACCCTAAATTTATCCAATAAAATAAATGGATGGAGTGGATAAAATACATAAAGCATGATGAGCCTCATAGAGTTTAATTAGTATACTAAGGGTGTGTTTGGACAATTAAGAGGGATGAGATTAGATGAGATTATGATGGTTCTTGTGTCTACTGTTTGGGATGGCACCGCGCCCTTATAAACATCTTCGGTTTTTGAGATGGATTTCACCAATCCCGTGATGCAGGTTTTCACCACTATGTGGGGCCCACCAAGATATTAATGAGATACCGACTCCCTCCATCATTTTTACCAGACTACATTCAACTATGAACTTATTTTGAGGCAGATATAAAATAGTGAGTAGAGCACACTACAAGAAGCAGTCGAGATGTGGACCCATCTATTCGTGACGGTCCAAATGCACTGTTGTATATGCCATAGGCTATTGCAAACCTATGGGATCAACGGACAAACACTGGCACCACCATCATTACCTTAAAAACCATTTCATCCCTCCTAATCTCATAGGATCGATTTAGCCAAACACACCCTAAGCGTACTGAGTTACTCAGCTAGCAATCCACTTCTGTAGCATTAGCAATGACATATACCACTAATCATGTAGAAAAAATAGAATTATATGGCCGTTGTTTAGGTGGTTCTAAGTCAAAAACCACCATGATGATGCATGTGTCTTATATTTGGGTGCTTAGGTAGAGTCTTTATTGGGCCCACAATGATACGTGTGCTTTACACTTGTATGATTATCCATTTTGATAGCTCATTATAAGGCATGATCCCAACCGCTAAAGTAGACCAAAATCTAGGATGGGCCACATTATATGAAACTATGGTAATTGGCCATTAAAACTTCTTATAGCCCACAAAAGTTTGGATTAAGCTAATATTTCTGGGCCTTCCATTCAAGGGTGTAACCTTATCAAAGGGTGTAACCTTATCAACCGATTGGATGGAAAATAAGCATTTCGATTGCTCCTAAGAAGTTTTTAATGGTGGGGTGTTGAACACCTAAGATATAAATATATTTCATTTTTGAGATGGTGTCCTAAAATGAGCTTTTAAAATTGATTGATGGCATAGATGTAAGGTGCATGTATCATTAAGGGTCTCACAGTCAGTGATCCACCCAACAAAGCCTAGCCAAATAGCTTTTGTAAGTGGGTTATTTCTGTCATTGCCATTGGCCTCTCATCTAATAAAGTCTTTCTAAGTATAGCCGGCTTTGGTGGAGACAGGTGAGTGGATTCCTCACTATGGGGCCTACCTTGATGTGTTGGTGCATCCTCGTGGGGTTCACCACGACATATGTGCCTTAAATCCACGCAGTCCTTCATTGACATCTCATTTTCGGACAGACCTTGTTTCAACACTTGAGGTCTTGGTATCGATCTCTAGTGGGGGTGGCTAACATGATGTGTGTACGGACATGGATGTGCACTGACAACCTAACTCAAAAAAGAAAAAAAAAGAAAAAAAGAAAAAAAAAAGCTCATTTGCGGTGATGATAAAAAACCACCGTAGATTCAAATCATGGGTGGACCATACTACAAAAAAATAGTGGTGATTGAACATTAAAAGCTTCATATGAGCAATAATTTTTTTAGATCAAATTGATATTTTTATGATCCTTTATTCAGGTCTTTGTGGCCTTAACAATAGGTTCAATAGTAAATAAACATTTCGGTGGCCCCAATAAGTTTTTCGGTGACCCCAATAAGTTTTTTGATCCACTTGAAATCTGGATAACTTTTAGGATCATGCCCTGAAATGAGCGGTCCAAAGGATAGACGTTGTGAATGTAAGGTATAGATATCAATGTGGCCCCCACATTTAGGGATGTACCAATCTTGGATCCATCGCAGCAGTGTCCCTAGGTAACGGGGAACAGAACTAGCACCCAATCAGATGCGGATTGCGTATTCTTTGTGGGCTCCGAAATGACATACGTTTTGGGCGCCGATTGGGTACTGTTACTAATCCAGCAGGACAGAGATATATGCGGACGATCTGGTTATGAGATATATGGGGCCCACCTTGATGTATATATTTTATCCATGCCGTTCATCTATTTTAACGGATCATTTTAAACCAGGAGCTCAAAAAGAAGGTAGATTGAAGGCTCAGGTGTTCAATCTCAATCACCATTGTTTCTTATAGTATAGTCTACTAAGATTTTGATCTGCTTCTATAAAAATGGCTGGAATGGATCAAATACATTTTACATCATGGTGGGGCTCACGTATAACTGTCACACTATTCACCATGTCAGTGACGGTGTCCGTAGTCAACGTGTGCCTTGCTCGTTACAGTTATAATGGGAGAGATTTGATGGGATGGTACGCCACTTAATCTACTCGTTCTCTGTTGTGACCTCCCTAAGGTAGGCACTAACATAATATTTGTGTTATATCCATACCGTCCATTCATTTTGTGAGATCATTTTAGTACATGAACCCAAAGTTGAAGCAAAGCTAGACCTCAAGTAGACTACATTATAGAAAACAGTAGGGATTGAATGCCTACCCATGAAAACTTTTTGTGAGCTACAGAAGTTTCGGATGATTTTGTTCTTTTCCTTTATCTAAGTTTATGTGGCTCTGTGAACCGGTGGGATGGCAAATAAACATGAAGTTGGGCACTAGGAAAGTTTCAACCATGGGATGACTATCCCTACTATTTATATATAGTGCGGTCCACTTGAGGTGTAAATAAAACAAATAGATCAAGGTAGGGCTACGAGACTAGCCCCTATGAGACTATCTACTGGAGTGATGTCACCCAGTCTTGTAGGCTCTACCATGATGTATGTGTTGTATCCACATTGTTTATCTATTTGAAGAGATCATTCTAGGGCATAAGCAAAAGAATGAATAAGATCCAAAGATCGAGTATACCCTACCTTAGAAAACAGTGGGGCAAGTGACACCTATAGTTGAAACCTTCCTAAGTTCACTAAGATGTTTATTTGAGATCCAACTTGTTCCCATGTTAACACAGACATGAATGAAAGAAAAACACGAATATCCGTTTCATTGAAGACTTCCTAAGCATCTAAGGGCCTGTTTGGCCGGGCGAATCCCATGGGATTAGGAAGGATGGGATGGATTTTAAAGTAATGATGGTGGTGCTAGTGGATTGGTTTAAGATCCATGTGATTGCTATATCATACGACAAGTTCACTGGGCCTGTTTGGCACGCCCAGCACATCTCAGGATTTTACCTTCCAATCCGTCCAACCAAGGTATGGGATCAATTTTAAGGTAACGATAGTAATGTCAGTGGATTGTTTTAAGATCCATGGGATTGCTTATATCCCGAGATAAGTTCATCGGTCTGTTTGGCTCATCATGCATATCTCGGGAGGATATCGCAATCCCATCCCTTTTAATCCCATAGGATCCTTTGGCTGTATATGTAGATGATGGACAAATTTTTAAGGGTGGGTGTCACTCTCCTCACTTTTTTTCGGTGGGATCTACTTAAACTTTGTATCTAACTCATTCCGTGAAATAATCTCTCCAAATGAATAGACAGTATGAATACAACACATACATCTCGGTGAGTCACACAAAACTTGATGACGGCACTTCGGTAGCCAGTCTGCAGATCAACCCGGCAACCTGTGAGTAGCTAATCCACGTCCTTCTGATATAAAACACTTAGACCACTTGACCAAAAAACTTTCAAATATGCTATGCATTTCTGCCGTCTTGTCCTAGTTGGATACCACAGGCTATGCTCTATATTTTTGTACACTACCATCCAATCAAATCCTGTATATATGCATAGCTGAGTACAAACAGAAATAATACCTTATCCTAATTGGATACCACAAGCTGTACGCGAGGGCCAAAACTTGTGCTGATCAAAATCGTTCACCATCAATTTACTTAGCAGTAGTGTTCATACCCCATAACATTCAGTTTACTTAATAGTAGATGTTCATGCCCAAGAACATTTAATGTCGGACCATCTTAACCATCTATTTGTTTACATTAGATGGCTAGATCATCTGCTGGCCCATGAGATCAATGGTCCACCTATAATTCCTATATCAAATAACTGGCATGCATTATGCCTGCTGTATATGTAGATGATGGACAAATAGGTATTTATTTGATCAACTATATATAAAAATTAGGTGTATAAACCACCTCTATTCTTCAATGGTCCGTGTGCCTATTGACCATGATCACACGATCGGTGGGCCATATCTTATTTCACCGTTGCTTAATAATTATAAAATTAAGGTAATCCTAGCCGCTTGATCAACATCTCGTTGGTTGCCATTTAATTTGGATATGTGGCCACTTGTATAATGAACAAACTGATTTTGATTAAACTTGTGCAATTAAATTAGGTGATAAGCATATGTTACGTTTGACTCACATTAAAATGAACACTTGTGACCTTAGGCGTTGAACTAGCCAAATTAGGATCAAATCTATGAAGATTGGTCGACGGTTTGACTGTTCAACCACTAATTATTATAACGATCAAGCAATTTTAGAAAGTTATGGTTAATTATTTTGAATGAGATCTTCTTGCATTGAAGATAATGATTTTTCTATCAACGGTGATACCTTAGATCATATTTATTAATAAAGTAATAAAAAACGACATTAAAATAAAGGATTGACCCCCCAATTTTATTAATCAGACTACCAAAGTAGTACAATCGACGAAGGAAAGGAAATTCAGGCAAAAATATTACTTACGGTGGTCTTTACTAGAGAAAATCGTCGCGGCCTTTAATAGTGCTCTAGACTTGTATGATTGTGAGACGATTGTGGAAATACTAGGAGGTCGTAAGATGGTCGTGGCGTAAGGTTAACAGGATCCGCTTGAAGATATACCAAGTAAGAACTCAATAATCTAGTGATTCGACGACAGGGTTGTGAATATTTAAACTAACCTATGAGTTTACTATAACAAGGCTAAGTTATGAAACTAATGGCTCCATACTTGATGTAGCATGGCAGGGCAAAAGTGAGAATAATTAAGCTAAGAAGGTAAACTAATATGTGTCTATGGAAAACAAAATGGATAAACAATATAGAGTTGAAACAATATTAATTAATTTGTCTTGACAAGAGCCTTAAGCTTTTCTTCAAGTGTTGCTTGTACAATTTTCTAACAAGTCGTGGTCGCATGTAAGGCTATGTTACTTGTGCATGAGTAGGGGTGTTAATGGGCCAGGCTCAGGCTTAAAAAATCAAAATTTTAAATAAGGCTGGCTCAATGTCTTGGCCTAAAACAATTCAAAATTCGGGTCGATACCTATCTACAGCGGAGCCGTTTGCAAACAATTACATGGCTAAGATGGATTAGAAAAGTCCCGGTCAGCGACAAAAATAATCTGGACTGTCAGAACCTTAAAACGGGCATATCTTACAAATCAAAATGAGTTACCGGATGTGCCATATATCTTGCAACCCGAAATGAGTTATCAGATGTGCCATATATGATTTTGTGGTAAGACGAGTTACTTTTGCCACCCAACCCACTATGCCGGATAAATCCACGGAACTTCTTTAGACTCCTCGCAGATATGCCTCGAATATGAAAAATAAGAAAATAGAATAGTTATAAAAAATTTATAAATTGACTGATGATTGAAATAAATGAGCTTATAATCCTTTAAATAGGAATACTAAACATTGGAAGAAGTTTCATAATTAAACTACAACCAAAACTCTTAGAAACCGTGACTTACTATAAACATGGATTTCGACTGTCAATCTGTCGGAATCTTGTAAATTCGGTGTGGGCGACCTGGTGTGGTGGGTTAGGTGGCTACAGTAGCTCGTCCTGTTCCAAAATCATATATAACACGTCCGATGAATCATTCCGATTTGTGAGATATGCCTGTCTTAGAGTTCCATGGTTTAAATCACTTACATAGTTTTTATTTATTTATTTACATGCACGCACACACACCCCACACACTCAGGCAAGTGGAATTACCCGGGCCTTTTTGACCCATCTTAGCTATGAAATTATTTGCACTCTACTTTACATCACTATCCCATGCCCAGTCAGTTGACAACCCTGTGCATGAGTCTTTCGATTATTAAGCCGTCATATCATATGCATACGTGGAGTTTTTAAAGTGTTATGCCATTTCAGTTAATTTAATTCTATTTTCAGATGGCTTTTCACTGTTTATTTTCACTTTGTCATGGACTACCAGGAATCCAGCCCACTTCTATGAGAAATCTTCTTAAAACATTTTAAGATTTGTGCGCATCCATTAGCAGCGTGTTAGAGCAGAGATAACTGCCTTTGCGAGATCTGGCTCTGTGTAATGCTCTTAGCGCCCGGCTCTTTTCACGTGTCATAGATGGATTCTAGACTACGTCAGGTGTAAACAGCCTCCTTAGATCTCATGGATAAATCATGGTGGTCCAAACTGTTGCTATGATCGGCCTCACCTTGGATTGGGGGAACCCAATCAATACCTTGATAGGAAGAGTATTATTATTATTATTATTATTTTTTAAGAGACGCATTTATACATATGCACACGTACACATTCACACGTGTGATTTCACCGGGTACTAGAATCCATGAGTAAGGAACCACTCTTGATGGGAAGATCATTAAGGATCGTTAGCGTGTCTTCGAGCGTTCAATCGGAGAGAATTCCAACATCCGAGTGACTTCAGATCAACGGTTTGGATCACCGATCCATGGCCATCAATATAGAGAATCTAATGCGTTGGCAAATAATATATCTGTGGATGTACCGGACGGTAGCGGAATGCCTGCGGAAACCTTTCCCCCGAACTTCCCGGGACGGCAATCTAGGCGGGGCCCACCGTTATGTTCGTGAGAAATCCACCCCGTCCATCCTTTTTAAAGATAATTTTAGACATAAACCGAAAAATTACGTAAATCCAAAACATAAGTGGGCCACATAAAAGATAATTGACGTCCACCGTTGAAATATTCTTGGGGCCACTCACGTTTTACTGTCATGCGGCCTACTTGAGTTTTGGATTTGAAATTATTTTGGAGCCCACATCCAAAAATGATGTGGTAGAAGGTATGGACGAAGTGGATTTTCCACGAACATCACCGTGGGCCCCACCTAGCTTTCGGTCGCAGGAAGTTCCCGCGGATCCGCGTCGTACAGAACCCGTGACGATGCTCGGGAGGATCATATTTTTCTTGTAGTCCTTCGGACTACTGAATAATTTTTCTCAAGGGCAATGCGGCCATTTTCTACGAAAGTTCTCCCCTAATCGCGACCTACAGAAAACTTCTCGAAGGTCCTACGCGGTTCGATCTGGTCCTCGTGGAATTACCTAATACGCGGCTACGGGCGAATTGTAAGTTCTGAATAGTAGGGCCCATGCTTCGATAATCCAGACCATTGCCATGGTCTGATTCACTGTTGATGGGGATTGTTCAAACAATCTCCTTCATTGGTTAATTCCAACCCTTTGATTTGTAACCTCCAAATAGACGGTTCATATCTGAAATACAACAACGGTCCACGTTAAAAGATGAAAATTTCCAGAGACCGTCCTGTTCTATATGAATTTTGGGGCATGATCTATTCACCGTAGAACGCAAAAGAGCAACGGTTTAGATTGCTGAAGGATGGGTCCCACTTGTCATAACAAAAAACCACTGTTTTCTAAGCAAAGCATCGGGTTGCGTATCCTTCAGAAAAACTTTGATACTCTGGCTGAATGCGATGGTTGATACTCGGGCACTAGGATTGTACAGGTGGCAGATATTAACTGAAACTGAACCGTAGAAACGGTGAATCCTCCACTTATAATGATCAATAAACATAAGTTTCACTATGTTACGACATGACCAGACAATCAGTGACATTTTTTAGACGGTTGATATAAAAAGCATCCAACAGTGGAAATTCATCCAGAAAATTATAAAAATCAGATTCTAAAAATCTTCACACTGTAATATTTTTGGATTATAATCTATCAACAATAATTCCTATCATATGAACAGTTCATTTGATTTATTGTATTCTAAATGTAGAACTGATGAGTGCCTGAGTATCAACTATCAGACTCTGTTGGAGTATAAAATAACTCCCAGCCAAAAAAGGATTCCTCCCTAATTGGCAAAACGGCCTGTAATTATCTCGAAATCAAGGGCATTCTGGAACAACCACCGACCAATCAAAACCAACAAAGAGAAAAACTCTGATACTCTGCTAGAGCGCGATGGATGATACGCAGGCTCTCACAATTGAACACGTGGCATGCAAATACTCTAAAATAAACTGTCCGGATCTCAATTTATATGTATCATAAACAAAGCGGATTGGTTGGAAATGGGCATTTATGGATGATCCAACGGACCTAATTCAAAAAACAAATGTCCATGAATCAGAGGTTAGGATTATTCAAACACTCTGTTTCTTTAGATTTTTTTACATATACGTAGTTCTAGACAATTTAGTCGGTTTAATTTTGGTTAAAGTGTTCAAAATGTACAATTTATGAGTGCATGTGTATCAAGTATCATACTCTTCCAGAGTATCAAATGACTTTTCAATCTATAAATACCTTAATCTCAGTATTCCAGGGCATTGTATTCCACTTCTTCAAGAAAACCCCCAAATCTCGTATCCCACTTTCCAGAAATGGCCCCACTTGAATTGAAGGTCACGATCTCCTCCGCCAAAGACCTCAAAAACGTCAACTGGCGCCACGGCAATCTCAAGCCGTACGCTGTGGTGTGGGTGGACCCCACAGCAAAGTGCTCCACCAGGGTCGACGATGATGGCGATACGTGCCCGGTCTGGGACGAGAAGCTGACGATCCCCCTCCCTGATCGATCGATCGACGACGCGACTCTCTACATCGACATCGTCCATTCCGGATCCCACGACGATACGAAGCCGCTGATCGGATCGGCACGGATCCCGCTTAGGGAGATCGTCGATGAGGTGGGCTACGGCGAGGAATGCTACCGAACGTTGAAGCTCAAGCGTCCGTCGGGTAGGCCGCATGGGAAATTAGAGGTGAGGATCGAGGTCCGTGAATTGCGGTACCGCGCTCCGCCTCCTTCGGCAGGCCAGTATGGCGTGCCGTACGGACAGGGATCGCGAGATTACTCTGCCTCGCGGGATTACTCTGCGCCGCGAGATTACTCAGCGCCGCCTCAGTACGGATACTCCCCGCCCTATGCGGCGCCCCCACAGTCAGGTTACTCGTATGGTGCGCCGTCGCCGTACGGGCAGCCTGCCTATGGGCAGCCAGCGTACGGTGCGGCACCTGCGTATGGGCAGGATACGTACGCCACAGCCCCGCCCCCCGAAAAGAGCAAGAGCAAGTTTGGGTTGGGGACTGGATTGGCGGTGGGTGCTGCTGCCGGGCTGCTTGGCGGCCTTGTAATTGCGGAGGGCGTGGATCACATGGAGAACAAGATCGCTGATGACGTGGCGGAGAGGTTGGAGGATAATCAGGCATATGATGATGGTGGATATGATGACGATTACTAACGTGCGCACCCCAAGTCCTCCTGTTTGTGGCTTTTTTTTAAAAAACGATCTTCTGTTTGGTTTTTTGAAGTTGTGGTAATGAGAGTCGCATTTGGTAATTTTAAACAGTGCACGCCCATCTAATCAATGGGCCACACCTAAATCTTATGCGAATTAGAGTGTTTTAATCGTTGCATCAGGACCGTTCATTTGTTTTATATCATGTGTGCTACTTTATTAAAAGCTCTGATGTAGATTGGATTCCTCTCCTTTGGATGGTAAAAAAAAATAAAAAATCATACTACTTCAGATCGTAAATGGTATATACACATGCATTTGGATGGTTGATAATTAGACACGCACGCAAGACTGATATCGTAACTGATTGGTGGACGTCTGATAGATGAAATGGTTAACGTCTGAGCTCCACAAGCAACTGTCCATCGATGAGCGGTTAGGATCATCTGATCAATCTGTAGTTAGGGTTATGACCTATTATTTGGACCGTTCAATTTGATCTGAATGGACGTTAAGTGCATGTGTATGGGACAATCAAACTCCATCAGAGTATCAGAGTTCACCTTTCGTGGGTGGATTCGATGGCCTAACGCACCCGGTGAGGGTTTATTCGGGGCCAGCCACTAGTAACGAACAACCAATTTCAAACATGCTTTGGGTGCCTGAGAAGTGGGACCTACTTTGATGTATGAAAAATGAAGCAGGTATAAGTTTCAGAAACAGTGGGTCATTGAATTCCATCATCAAGGGTCTGTTTGGCCAGCCGCATTAGATGATATTAGATGGGAATACCATCGGATAGATGGTGCTGGCGTGTTTGGAAGAACGCCGAATACTTGGATGAAAATTACTTTGAGTTTCGCACCTAAATCGCGGGATTTGGCTATCCGTCTCCTTATTTTTCAAATCCCACTCTGGAGTTACAACGGAAGGGTGGAGCCTCTACTTGTGGGTCCTAACATTATGCATATTTTGCATCCAAGCCGTCCATCCGATTTTCCACGCTAGTTTAGCCTTTGAAACCAAAAGTAAAGTCAATCCTCATATCAAGTGGGCTACACCGTGAGGTACAAGTAATGGAAAGCTCCAGCGTCAACAACGACTCTTTCGGTTGCATGCGTAGAGATTTGGAATGGGGGTTTTCACTCGTGGGATTCATCGTGAGGTATCTGTTAGATCCACACCATCTATCTCTTTATCCCAGTCAAAAATTAGTTCGATCCAACAATCAGTTAGACCACACTATAGGTGACGGTGGTTGAGAACACCTCACGTGAAAGCCTCTCTGGAGTTTCACCCACTGTTGAAACCTTCCTTAGGTCCAACATGATATTTATCTGCAGATCCCACCTGTACATAAGTTAACACAGAAACCAAAAAAAGGGAAAAAAACAAAGATCAGCATGATCGAAAACTTTTGTGGCCCTTGAAATTTTTTAATGGTGGGTATCACTCTCTCCACTGTTCTCTGTGGCGTGGTCCACTCGAGATTTAGATCGGACTCATTCTTTGGCTAATGTTCTAAAATGATCTTTGCAAATAGATGGTGGGTGTGGATATAAAACATACATCATGATGGGACCCACAGAACTTGACAACATCACTTACGTGGCATGTGCTGCGACTAACTGATTTGTAGCTAATCGACACATCGTAAATCCATGTGTTCCCAAACAAGAATACCTGATATCCTTGCCTTTCCAAATTCACTGCAAATCTACGACAACCACTGACAGTAGCCATGATGACATTATCTGTAATTCCATCCCATCTAATACAGGCTAATGCAACTGGCCAAATAGGCCCTAAAAACTTCCTACCTGGACCCACCACAGAAAGTAATGGGGATTGAATGTCTGCCATTGAAAACTTCTTGGTGGCTACAGAAGGTTTGAACAGCTGGTGTTTTTGTCATTACTGATTCCAGTGGTGTAGTCAACCTGAGCCTTCTATCTACCTCTTTTTTAGACTCATGCCTTAAAATGACATGTGAAAATGGATGGACGGTGTGGATAAAATGCATACGTTACGGTGGGCCCACAGCCATCCGTCTCTAGCTACTTCTTGGTGGTGGGTAAGGCGGGTTAAGTACCAGTTCCGCCTCCCCAAGTAAGCTCTTGCCCCGGACTCGCCTAACCGGCGCTGGAAAGACTCTTTCCAGGGGAAAAGTCCACCCAGGTTCATCTGACACGGGAGCGGATTAATCGACTATTATTTATGTGCTGTATATCTATGCCGTCCATCACTTTTTCCATGCTTATTTAAGACCATTTATCAAAATGGGAACACATCCAAATCTCAAGTGGACCACGCAGTAGGATTTGAATGCCTATCATTAAAAACTTCATAGGATGCACAAAAGTTTTGGATCTTCGTCAGGTCTGTAGGACCTTATCAACCGACGGCATGGATATACAGCACGTACATCAAGGTGGGCCCGACGGTCAGGGCAACATCCGCTACCGTGTGGACGTGGATTGCTTCCTACTCCGCCGGGACCGTAATTCGTCCGGGCAGGGCTTTATTAGGGCCACCGTGATGTAGTTGTTTTATCCACGCCGTTAATCGCTTTTATCAGTTCATTTTAAGTTATGAACCAAAAAATGAGGCAGGTACGGAGCTTAAGTGGACCACAAAGAGGGGATTTAACGTTCACCATTACAAACTTCTTGGGAGCTGGAGAAGTTTTGGATCAAACTGATTTTATGAATAGGTTGGAAGGTACAAAAACATCACGGTGGCCCTTAGAAAGGTTTCGACTGTGGGTGTCATTATCAATGCAGCTTCCTTCGGTTTGGTTTATTGGTTCTGTGGTCCTAATTCATTGATCTGAGAAAAGTGTTGAATGGCAAGGATAAAACACTTACATCACGGTGGGCCCCACATAGCCCTTCCCGGACGGATTACCATCCGGGCGGGGTAGGACGCAATCCGCGTCCCTACCGTGTTACTCCGTAACAACCTAATACGGAAGCATGATACCATGTTCATGCGCTTTTCGATCTTGCTATGGATGTGACATGGCCTAGAAAATAACACGGATTGGACATATCTCACCGTCCGTTTATGTCATCATTGGTTAGAGAGAAACATGGGTGATGGTCCAAATTCAACTAAAAATTTGGATGGTTAAGATCATCTGGATAGTTTATTTTTGGTCTACAGTGATGGATCAGCATTTTCAATGGTCTAGATTGATGCATATGCAAAGTGCGTTTGTTTATCCAAATGCCACTAGACCTTTCCTTTTCTGTTTTCTAGAAGATTGCTTTAAATGATATCAACATCCAGCCGATCATACACACGCGCGTCATTGATTATGGAAGGTAGGGCTGACTTCTGGATGATCCTAACCATCGATTAGGTGGGCCCTTATGCGGATGTACTGTAAGAAAAGAGTCCAGACTGGAATCTCGTCTCCATGTATTGTCAATATGAGCAGTTTTTGCACATTCTTCCAGACCGTCTGTCCAGACGCCGGGGATAAAGCATAAACCATATCCTCGGCCAAGGATCATACGCTGCCCTAGTCTTCTTCGAGAATTGGCATGGATGGTGCATGGTGGGCAAGGACGTTATGAGAAAGCTTTGATACTCTGGAGTGTGATGGATGATACGCATGCACTTAGAAATTGCATACTTACCATACAATTAATTTAAATTAAGCTGTCCAGATAGTTCCAAGCTTAGATGGATCATGACCCTAAACTTGGATCTTATTTGCAGATCCGGAATTGCATTGGTGGACATTTAATGGACGGTTGAAAATGAAACATGTCAGCGGTCGTGTTTCAAGAGGCGAGGATTGTTCAAACAAATATGATCTTGGGATTGTGAATCAGCCAGGTTCCCAGAGTTTAGTCGTTTAAATTGATTAAATATTCTACGTGTGCAATTTGTTAGTGCGTGCGCAGCAAGAGTCATACGCAGCCCGAGTATCATATAATTGATGCTCCGGCGTTGTGTGATGGTGATACACAGGCACTTCAAACGTTCAAACGTAGCTCGTAAGTAATTCAAATCAAACTGGCCAAATTCCGTCCTTGTTTGGATGTATCATGAATAAAAAATGACAATCATTTGATATTTTAAATTGACATCTGTTGATAATTTGAAATAAAAAAGTAGACCGTTGAATATTGATTTAGTATCATATACTCGTAAAAAACATAAAAAAATTCTGGGAGCCGGTGACTTCGATCCGAGCTTGGGTGGTGTGAAACACGTCCTCTCCCATACTCGCGTGTTCTCTCCCATACTCACGTGTGTGCGTGTTGTTGTCGATAGACATATGTAGGTGTTCAATCAGGTAAAAAAATAAATTTCTATTAGTTCTTTCCCGTAGGGCCTGTATGACGTATAACAATGTATTATATTGTATTCATGTATATGTTTGATAGAAATCATTACACATCCAAATCAATAGATGATAAATCGATGTTTGGATCGGAGTGCTTGTTCAGGCAAGTATACAAATGCATCCAATTAACAATGTTTAGATGCACCGTATTAGGGCTACGTAGTGTGTATATGTATTATATTGAGGCTGAATAGAGCTGGCTATTCCCATTGCCCGGCTTCTTAGGGTTGGTTATCAGTGCTATGTGCGCCCCTCAATGATGTCTTATGACCCATCCATGCCGTCCATCTATTTTACAGTTGTTAGATTGTGTGTGAATTAGGGCCACGTAGCCAATTGATGCCGTTCGAGAAGAGTGTTGGGACACATATAGGATCCATCATTAGTAACATTTTCAGGTTTGGGAAGGCGATACGATTCCAACCGTGCATCTACTAATTGTGGGACCCATCGTGATCTGACCCACTGTTTTGATCCGTACAAGCTTGAGTAAACCAACAGGTATGGTAGACCGTATAGACCCCGCCAACAAGGGGCTACTTGCACTCGAAGAGTCAGGTGCCACTTTTTTCTCGAATTGGCTCATACTTTCAGGGGAGATGCGTATCCCAGTAGAATCGGGAAGGTGGATATCAGTACTTGAACGATCTGCTTTCAAGCCTCCGATCTGATAAATGAAATCCAACTTCACCCCGATCCAACTCCCTGAGAATAGTATCGACTGTAGTAGGAATCTCATGATGGGGTTTTTCTCCTCAGTAGTAGTTGAAATTTCGGAGGGTTTCATCGCGCTGCTCGACCGACAGCCATGACTGGTCGTGGGAGGCGCTCAACCGGTCGTAGGTTCGAGCCCTGACACAACTCAAAGTCCAGCGAGTTGTTGCTAATTTCTCCGCGGTCTACGACCAGTCGTGGGTGAGCTACGACCAGTTGTAAGAGGCCAGGACCAGTCCTGAAATTTTTAGGACTAGTTGTAAGTTACGCAGTTTTTACGCGAAATTGCGAATTTGAGTCCTTTCGCAACAGGGATGCGGAAAAGAGTTTTCTAAAACTATAAAAAGAGGTTCCTAGGGTTTTCTAGGGATCATGTTGTGTGAAGAAAATCACAAAAGGGTTTTCTAAAGGGCTTAAGGTGTGAGAAAGAAAGAAATAAGAGAGAGAGGAAGCTTGTAAAAGGGAGCCGTCGTCTTAGTGCTTCTATATCCTCGTGATCGGTGAGATCTCTCTGTTTCTTTTATTCTCTTATTGTTTATCCGCTCTTACGTGAGTGACGAAGGTTGTAATGTTCTACTTCATAGTGGATTGTTGATCTGGACGAGGTCCCGTAGTTTTTACCTCTTTGAGGATTTTCCACGTAAAAATATCTTGTGTGGTGTGTGATTGTGCTTTGATTTATTTCATTGCTATTATTATCCCATAATTCTAGTTTGATTGAGAGGCTAGATCCTAAGGTTTTGTGCAAGGCCCCCAACAAAGTGGTATTAGAGCGCTAGGTTCATTGAACGGGTATGATTGGTTTGGAATTATGGAAGGTGGCTCATCAAGGATGATTAACCTCAATGGTTCTAACTGGACCATATGGAAGGCTAAGATGGAGGACTTGCTTTATTGTAAGGATCTATATTCTCCAATTTTAGGCATATCGGCAAAATCCAAGGATATGTTTGATGATGATTGGAAGAAGTTGGACCGGAAGGCGGTGGAGTTTATTAGACAATGACTGGATGATTCTGTATTCCACCATGTGTCTACGGAAACCTCAGCCGTTAGCCTATGACTGAAACTACAAGGGCTATATGAGAGGAAGACAGCCGATAATAAGATTTTTTTGATAAGGCGACTTGTGAATCTCAAGTTCAAGGATGGTGGTTCTGTGGCCGAGCACATGAATGAGGTCAGTAATATAGTGAACCAACTCTCCTTTATGAAGATGATCTGGATGATGAATTGCAGACTTTACTATTGCTTAGTTCATTGCCTGACAGTTGTGAGACATTGGTGGTGTTTCTAAGTAACTCCATGCCAGACGGAAAGATATCCATGGAACAGGTTACTAGTTCCCTTCAATGAAGAGACAAGGAGGAAGTCTCAGGGGTCTACTCAGCAAGAGACACTTGTGACACAGGAACGGGGGAGAGGAAAGAACAGGAAGGGCATGAAGGCCTGAGATAAATCAAGAGACAAGTCAAGTAACAGAAAAGATGTTGAATGCTCGAATTGTGGCAAGAAAGGCCACTATAAGCATGAATGTCGTAAGGCTAAAAACGACAAGAAAGAAAAATGAAAAGAGAAGGAAGATGAATTAGATTCTATTGCGGTCGCTTCAGATGACGACGTTGTTATTATTCTTTCCACAGATCATGATATTTGTCTCAAGGCTATTGGTCAGGACACTGACTGGGTGATTGACTCAGGAACTTCTTTTCACGTGACTCCACGCAGGGACTTCTTCACAAGCTACAAGTCAGGTGACTATGGGACTGTGAAGATGAGAAATTCTGGCGTATCGAATATCGTACGGGTTGGTGATATTTGTGTGAAGACTAATGTGGGTTGCACATTGGTTCTCAGGGATGTGAGACATATCCCAGACCTTCGCCTCAACTTCATGTCGACGAGAAGGTTGGATGATGATGACTATGAAAGCCGGTTTGCTGGTGGGCCCTGGAAGCTCATCAAGGGTTCATTGATCACAGCCAGAGGAAAGAAGTGTTTCACCTTGTACAAGGTAAGTGTCAATGTATGCAAGGTTGGGTTGAACGCAGCGGAAGATTCAGCTATAGACATATGGTACAGGCGTCTGGGCCACATGAGTGAAAAAGGGCTTCAGCTACTAGCGAGGAAGCGGCTCCTTCCAGACGTGATAGGTATACCTCTTAAAACCTGTCTTGATTGTTTATCAGGGAAACAGTATAGAGTTTCATTTGTTAAAACTGCTTCTCATATTATTAAAGTGCATGCATTAGATTTGATTTATTCTGATGTGTGTGGTCCTATGAGGACAAAAATCTTGGGTGGGGCATTATATTTTGTTACTTTTATAGATGATGCATATAGGAGGGTTTGCGTTTATACTTTAAAATTCAAGCACGAGGTCTTTGGTGTGTTTAAGTTGTTTCATGCTATGGTCAAGAGAGAGACAGGTAGATCATTGAAGTACATCCGCACTGACAATGGTAGTGAATACATTCGCGACTTTCATGAGTACTACAAGTCCTTGAATATATGACATGAACAGACGGTTCCCAAGACCCCCCAGCATAATGGTGTAGCTGAGCGAATGAATCGCACCATTGTTGAGAGAATCAGATGCATGATATCCCATGCGAAGTTGCCCAAGACGTTCTGGGGAGAACTAATGCACACGGCGGTGTATCTGATAAACAGGTCTCCATCAGCCCCATTGAATGGAGAAGTACCTGAGAAGGTGTGGACTGGAAAGGATCCATTGTACAGTCATCTCAGGGTGTTTGGATGTAGGGCATCCGTTTACGTACCGAAGGACGAGAAGTTCAAGCTCGATATGAAGATCAGGCAGTGTGTGTTCTTAGGGTACAGTGATAAAAAGTTCGGTTACAGATTGTGGGATCCGACCGAGAAGGAGCTCGTCAGGAGCAGAGATATGATTTTCTTTGAAGATCAGTGTATTGAAGACATTGATAAGCAAGAAAAGAACCAGCTTAGTTTAGGTAAGCTAGAGGACATGGATCCGATTATTCCTCTCGTGGTGCTTGATGATGGGGGAGTACAGCAAGGTGCAGAGGACGAGGGGGTTCCTACAGAAGATGGACCGGGGGAGTAGCCCCCACTTGATCCACCTGTTGAGCCACAGGTGAGGAGGTCATCTAGGGATAGACAGTCGTCCAAGAGGTACTCGCCGCATGAGTACATTATGCTGACTAATGGGGGAGAGCCAAAATAGTATTTTGAGGCCCTAGTCGATAAGCATAAGGAGGAGTGGTTGAAAGCTATGCAAGAGGAGATGAAATCCTTATATAAGAACCACACCTATGACATGGTGAAACTGCCTAAGGGTAAGAAAGCTTTGAGAAACAAGTGGGTGTTCAGAAAAAAGGTTGAGCAGAAGAATTCACAGACGAGGTTCAAGGCCAGACTTGTGATAAAAGGGTTTGGTCAGAGAAAAGGCATAGACTTTAAGGAGATATTCTCACCAGTGGTGAAGATGACATCCATACGGGTGTTGCTTGGGTTGGCAGCTATCATGGATCTAGAGATAGAGCAGTTGGACGTTAAAACTGCTTTTCTCCATGGTGACTTGGAAGAAGAGATCTACATGCACCAACCAGAGGGGTTCGAAGTCAAGGATAAGGAACATATGGTGTGTAGGCTGAGGAAGAGCTTGTATGGACTGAAACAAGCTCCACGGCAATGGTACAAGAAGTTCGATTCGTTCATATTACAACATGGGTATGACAGAACGGAGTCGGACCACTGTGTGTTCACGCGTAAGTTCTCAGATGGTGATTTCATAATTCTGCTGTTATACGTTGATGACATGCTCATCATGGAAAAAGACATCAAAAAGATCGACTGGCTGAACTAGGAGTTGGGCAAGTCTTTTACGATGAAAGACTTGGGCCTAGCTAAACAGATCCTAGGAATGGAGATAACCCGTGACAGAAGCAGCAGAAAACTTTGGCTGTCACAAGAACGATATATTGAGAAATTCTTAGAGCGGTTCAATATGAATACAGCGAAGCCGGTCAGTACTCCACTGGATGGTCACTTTAGATTGAACGACAGGCAGTGTTCTAAGACGAAGGCAGAGGTGGAAGAGATGCAGAAGATACCCTACGTATTAGTTGTAGGAAGTTTGATGTATGCTATGGTGTGTACACGCCTAGACATAGCATATGCGGTTAGTGTTGTCAGCCGGTATCTTGCCAATCCTGGTAAAGAGCATTGCACAGCGGTGAAGTGGATACTGCGGTATATAAGAGGCTCATCTAGGTTGAGCCTATGCTATGGTGACGGTAAACCAGTGTTAGAGGGTTACACAGATGCAAATATGGTAGGCGACATAAACTCCAGGAAGTCTACATCGAGGTTCATGTTTACGTTTGTAGGGGGAGCGGTTTCTTGACAGAGCAAGCTACAGAAAGTCGTAGCATTATCGACGACAGAGGCCGAGTACATTGCAGTCACAGAGGCATGTAAAGAGATGCTTTGGATGAAGAGGTTCCTAAAGGAACTTAACCTGAAGCAGGAGGAGCACGTGGTCTATTGCGATAGTCAGAGTGCTATACACTTGAGCAAGAATCCAAGTAAGCATTCCAAGTCGAAGCACATAGAGATTCGGTATCACTGGATCAAGGATACTTTGGAACAGAAGGTGTCACAGCTTGAGAAGGTCCACACGGACAATAATGGGTCAGACATGATGACCAAGGCTTTCCTTAAGGGTAAGTTTGAGGTTTGTAGAAATCTGGCTGGCTTGAAGAAGGTGAATTCCTCCTGAGTCGAAAAGGGAGAGATTTAATAGAGTTTTTCTCAGTTCAGAGGAGAGACGGTGCAGTGGTTGAAATTTTGGAGGGTTTCATCGCGTTGCTCGACCGGTCGTAGGTTCGAGCCCTGACACGACTCAAAGTCCAGCGAGTTGTTACTAATTTTTTTCGCGGTCTACGACCAGTCATGGGTGAGCTATGACCAGTCGTAGGAGGCTAGGACCAGTCCTAAAATTTTCAGGACTAGTCGTAGGTCACGCAGTTTTTACGCAAAATTACGGATTTGAGTCCTTTCGCAACAGGGATGCGGAAAAGAGTTTCCTAAAACTATAAAAAGGGATTCCTAGGGTTTTCTAGGGATCATGTTGTGTGAAGAAAAGTACAAGAGGATTTTCTAAAGGGCTTAAGGTGTGAGAAAGAAAGAAATAAGAGAGAGAAAGGAAGCTTGTGGAAGGGAGCCGTCGTCTCAGTGCTTTTACCTCGTGATTGGTGAGATCTCTCTACTTCTTTTATTATCTTATTGTTTATCCGCTCCTACATGAGTGACGAAGGTTGTAACGTTCTACTTCATAGTGGATTGTTGATCTGAATGAGGTCCCGTGGTTTTTACCTCTTTGAGGGTTTTTCACGTAAAAATCTCTTGTGTGGTATGTGATTGTGCTTTGATTTATTTCATTACTATTATTATCCCATAATTCTGGTTTGTTCGGGAAGCTAGATCCTAAGGTTTTGTGCAAGGCCCCCAACATCTCAAACATTCGAAAGAGAACCGGAGGAGCTAACTAGCCCCATATAATAGAAGACAGATGATTTGGAGCGATAAGGGAGTAGAAAGCTTTCGTCGTCCATAGATACAACTCCCTGTAAAAGAAAGAAGATTTCTCACGCCAATACTGCCTCATGAATAGACTGCACTGCACGATGCACTGGCGTCTGACTTTATAGTACCGTTGTTTGAAAGTTTTGATTCCGTGAGGTATTGGTGAGGTTCATACTCCACGGACTTTGTAACACCCGTATCCTAGACCGTACCGTACCGTAGGCTTCCGCGGTCCTTCCGGTTAAATTTTGACGACCCGCGATCTGTTATCGGTGTTTGCGCGCGATCTTAAGTCGTGTCCCGTATATTAGAATCGGCTCGACCTGAGACTTGTACTAATGCGGCCGCGCCGTCATCGCAGTTTTGATGCCGCGTCTTGCACACTAATGCGATATCCTGGCCAAGAAATGTGGACCCACGTTCAGTTCGAGAAAAATGCCGCATGTTGCAAAATTTGAGAGAATCCATCACATCAATCACCTCACTTGTCAAAAGTACACCCATTATTCAACCGCTTACCCTCCCCATTCCCAAGTACAAAAAGTAACTCCCAAAAGTCAACTTTCCTATCGCCTCACCATCCCTCTCTCTCCCATCACTTCTTTTACATCACTCTCTCTCATCTCTCTCTCATTTTTTTTTTCCTCCCAAGCAACTCTAAACGTCCAAGCCTCCCATGGAGAGGCTAGTGTGGCCCACCTTCCTATCTCCCATCTCCACCCTCCAATGATCATCTCCACCGTTGGTAAGCATCCCTCTGAGCTCTAGGATGCATTGATGGAGGAAGAGGTCCAAGAAGATCAAAGGTGGGTGCTTCTCTCTCTCTCTCTTCATTTTTTTTGTGTGATGTGTGGCCCACTTGGACGGACCCCACCTTGATGTATGTCTTATCCAAACCGTCCAAGTCATGTGGACCCTACCTTATGGTGGTGGAAACACACAAATATAAAATTGATTCAAATCAGGTGGGCCATGCTCATGTGGGACCCACCTCGATGAAATGTAGGCCACGTCCGTGTGGGACCCACCACTGTCTTTATCCATGCCATCCAACGTCCAAGGACGCTGGACGTGAGGGTGGCTAATGTGAAATGCATGCACTGACATGAGCGTGTACTAACAGCAATATATATATATATATATATATATATATATATATATATATATATATATATATATATATATATATATATATATATATATATATATATATATAGCTTTTTAAAGTTTGGGGTGAGCCACTCATGCAAGCCCCACCTTGATGCATGTACTTAATCCAAGCCGTCCATCCTCTTCCTTAGATCATTTTAGGCGTTGAGCCGAAAAATGAGACCGATTCAATTATCTGGCGGGCAGTGGCATTGAGAATGCTAGTATTTTCCGTTAAAACTTGAGAAAATGATTGCTGGGGTCCACAGGAAGCTTTGACCCACCTGAAACTTGGTTTGGACCCCTAATTGTATGAGACACATATAATGGACGGGGTAGATCTGGTTAATGTGGGTCCCACCTAGGAAAAATAAAATAAAATGCATTTGCTACCTTTACGTACAGAGGAGTCTGGACGTCCAAAACGTTAAAAAGGGTGGCCCCATTGGCCCCAGTTTTGGACCCTATCATAATGTATGTTCTACATCTATGCCGTTCATTTAATAGATCCCCTTTAATGATGCGTTAGCTCCAAAAATCAGCCATAAAAAGTTCTCAGATGGCCCACACCATCATCATTCATGTGATGGTATGCCAAACCATATAGAATCAAATGCTGGGGTCCACATGCAGCTTAGACCCACCTGAAACTCGGTTTGGACCATTAAATTGGTGGGACAGACACAATGAATGGGTTGGATTTTTCTAAGGCGGGCCCCACCTATCAAAAACCACGGGATTTCTCCTTTTTTTTAAAAAAAAAAGAAAGAAGAAGAAGGAAGTGCTACTGCGGCTGTCAGTGGGCAGGCAGACGGACAGACGGGCTGCCCCTCACGACCCAGCTGTGGGTCCCACCATGATGTGTTTCGTACATCAACATCGTCCATTGTGGGGCCTCCATTCTAAAATTTCCCTACCCCAAAAATCAGCCGTATATGGAACTCAAGTGGGCCATACCATATAAAATCATGGGAAGACATGCCTAAAACACATAAAATCATCTGGTGGGGCCTACCTAAAATTTGGGTGCGGCTGAAACTTGGTCTGAACCCTCAGCCAAGTGGGACACTCATAATGGGTGGGCTGGATTTGCGAACCACATTCCAGTGGGGCCCATTTTTTTCCTTGGTCCACGTAACCTTGTGAACAGGTTGGATGTCATACAAACAGCACGGTGGGTCCCAGGTCTGAGTGACCTCATGAATAGTTTGGATGATAAACAAACATCACCGTGGGCTCTAGGTCCACATGACCTTATGAACCGTTTGGGTGGCAAATAAACATTACTGTGGGCCCTGGCCAGATTGGATGTAAATAAACATTATGGTGGGCCCAGGCTGGGGGGGGAATAAACATCACTGTGGGCCCCCTGGCCGTGTGGCCTTATAAATAGGTTGGGTGACAAACGAATATTACAAAGGGCCCCATGGCCCTGTGACCCTATTAACGGGTTGTATGGAAAATAAGCATCACCGTGGGCCCCTGGCCAACGTAACCTTATGAATAGGTTATTTGGCAAATAAACATTACAGTGGGCCCCCTCCCTGATCGTGTGGCCCTATGAACAACATGGGTGGTAAATAAATATTGTGGTGGGCCCAAGGTCTATGTGACCTTATGAATAGATTGGATTGAAAATAAATATTACGGTGGGTCCTAGGTCCAGTGACCATATGAACAGGCTTGGATGGAAAATAAACATTTTTTTTAGTGGGCCCAAACCCATATGACCTTATCAACTGGTCGGGTGGAAAATAAACCTTATGATAGGCCCCACATGGGATCCACTGATGTATGTATTGTAATCCATATCCTCCATTACTATGGGACCCACAATAAGGTATGTTTTTCATCTATGCCGACCATCCTTTCCATCCCTATGGGACCCTCCATAATGCATGTGTTTCATCTAAATTGTACAACCATTTGGGGATTATTTTAAGGCCCACTTGGATGCATATTGGCTGATGTGATGTATTTAGGCCCATCTTGGCATGTATATAGGCCCAATGTTGAGGCCCACTTTGGTATATATGGGCTCATGTATGTAGGTCATCTTGATGTGTTTATTGGCCCATTGTTGGGGCCTACCTTGATATATATAAGCCCATGTTATGAGGCCCATTTGATGTATTTGTGGCCCATTGTTGAGGCCCACTTTGATATATATAAGGCCTATGTGATTAGGCCCATTTAATACACATAAAGCTTATGTGATTGGGCTCATTTTAATGCATTCTAAGGCCCATGGATGATAGCCCATTGCAAAGTACCTAGGATGCACCTGAGGTGTATATAAGGCCCATTGATGTGGCCCACTTGTTGTATTTGAAGCCCACGGGTAGCCCACCTGAGGTGTATATAAGGCCCATTGATGCGGCCCACTTGTTGTATTTGAGGCCCACGGGTGGCGGCCCACCATGATGTACTGGGGCCCATGGGTCGTGTCCCATTGAGATATATACTTGGCCCATACGTCGTGACCCATTGTGATGTATTTCTGACCCATTTAGTGAGGCCTATTTTGATATATGCCTGCTTATATGATGAGGCCTATTGAGATGTATTCCTTGCCCATATGATGCGGCCCCATAACGATGTGCACTAGGCCCATGTGTAGAGCCCACCTGTTATGTATATTGGGCCCATGTGCAGGGCCCATGTCCATATGATGCAGTACACCTGATGTATTCAAGGCCCAGATGCGTGGCCCATTTGATGCATAATGGACGCATATGTAGAGTCACATGTTATGTATTTGAGGCTCATGTGTAGGGCCCATCTGTGGTGTATATGAGGACCATAAGTCAGGCCATTGTGATGTGTTCGAGGTCCATGCGGTGCGGCCCATTGGTGTGGCCCATTTGATGTATATTAGGCCCTTGTGCCAGGCCGTGGAGCCCACTATGTGTTTGGTTCTATGTGGGCTACTCTTTGGGAGTAATGTTGGTTAAATGTCCACATTGATGGACAATGATGGATGGATGTTCACATTGTGACCTTCCCTTAAGCCTGATTAGGCCCATTTTCATCATTCTCTAGTGGGTTAACCCAAACAAATGGGCCCCATTGATAATGCTTGGACTATCATCGGTTGTCCATCTATGGACCCCGCCTTGCATCGATTATCAATTACCGATTCTGATTTGTCGTGTCCGATTGTTGATTCCGATTGTTGGGGCCCAATGTGATGTATATGTGGCCCGTATTTGAGGCCCGCTGTGATGTGTATTCAGCCTGTGTTTAAGGCCCATTGTGATGTATTTGAGGCCTATGGACAAGGCCCATTGTGATGTATTCATGGCCTATGGGTAAGGCCCATTGTGATGTATATTAGGCCCATGATGCATGGCCTATTTGACGTATTCGAGACCCATGTGCAGGGCCCACATGTCATGTATTTGAGGCCCATGAGTAGGGCCCACCTATTGCGTATATGTGGCCCTTGAGTATTGTCCAATGTGTCATATATTAGGCCTTTGTGTGAGGCCGTGGGCCCATTATATGTTTAATTCTATGCAGGCCATTCCTTGGTGGCAATGTTGGTTAAATGTCCACATTGTCAAGGCCGATTGTTGATACCGATTATGAGTATGTGACAACATAGCATCATGATACATGCCCATACGCATCATTTGCATGTTTGTTATGAGATGTGGTTAATCATTGCATATGTCATTGAACATGTTGATATGAGACTCCCTGATAGGCGGAGGTTATCTCACATGAGTGCAGAACATGCACAGGATTGATGCATGACTGGATTGTATGACTCATGCATCTTGCATTGTGTGTTATACGCCCTATCGACATCAGGGTCGTAGCCTCCACAAGCATATCGTGGATGGCCAGACGAGACACTGAAAATGTTTGGTTCTAGCATACGGGCGTCATAGATGTCCCTAGGTGAAAATTCTTAAACTCTCGTGGCCAGGAGATGACTCCAACGTCGAGACCGAGTGGATATATGAGAGCACGAGGGCCGTATACCAGTAGGCCGCGTCTCCCACTGTTTCGTGGTCGGTTGGAAAGGGGTGTGACCTTACCCGCCTGAGTAAGGGGGCAACTTCTAGGTTGAGTTTGACCAGCTTGAGGAATCGGTCTGCTATCGACGAGCCAAGCCCGATATTGGCAGGCGGATAGTGAGGTCTATTTCGCTCTCCCAGTTGTGCGTTCGGATAGAGACGACAAGCTGGCGTAGAGTGTAATAGATCCCGGTGATGATCTCAGAGATGAACCGTACTGATATGTGGACTTATTGAGCAGGAGTTGCATACTCATTCATTCACTCATTATCCACTCGGGCTGGTGGTGCGTAATTATTTGTTATATGTACCAGGATTTCGGTTGGGGCGCGTGAATAACCTGAGACCAGGGTTTACCACATTGAGTCTAACTATCCATATTTAGGTATGAGACTGGTTTGGATAGAAGTCCCTTGTGATGGACCCCATAGCATGCGATACTACGTACTATTATCCCGACTTCACACTCCAGCATGTTCATTCCAGTTGCACTGCATGTTGCATTATATCCGCGACATAGGGTACGACTGACGTTGTTTGTGTTACTCATCAGGGATGTATTATGCATTGCATCCTCTGCATCTGATATTTGGCTCTTTATGACATCTCATTCGCATAGTTGACTTCTATTGCGTATTCTAATATTGTATGACTTGTGCACTTGTCAGTATTTTCGCTTACTCTGTTATCATGTGATTTATGACTTTGTCAGTATTTCTATTTACTCTGATAATTCTTGATCTTGTCAGTATTTCTGTTTACACTGATAATTCATTATCTTATCAGTATTTCTGCTTATTCAGACATTATACGAATTATAGATTACCAGTATTTTCGGTTTGTATGATTATGACATTGTATTGAATACTTGACACTTACCTTATGCACACACTTACACCACCCTCTGAGCTTTCTGTAAGCTTATGCACAATAGATACGTGCAGGTGATGTTAGGTGGCAGCAATGTTGAGCTTGGAGCGTGCGGTGGTCGTCTGGAGCTTGATTTTCTATTTATATATTTTCCTTTCAGTATTGTACTCAAATGATTATATTAGTGGATATGTGATGCCGATGTTGTCGTTGTGAATTGGATAATCTTGTGGTTATGCTTATTACGAGTTAAATGTATATTTCAAAAAAAAAAAATCCTCCTTATAGGATCCCAGGATCGGAATCTGGCATATGAATGCTAGAAGTCGAGAATGGGGTACTATGGAAGCCGTCGGCATCGGATTCGGCGATCAGGATTCCTGTGAATCCGATTTTCCGGTTTGGGGCGTGACAGACTTCAACTCCAATTCAAACATTGTATATTGTAAATTTCCACATTTAATACAATACAATTCAATCCCGACCGTCAATCCAAACAAGCTCTTATCTTTTTCTAATTTTTTTTTTTTTTTTTTAGCCAAAAGCTTTTCTAGTTTTAGTTTGATTCTTTTCTTTCATGGCTTTACTTCAATAGCATCCATTGAAGGAGAGGAAAGAAATTTATTGAAGTTTGACGGATTTAATCGCACATTGTGAAAATCACAGATGAATGCAGCATTGGTTAAGAAATTTATGCAATTGCAGTATAAGGAAAAGAAAAGAAGCTCAAAAAAATAAAAGACAAGGTATTTAATGAAAAATTAATTAGCTATTGCAGGTTTTGTTCAACACAGCTGATCAAACCACCACTAAAGGTTTATATGACAGATTGTGACACTTGTGTGAATGAAAATTTATGTCATACAATGTTTTTTTTTTTTTTTTTTTTTTTTCGTATAACAATGGTAGAACTTCAAGGTGAAGGTAGGGTCTTCTTTAATGGACATATGAATGAGTTTAGGATCATAATTTTTAGATTGGATGTAGTCGATGTGAAAATTGACAATGAAGAAAAGATTACACTTATATTTTGTTCAATGTTGACGTATGTAATGGTTTGATGATGAATTTTAGCAACGGTGTATATCTTAATATAGAGTCAAATATTTCCATATTTTGGAGTTAGTGATGTCTGTGCTGATTGTGAAAGTATTATCTTATCTTTTTCACTAGTACGTTTCTTTTATAAATGATGTATATATTTTATCCGCACTGTCCATCAATTTAATTATATCATTTTAAGGTAAAAGTTTGAAAATGAGGCGCATCCAAGGTTCAAGTGGACCACATAGTGATGATTGAATGCACATCATTAAAAACTTCTCGGGGGCTACAAAAGTTTTGGAACAATATGATACTTGTGTTTTCCCTCCATTCAGGTCTATGTGATCTTATGAATATGTTGGATGGCAAATAAACATCACAGTGTATATATATAGCTAAAAATGAAAACATTTTGAACATCGCGTAAGTCATAAACATAAGGCACACAAACAAGCAAATTACCAATGTTTTTTAACTATCCTTTTAAATGGCCAACCTTTTGGTGGTTTGGATCATTCTATTTATGTGATCCAAACAACCAAATGGCCAACCTTTTGGTGGTTTGGATCATTCTATTTACAATCACTCTATTTCAATGGGCTTATTACAATCACTCTATTTAATTACTGACAACATTACTAATATCACATAAATAGAATGAGCCAAGTTGGAGCCAAGTTCGGGCCAGTTTGAGTCGAGTTCGAGCATTTTCACAAACACATAGATTGCACCTTCAAAATGTCATTGTATGAAAAATAGCAGCGGTAGTTTTACAGGTATTTTATCAAACACCTTCTATGCAACATAAAAATCAAGAAAAAAAAGAATATTTATTTCATATATATACCTTCCTTGGCACCAACCACACTTCGTTGAGTCATTTCATCAAATACTTGGTGAGTAACATCAATATCAAAGTAACTAGTAACCGAGTCACCCAACTGATTTGATTTGAGTTCGATTCAAGTTGGGTTCGATCTGAGTCGATTTGAGCTGGGGCCGCTCAAACTTAGCTTGAACTCATTTTTGAGCTCAAAAAATCAACTCGACTCAGCTCAAACTCAGCTTCAAACCAAGTTAAATTGAGCATTTTCGAGTCGAGTCAAGTGAGCTAACCGAGCTAGCTCGGTTTGTGTACACCCCTGCCAATGAGGATCACCTAGGGCAAAAATCAACTATATTTACTCATTATGTTCTCCGCACCGTGGAAAACAAAATTTACTCATTGATAAATATAATTATTTATACATGCTACACATAATTGGGGAAAAAAAACATGGAATGAATTTTAAAATTAAAAAAAACCGCGTCTAAGCAATTTACAAGGTGAAGCTGAATGCTCGGCAGACTTCTTTAAAACATTAATGGACGGTTGAAAATTAAATATATCAAGCGGTCGTGTTTCCAGAGGTTAGGACTATTCAATCCATATGATCTTGGACTGTGAATCAGCTGGTTTCCAGAGTTTAGTAATTTTAAATTAAGTTGACATAAGCTCCATGTGCAATATGTGAATATCATACAATTGATGCTCTGGCAGAGTTTGACTTTGATACGCAGGCACTACAAGTACCCAGACGTAGATTGCAAACAAGGCAAATCAAACTGGCCAAATTTTATCTCTGTTTAGATGTATAATAATAATAATAATAAAATATCATTTCGTAATTTAAAGACGAATGGCTCTATTTCAACGAACAAGCGTCCCCAAGTTGCTAGGTTAGATTATTAAAATAATCTCATTTTATGTACTTAGCGTTTATATATGACACGTGGATAATTTTTGAATGTCCATCATGTCATAAGCTGCCTTGTATTATGTAATGCCATAAAAAATTCCATGCTCGTGGAGATTCTGACAAATGGAGGAGAGCCGGTGGAGAAGGGATAAGGTGAGATCCGGCCACACTGAAGATGGTGCGGCGCTTACCGTAGGATTACCGTGGAGCCCACCTTGATGTATGTATTATGTATCCATGCCGTTCATCTGTTTTTTCATATCATTTTATATGTTGTTATAAAAATGAAGCAGATTCAATTATCAAGTAGATTATACTATAAGAAACAGATATTTAAAACTTTTCAGGGTGTAGATTAATGTTTTGGTAGTGTTTATTTACCATACAATATATTGATAAGATCACATAATACTGGATGAAGGGGAAAAACAAATATCAGCTCGATCCAAAACTTTTGCGGCTCATTAATGGTCAATCACCACAGTTGCTTATGGTATGGTCCACCTGATAACTCTGCTTTATTTTTGGGATAATGAATTAAAATGATCTGGAAAAACGGATGAACGGCGTGGATATATAATACATACATCAAGGTGGGCCCCAGGGTAAGGGCCGTACTGTCTTGGGTCAGGCAAGGATCTCACCTAATCCGCTCTCGAGCTGGTGACTCGCGTTCACAGGGAGTGGCGTCAGACATGGAACATGTTCTTTCCTTTCGTATCCAGTTGAATTAGAAAAGTGATTGGGTACTACCCCCACCAGTACTTAACTAAAGATGGACGGCACTGTCAAGAGCTCTGTGGGCCCACCATGATGTATATGTTTTATCCACTCCCTTCATCTGTTTTTACAATTTATTTTAACAGATTCTTTAGGACATGATCCTAAAAAGCAGGCGGATTGAAGGCTCAACTAGACCGCACCACAAGAAGCAGTTGGGGATTGAACTTCCACCGTTGAAAACTACCCAAGACCCACCTTGATGTCTATTTGCCATCCAACTTTCTTATAAGGTGGCATGGACATGGATGAAAGGAAAACATAAATATCAGCTTGATCCAAAAGTTCTTTGGCCTTTAATGAAATTATCAACAGTAAGCTTTAAATCTCTACTGTTTCTGTGGTGTAGTCCACTTGAGCTTTTGATTTGCCTCATTTTTTAATGCTCATGATCTAAAATAAATTTTCAAGGTGAATGGATGGTGTGGATAAAACATATACATAACAATAGCCCCATATAGCCTTGGATAGGACTATTCCTCATTCCGGGAGAGAGTATCCTGGCTGGACATTCCCCAGTGAAAGTGTTTTTTTATTATGTTTTCCATCAACATAAGGCATAATGTAGAATTACATAATTTTTTTTATGCCAATTGTTTCTTGTTCTTTTCATCTTACCCTTTAGTTTTCGTTTGGCTTATTTATTTATTTATTTTTTTAGATGATTTTCCTTTGCAAGCATAGATGTTATATGTGTTTTTCTAGTATAAGAGCCAAAGGTTGAGAATCAAAGATGAATGCAAGTGTTTTTCTGAAATAATTGATATAAGAGTTGAATATGAATAAATCGAATTACGCATTGTGGAAATCAAAGATGAATACAGTGTTGAATAAAGAAGTTATGCAATTGCTATAGAAGAAGAAGTTTTTAGAGGTGTAAAATGAGGTATTTGATGAAAAAATCAATTAGCTATAATTGATCTTCTTCTTGCACCATATAATTGGTTTTGTAGAACATATATGATTAAACCATTTCTAAAAATTTATAGGATAAATTGCAAAATCTATCTGAAGAAAAAATCTATATTAAACAAGATATTTTTCTAAAAGTATTTTTCTAAAAGTAATAGTACATCTTGAAGATCAAGCTATAGTTCTCTTTGCAAGAATATATGAATGAGTTTAATACCTTTTGTGGATTGGAGGTGGCGGATGTGAAGATTGACAATGAAGAAAAGATTATGCTTTTGCTTTGTTCGATGCTAATTCATGAAATGATTTCATCATGAATCTCAATAACCATCCATATTTCAATATGAAGTTAGTCATGTCCATATTGCTTGTTGAAAAGTCCAATAGAAAAATACACGAATAGTCTTTTGATAATGTCACGATAATCAAAGGAACTTCTACTGAGAAAGGTACTGGTGAAAAAGATAAGATGAGATCCCAACTTATAAGGATACTAAACAAGAAAGTATTTAAATTGTAAGAAAAATGATCACTTGTACATAAATTATAAATTCAGAAAAATAAACCATGAAAATTCTAAACCTAATTCCTGTAATCAAGTATTAGATTCAAAAGTTTTTCAAGAAAACCCCGTTAAGAAAGGCGAATTCATCATAGGATGAAAAAGTGTTGTCAATAATGATTTTACGAGAGAATTAACCCATCAATAAATTTTTGGAATTAGACACTTTGTTTTATAAGGTATTACACAAATTATTTTTGCATATTGATTATGTGATAACAACACAGTTTACGTAGGTGATGATAATAAGTATAAAATTATGGGAAAATGAATAGACCACCCTTATTTGTCATTTATCAGGCTCAATACAAAATCATGAGTAAGCTCCACCAAGGATTTCCAAGCATTTGATATTGGGCTTCCCCCTCCACTTTTTGTAACAAAATGACTCATAAGACAAAATTAAGAGTTAGCCCCTTATACAAAGATAGAATTGTGAATGATGGGAATGGGTGATCAAGCCCTATGAACAACGTCCATTATAGGCTATAATGATCCTAATGTAGTGAAATTCATTCTTATTGGATCTTTAAGGGCCTGTTTAGATACCATCAAATAAGTTACTTTTTGACTTATTTTAAGTCATTTTTTTTTTTCCACTTAATTTAGTTTGGTAAGTATCATTGTAGAAGTAACTTATGTGTTGAAAAAAAGTAACTTATGTATTGAAAGTTAGTTATCTATTTATTATTATTATTATTATTATTATTATTATTATTACTATTATTTTGATTTAGCCTTTTTAACTTGTTACTTTTGTAGTTATCTTACATGATAGAATGTCCCCAACAAATGTGGCACCCACAATCAAAATCAAAGGTGGCCCCACATGATGGATGACCCTGCCTTAACATGGTGCCACATAATGGATGGCCCACATCAAAGGTCGGCCCCAAATGATAAACAGCCCACATCCAAAGCAAGTCAGTATGATGGGAAACTTACCTCAAAGGTGGGGCCTACATGGTGGAAGATCCACATCAAAGGTGGGATCCATAGGATGGGTAGTGGACATTGAATCCGGGCCTCACATGATAGATGACACACATCGACGTGGGCATGACATGATGGATAATCCACACCAAAGGTCAACCCTTAATGATGAACGGCTCAGATCTAAGGGCCCGGCATGATGGGCGACACACATCCAAGGTGAGGCCCACATTATGGACGGTTTACCTCAAAGGTGGGCTTCATAGGATGGGCAATTGATAATGAAAGTGGGCGTGGGGCCCCACATGATGGATGATCCATATCAAAAGTGGGCTTCAAAGGATGGGCGGTACAAAGGTGAGCCTCACATGATGGACAATAACATTGATGCAGACCCCATATAATGGATGACCAACATTAAAGGTGAGCCTTACATAATGGACGGTGCACATTAAATGTCAGCCCTAATGATGAATGACCCACATCCAAGGTGGTCCCTATATGATGGATGATGCACATCAAAGGTGGGCCCAACAATGAATGGTCCACGTCAAAGGTTGGCCCCACATGATGGACAGTGAAAATGAGGTTGAACCAAACAACCTTCAAGGAAAAATACTCACTAGATGTTGGATACAAACGTATTTTTTTACTTTTTAGCTGACATGTATGTTATTGGCCAAACATACTTATTTAAACTAAGATAATCCCCTAAAACAATCAAGCCCAGGCCCAAAGAAACAAATAATCAAACTCGAAAAGTTAGATTGGGCTCTACCAGTGGGTTTCTGGGCCATGGCTCGAACAGCGGCAAGCCAAGGATGGCAATGCATGGGCTGACAATAACCCTAATTCTTACTTATCAATATAGGGCAAGCAATTCGATGATGAATGTGAAAGATCCAACGATGCTCCACATCTGACCGACAAAAGGCCCATGATCAGCAGCTAGGATCTGCGACCGAGAGGATTTTTATTTTAATTTTCATGCCTAGCTGAGTTTCGGGATTGTGGACCATGGGCAGGCCTGACTGTAGGGCTAGAAGTGTTGGCACAGGCCCAGCCCACAGTCAGGTATTGGGCATGAGTTTTGGGCTTCAATATCTAATTGGGCCAGAATGAAGGTTAGAATGATACTCAGGCCCCGTATATAAGTGGGCCCGGCTCAGGAATTTTGCTCACGGTCTGGGTATGAGGACCTATCTAAAGAAACCCAAAGGTGGGAGAATGATTCGCCCGTTGAAACCATAGTTTTGAAAAAGGACCGGATTGGACGGTCAGATCTGTTTGGATTGTATACATATCATGGTATGCCTGGGATGAAAATTGCAAGATCCAAGCCATTCATCAGTTGGTTCAGACCACGTGGATGATCTGGTCTGAAAATAATGCGGGTCCACTCATTAGGTCTGTTACAATAATAGAAACATGTGTAGGGCATAGAAAAACTTGCCAGGCTTATTTCAACCATCCATTTGTTTCTTAAATTATTAAAAAAATTCATTAGTGGATGGACATTTCTTTTGGGTCAGGATATTTAGACAGTGGGACCCACCTTATGCACGGCTCCGATCTCATATAGGTGTGCCATTGTAGGAACATATGGTAGCACGCAGATTTTCTTTGCCCAACTGCCCGATGTGTGGCAATAGGCCAGGCCCACCCGAGCTGACCTGTCATGTGCTTGCATGGCAGGCCCAAACCCAATTGTGAAAACCAGGGCCCGATTACAAACGGTCTACATTGAAATTATCATTGTGGACACCTTCACAGGTTGGCCGGATCATTTTTAATCCAAGGCATATTAATAATTGCGGTGACGACCTGATAAGTGGGCCAGATCTTGTACACATGTGCCAAAGTGACATGTATTACATGGAACCCTAATTTCACATGAGTCCATGATACTTTTGAGTGTTTCTCATCCCAATGACTATAGCTCATTGTCATGGAAAAGGGATGCCGAGTGTGTGTGGATCCAACCGGTCCATTGCTAATGAAAAAGCATCATGTGTAGATGCAGAGTTTCGACAGTCAATCGTGATATATGGATTTTATCTAGTTCATCCATTTTATCATATCTTTTAGGGGCATAAACTAAAAATAATAATAATTTATAATAGATCCAAGGCTCTCGTAGACCACATAATGAGGATTGAATGCCTACCTTTGAAAACTTCTTGAGAGCTACAAAAGTATTGAATCAAGCTGATATTTGCGTTTTCCTTCCATCCATGTTTATGTGAGCTTATGAACGGGTTGGATGGCAAATAAACATCATGGTGGGTCTTGGGAAGGTTTCAACTGTGGGTGTCCTTCTGGTGGTGTGGTCCACTTGAGCCTCGGATCTATCTCATTTTTTAGATTATATTCTAAAATAATATGAAAAATGGACGGACAGTTGGATAAATCCCCTACATCACAGTGGGCTCCTTAGAGCCCTTTCCTAAGATCGGGACAGGTGGGGTATTTCAATCAAACATAACTGAAGATTCAGAATCACTTTGATTCCGATGTAATTGTGATTTGGATTCTAATGTATTTCAAATCTAAGCTTCCATTAGATTAGGCATTGAATGCATGCTGATGATAAAAATTCATCAATACCTTTCTTCTTTATTTTGTTTTAGGTTTTGGTTGGCATTGGGTCAAGTCATTTGGCCCAACCACACCAGATCCATAGCTCAACTGGCAGACTAAGTGGAGATACGTCGTTTCAACACTTGAGGTCTTGGTATCGATCCCTAGCGGGGTGGTTAACATGGAGTGTGTGTACTAACATGGGTGTGTACTAACATGCTAACCCAAAAAATAAAAATAAAAATGGGAGTCATTTGGCCCAACCATTGATAACCAATATGCGTGTGTTCACTCCCCAAGTGCAGGGTTGTGATGTAGTAATAACTCGGTAAGACCGAAGTCAAATTCCAAGGGACTGAAACTTGTACGTTATGTAAAATTAACTAAAACTAGAACTAGAATAAGATGGAATCTAAATCAAATGTAATTTGAGGAATAATGGTGAAAATATTATCTAAACTTAAAAAAAATCAGAGAAAGGGAACTAGGGATTCAGAGGATCCACTTGTAGAGATCAGGGAGATCTTACACTTGCTTCATGAATCATGGAAGTTAAACTGAACTGTCATTGATCTAGTTTTCAAGAGATGAAAGGTATATGAATTAGAATGGATTCCATCACCAAACCATGCCCAAGAGACTATGACAAACAACAGAATTAAACTAATTACCAACCAATCACATGCTATGAAAGTTAGAAAGAGTACTGTCATCCGACCATGCCCAGGAGACTATGGTGAACAATAGGGTTTCCTGATGTCATAAACATAAAGGAAACGAAAATATTCAAAGCCATTGCAGACCTATTATAATTTCAGTCACAACAGACTATTAAAGACTAAAAACATGCCATCAATTAAACTAAAATCAACATCAATTTAAAAATTAATTTAAAAGCATAACATATAATCTCCCATCCCACTACAAGCTTCACCTCCTAGCCCTAGCTAAGAGAGTTTAGCCAACCATAGATTTGCTCAATTAAATCTCAGAATAAAAGAAAAGAAAGAAAAAAACCTGAAATTAAAAACTATCCCTGTCTCTCTTTCTAAGCGGTCCCACGTCCAAACCAAGCTCCCTCCTCCCTCGTGATGCACGTCTAGCCCCAAGCTCTAGCTGTTCTTCAATGCTCCTCCCAAGCTCCAGATCCCCTCCTCCTTTTATAAGCATACAGTCGGTGGCTGAAGTCGGTTTACGCAGCTTTACACATCCAGAAAAGCAACAACAAGAGAGGCTTGCGTTTGGAGTTGTTTTGGAGATGTTGAAGGCCTCAACTCAAAATTTTGACTTCATGGGAAGGGTCAAGACCCCCTTATTTATCATTTGAACGGTCTGGATCATCAAACCGACCAAGATCTTGGTTGCAGAACGGCCCACTGCGTCCGGTTTTCACGGACGCAGGGCCTGCGGAAGCAGAGACCGCTGACGTGCTTGATGGACCCACTGGTGATGTTTTCAACGAAATCCACCCGTTCATTGGATTACTGGCGCAATTTTAGTCAGGAATGAGTGGTTTTTTCTCAGATTCGGTGTGGTCCACATAACTTTTCTTTCCGCCGTCCGTCTTGCGTTTGCTGACGATTCTCGTACGTACACGTGCATGGGGCCAAACGGCGAGCTTGGCGATGGTCAAGACCCATCTCTGGACACGTTGAATGGTATAGATCATCAAAAAGGTTGATGTGTGGGCCCCACTACTCAAAATCGGACGGCTGCGTGGAAGACGCTGTCTCCGTTTCGGATTTGGAAGATGAGAGTCGGTCAGCTGCACGGCGACCTCACTTATGCTGTGCACACACACCATGCAATATGGGTCCCACCTTGATGTGTATACTGAATCCGATCCATCCATCCTCTTTTTCATCTCACGTAAGCCGTTGAGACCAAAATTGAAGTAGGTCCAGATGTCATGTGGGCCCCACTTAAGGATTTAAGGGGCTGATATGTCCGTTGGGACCCTTCTAGAGCAATCCAATAGATGATTTTTGACGTGTACGGTTAGTTTATGCTCCTTAGGCCACATATAGAGTTTTGAGCTGATCGGATGGTGAGAACCTTGTGATCTTACATTCTGAGACAATTTTAGGCCACTTGAGCTTCAGTTTCTTGATTTTTGCAAATCTCTGGCATGTAAATTCCATCGATCTTGGTCCCCTGAGGTCCATCCCTTGCCTTGGTGCCTTCAGATCGTTAAATCCATGCTTTTAATACCTTTTTACAGTTCATGCTCATAAAATCACCTTGTAACATAAACACGATAAAACGGGCCATTAAACAGTATCCTGCTCGTAAATCTAGAAAATAAATGGGGTCTGATATGCAATATTTGACCCTCAACAAAGTGGGTCAGATTAGGTACAGTTCAATCCCAACCTAAGCCCAAGCCATATATTTAAATGGTCACATTCTAGCCCAGTCCCACCCATTATCCATCTAGCTTGGCTGGAACCCACCTGAAAAGTGAGTTGGCCTGGCCCAGCCCATTGCCACTCCTAGAGTATGTACCTTTAAACTACACATGCACATTGAATGGGAACCAATCTAAATATGTCTTTAGCCCATTTATTCCTTTTGTACCATGGTGGCTCACTAGATGATTTGACTGGGCGCTTCATCACTGGCCCAGATATGTACCAGCTTGGACCACTCCATAGTATCATCTTTCTGGCCAGCATGCCACTGCTGTAGACTATTAGTAAATTGGTAGGGTCCACCACCAAGATCACATGACATAATAATCAGATTGGTTTGTTCCTTCAAGCGTGAAAACACCTCCCTCGGAAGACATGAAATTATGGTAATTTTGAATCTCGAAAGAGTAGTTGAAAGGCCTGGTCCACCCAAAAGTGTCACGCCCCAAATTCGAAAATCGGATTCACATGAATCCCGATTGCTAAATCCGGTATCGACAGCCTCCGTAGTGTCCCATTCTCGGCTCCTGACAATCAAATGCCAGATTCCGATCCTGGGATCCTACAAGGAGGATTTTCAGAATGATTTTTTTTTTGTAATGGAGCATAACCACAAGCATAACCAAGTCACAAAACAACATCACCACATATCCACTATATCAAAAACTTTAAGTACAATGCGGAAAGGGAAATACGAGGTGATCAAAAGCTCCAAAAGGTCCTGATATGCACTCCCGCCTCAGCGATGCTGCTGTCCAACGCTACCTGCACGCAACTTTCGTGCATAAGCTTACAAAAGCTTAGAGGGTGGTGTAAGTGTGTGCGTAAGGCAAACGCCAAGTGTACAGTATCAGAACAATGCGGAAGTATGTGGTAAGTCCATAGAATCAACTATGCCAAAGCTATGCGATGAGATGTGAATGTCATCGGCCACACCGATACAATGCAAGGCCTATATAGCCGAATGTCATATGCGAAATGCAATCCAAGCAAGTCGATACTCCTCAAGTACGTATATCAGTACAGTTCCTCTCTTGATATCACCGGGGTCTAATACACTTCGCAGAGACTGCCACCTCCCTAGCTGCACAGTCAAGCAAGCGGATAAGACCTCACTATTCGCCTGACCAGTAGTATGCTAATACCTACCCGGCTCGTCGATAGCGGACTCATTTGCGAGCTAGTCAAACTCAGCCTAGCTTATAGCCCTCTCACTCAGGCGGATAAGGCCACACCCCCTTCCAACCGACCACGACACAGTGGGAGACGCGGCCTACTGGTATTCGGCACTCGGGCGCTCATGTATCCACTCGGTCTAGACGCTGGAGCATCTCCTGGTACCAAAAAGGTTCTGGGACTTTCATCCAAGGACATCCTAAGTGCCCATAGTGCTAGAATAAGTATTTCCGGTATCCAATACGGCCATCCACGATGTACCTGTGGAGCCACTGCCCTGATGTCGCTAGGGCGTGCAGTGATTAAGTCACACGTATGCGAGATGCATGAATCATGCTGTCAAAACATGCAGCAATCCAGCGCGTACTGCGCGATCATGTGGGGCACTCAGTCACATAACGAGCCCCGTAAATGGTCTGCCCAATGGCGTATGCTATGATCAGTCATTACTCATATCAAGCATACATATGATGCGTATGGGCATGAGTCATGAGATTATTCTAAGCATGTTATAAGGCAATGAATAGTAACGGGTATGGACCTATCAATGGGCCCTAAAGAGAGTTACAATGCGGACATTTAACCAACATTGTACATATAATGTGGATGTCAAACCAACATTGTTTCTTAGGCACAACCCGCCATAAATATCATTACATGAACCATGGGAAATCACACATTGCAATAGACCCTAAGGACATCCGTTGGGCCTCGATCCATGGACCTTAGATACATCAAATGGGCCGAATCGCATGGGCCTTATATTCATCAAGTGGGCTGCGTTAATGGGCCTCACCAATGAGCCTTATGTTCATTGCAATGGCCATAACCCATGAGCCTTAGAATACATCAAAATGAGACTAATCCATAGGCTCCAAACACATCACAATGGGCCTCATAATATGGGCCTTACATTCATAGAAGCATGGGCCTCAACAACGGCCTTATACACCTAAAAATGAACCATAACAATGGGCCATAAATAAGGGCTACAAATGCGTCAAGGTGGGCCTCCACGGATGGTCACAAATACACCCATATGGGTACCATCACGTGAGCCTTATATAAACCAATGGGCTTCGACCCATGAGCTTTAAAATACATCAAAATGGGCCTTACATTCATCAAATGGGCTGCTCTCATGGGCTTTAAATATACCAAATAGGCCACACCAAATAAGAGTGGTGAAAAGACTTCTGCAATTAAAATTCCTAAGGCCCACTATGACATATGTTTCCCATCCAACCTATTCATAAACTATCATAGTGATAGATGAAGTGGGACACAAATATCCACTTAATGGGAAGCTACAATGACCCTTAGATATTTTTGAACGATGGGCGTCATTGACCATTACCTAAATGGTGGGGTCCATTTGAACTTCAGATCTGCTTCATTCTGTAGCTCATGCAATGAGCTTTCAAATGGTTGGGATGGTTGGATGCAACACACGCATCATGGTGGGGTCCACACACCTGGCCCACCAATTGAATGAACGGTTTTGGAGGGTGGGCCTACTGGCCGTCCAGCAACTGACTGGACGGCTTTACCCAAACACAAATACGGTGGAAACCACCGTCCACAGTGGTGGACGGTACTAATACAACACATACATCATTGTGGGTCCCATGTGGGGCCCACCACAATGCTCTTATGCCATCCTACATGTTGATAAGGTCACTCAGACCTGGGTGAGGAGGAAAAAAATAAATTTCAGCTTAATCCAAAATTTCTGTGGACCCCAAAAAGTTTTAATGGTGGAATTCAATTCACACTGTTTCTCATGGTGTGGGCCGCCTGAGTCTTGGATGGACCTCATTTTTGGGGAGGGCCCACCTCAGAGGATGGGCCACCTTATGGACGGCGTGGATGCAACATATACATCATGTGGGGCCCACGGCAGGAACCGTGGGTTGGCCCCGTCCGCCCGCTAGCGTGAGCGCAGGCGCTGCCTGCTCCTCTAACATGCAGCAGCGTCTGCAGCTCTTCTTCCTTTTTTTTTTTTTGAAAACATGTATTTCCAAGGTTTTTTAAGTGTGGGGCCCGCGTGAAGTGCATCCACTCCATCCATTGTATTCCCGAGCACAAAATACACCCATCAAGACCAATATCGGCCATTTTTCAGCGTGTAGGAAGAGTTTTGGTAGAGTTCAATGGTAATGGTACCATTTTTAAAACTATGGCCCACCTAATGCTCCGATCAACCCCATCTTTCATTTCAACGCTTAAAATGGAGCTCTAAATGGGATGGACGGCATGGATTGAATACATACATCAAGATGGGGCCTATACAAGTGGTCTTCCCCAAAGGCTTAGAAATAAGCCATTATTTGTGTTTTCATTCCAGTGACGTCCAGCGTCACTGGACTCTTTTGGACTAAATACAAATTTTAAGTGGGCCTTGCCTAGGTGGGCCATCACATGATATGTGGTGTGGGTACAATGCATATAAGGTGGGCCCACTCATGGATGACTTGGATAAAATACTTACTTCAAGGTGGGGTCCATCCAAGTGGGCCATACGGCCATTTCATCACATACAAGGAAGTAAATGGAAAGAGAGGGAGAGAGAAATAGAGTGAGACACGCGTGATGGAGGGACCCCGGCATTATGGGCCCTCCGTTTCAATCATCCAATCATACATCAAAGGTCCCCTTGCATATGGACCATCAACAAAAGATCAACGGTGGAGATCCCACTCCACTAGAAATAGACGGTCTAGATGACCTCCTCAATATAAGGAAAGTAAACATCATGATGGGGTCCATGGAGAATGGCCCCATCATGGAATGATCTTGATGATCAAGATGAGCCATTGGCCACATCTTAGGGTCCCAAGTGAGATCCAACCCATTGATCGGTTGGCCTCACTTGGCCCATCTTAAAAACATAAAAAGTAGTCTAAAGAAACACCCACCACTTGATCTTCTTGGTCCGTTGGATAGCCGGTCTCCTAGAGCTTCACTTTGATGGTGGAGATAGGAAATAGATGGCTAGGATGGGAGATTTGGGAGTGGAAAGTGGGCCACTAAAATCACACCTCTCTCATGGGGAGCCTTGGACGTGGGAGGCTCTCTTGGTTGCTTGGGTTTGGTGTGAGAAAAGAGAGAGAGAGAGGGAGAGATGAGATGTAGAGAGATGTGAGGTGAGTGATGGGGTGATGTTTGATGGATGTGAGTGATGGGTGAGGTGATGTGTTAGTTGACTTTTGGTGGTTGCTTGTGGAGAAAGAAAGCATGGGTGGGTGTACTTGACATGAGAGGTGATTGATGGGATTGATTGATGGGACATTGTAGAGATTCCTTGGGATTTGCAACGCGCGGTATTTTTGCTCGAACTGAACGTGGATCCACATCTCATCGTTTGGGTATCGGATCGGTGCGTGAGTTGCGGCGTTGGAACCGCGGCGACGGTGCGGTCGCAACGATACAAGTCTCGGATTAAGCCGGCTCAAATGAATAGGATACGACTTACGGTCGTGCGTAACGTCAACTACAGGTCGCGGATTGTCAGAATTTGACGAGAAGGATCGCGGGAAGCGACGGAACAGTACGGATTATGATACGGGTCTTACAAAAAGTATCCATTCATGGGCTAGTCTGGCTCACTTACAGTACTTTCTGTTGCAAGATGTCTTAAATCTGAGTCCTTTCGCAACTGAGATGCGAAAGGGTCCTTTCGCAATTGGGATGCGAAAAGGAAGTTGCCTAAACTATAAATAGGTGTTCTTAAGGCTTTTCTAGGTATGACAAAAGCTTTCTAAAGGGGTTCTAGAGAAATTAAAGGGTGTAGCAAGGGTGAGATTCGAGGTTGTTCGAATCGGGTAAGTCCTTTCTCTTTGTAATTTATGTTTTCATAGTGGAGATCTGTCGCTTTGTGCCGTGGTTTTTTCCCGAAAGGGTTTTTCACGTTAAATCTAGGTGTTCTGTGTTCTCTTGTATGCTTGGTGCCATTGGATTTCTATCCTAGATCTAGATCTGTGTGATTCCGCATGGCAAAATCCCCAACAAGCGGTATCAGAGCTAAAGTTGGGGCACAGATCTGAATCTGAGGGATTAGTAATAATGGCGAGTGCCAGGTATGAGTTTGACAAATACTCAGGAAAAAATAATTTTGAGTTATGGAAGGTTAAGATGATTAGCCTGTTAACCAAGCAAGGCGAGGATGGTGCTTTTGAGGAGCGGAAGTCTACTATGAATGATGCTGATTGGAATACTCTTGATAAGAAGGCTTTATCATCGATTCGTTTATATCTCACGGATGAGGTTCTCTACAGTGTCATGAGGGAGAAAACTGCGGCTGGTCTGTGGGCGAAGTTAGAGGATGTCTATGTGAAGAAATCCTCGAAAAATCGCCTACACTTGAAGCGACAGTGGTATAACTTCAAGTTGGCAGAGGGTGGAGATCTGGAGGCTCACATCAGCAACTTTAATAAATTGGTTTGCAAATTGCTGGATATGAAGGAAGTGATGAAAGATGAACAACAAGCATGTATGTTGCTGAATTCTCTTCCAGCGTCCTATGAGGCATTTAAGGACACTATGTGCAGCATGAATAAAACCCTGAGTGTCGATACTGTTATCTCAGCCCTTCAAGGGAAGATTATGAGACAACTGAATCATGACATGGGGATGTCTTCTGATGCACTGTTTACAGTGAGTAGGAATTCTGGACAAGGTACAGGTTCTTCTGGTTCTAGATCCAAATCCGGGGACAAGGGCAAAGGAAAAGTAAAGTGCTGGAATTGTGGGAAAGAAAGACATGTGAAGAGGGATTGTGAAAATCCTAAATCGAAGAGGGAAGATTCTGAGGCTTCATATAGGGAGGCCAATGTTGCCACGTCAAATGGATCGAGTGGATGTGATGGTGATGTTTTATCTGTATTTTTACTCAGACGGTTAAACGATGATCGTAAGGATGAGTGGATGCTAGACACATGGGCATCTTTTCACATGACTCCTCATCGAAGTTGGTTCACCAGATATAGAGAGTGCGATGGTGGACAGATATTTATGGGCAATGATATTGCCTGTAATGTTGTGGCTGTTGGTTCTGTGCGCATCATGATGTTTGATGGGGTGGAGCGTACCTTGACAGATGTGAGGCATGTTCCTGATTTGAAGCAGAATCTGATTTCTCTTGGTGTGTTTGAGGTAAAAGAATGCAAGTACATAGGTATTGATGGTGCTCTTAATGTATCCAAGGGGGCACAGGTAATCATGAAAGCGTAACGACTCGGTAACTTATACAAGTTGATCGGGAGCACTTCAAAAGGTGGAGCTACGGTGGATGTAGCGGATTCCACCTCTGCACGTGTGTAGCATGTTGGACATGGCCACATGAGCGGGCAGGGCAGGAAGGCTGAGACGTGCAGACAGGGATACAGAACAGGTGGAGCAGCCACCTGTGTGAAGAATCACATGGTATGATGCAGGACATCGGCGAGATATATGGACGACTCCAATATTGTAGGATATTCATCTTCTATTCAGATAGCTCTAGGTGAACCTGTTGCTGAAAAGTGAAAGGTGACTGTGGGTGATGTGATAAATTCATTGTACCAAAACGACATCTGGGAGCGAGTGGAGCTTCCAGTGGACCGGAGAGCAGTTGGATGCAAGTGGATCTTCAGGAGGATACAATATAGATACAGTGCGAGGTTGGTACGAAGGGTTATGCTCAGAGAGAAGGGATCGGCTTCTCAGAGATATTCGCACCGACGGTATAACGGGTATCGATTAGATCCTTGATTGGCGCTGATTGGCCAATGTGATCTTGAGCTATGATGAGATGCAGAAATAAGAGAAGAGGTCACGTAGCTACATGGTTGAAGATTGAAGACATGGTGGAGATTGTTGCGAGATGTCTTAAATTTGAGTCCTTTCACAACTGGGATCCGAAAGGGTCCTTTCGCAACTGAGATGCCAAAGGGAAGTTGCCTAAACTATAAATAGGTATTTCTAGGGCTTTTCTAGGTATGACAAAAGCTTTCTAAAGGGGTTCTAGAGAAATTAAAGGGTGTAGCAAGGGTGAGATTCGAGGTTGTTCGAATCGGGTAAGTCCTTTCTCTTTGTAATTTCTGTTTTCATAGTGGAGATCTGTCGCTTTGTGCCGTGGTTTTTTTCCGAAAGGATTTTCCACGTTAAATCTGGGTGTTCTGTGTTCTCTTGTATGCTTGGTGCCATTGGATTGCTATCCTATATCTAGATCTATGTGTTTCTGCAGGTCAAAATCCCCAACACTTTCGTGTCCAGACCAACTAACCAAGTTAGATTTGATCTTTTTAAGTTTAGACATGCCGACCAAATGTGAGGTATTAGATTAGGGTTTGGATTTGGAATTGTCTATAAATAACTCCAGGCTCTTTTTTGAGTTGGAATCTAGATTCGTGTCATGTTCATGGACTCAATGGTCCTAATAAGACCAGTGTCTTGATTTATTAAATCGGGTCAGCTATTTTGGATACAAGGTACCAGATCCGAGCATATGATTGGATTTGGGCATCTTATTAGGTTTAGTTTCAAGGCCCATCGGGATGTCGGTGTAAGATTCACTCTGTCCATCATTTTTTGCCGGTTCATGTTAGGAAAAAATAAGGCAGATATCAAAGCCCCGAATGGACTACACTATAGAAAATAGTGGGGTAGTAAATGCTCACCATTTAAATCTTTCCGGCTATGATGTTTATATGTCATCCCATTAGAATGAAGGTAAAATATAAATATTAGCCTAATACAAAACTTCTTTAGCCACATGAAGGCTTGGATGGTTCATGTTAATGAAAAATACTAATAAACATATGATGTAAAGAAATAAAAATAAAAGATAAGAAATAGAGTTTTACGTGATTTGATAATATGCCTATTTCATGAGATAACAGTATAAAACTTTCTTCTTTAATAAAATAAGAGAAACAGAATACAAGACTCATACTTTTTCCTTATGATACAAGAAATTTCATCCAAGAAATATTCTATAACATTAATACAAGAATTACCTTTTTCTACCTATGATCTTCTTATATAAACAACATCATGAAAGAGCACATCCCAAAATCCTAAAAGAACTATGCATCACCCGATGGCATGCACATCCCAAAATCCTAAAAGAACTATGCTTCACCCGATGGCATGCACATATACATCATGGTGGGACCCCCAGGGCTTTGTGTTTTAGGAAAATTGTGTACTAGTTTCAAGCACGAATTAGAACTCAGACTGAGGTTCAGAACTAGAATCATTTCCAGACTCGTTCATTTCCCGATACAGATTTGGGTTAAGTCGCTGAACCCGAATGCAACCATTATAGTCAGGCAGAAATGTAGGTCGATTAAATAAGGTCCGTTTATTTCAGGTATCACACCTAGAGCTGATCTGATTAAAGTGTCTTGTCTGGCTTGGTTTCTGGCACAACTTAAAATTGAAAATGAGGTTTGGATCCCAAATCATATCAAGAATCAAATATAATGCTCTAGTTAAGATATCTCAACGTCTTACTAGGTCTAGTTTTTAGCACAATTCATAATGGAGTTTGGAAATGGGATAGTGTATCGAGTTAGGCCCAAATTCCAAATTTATTTTATAAGTTTGGAATTTTTTGAATTGTGCTAAAACCTATAGCTAGTATGTGGGTCGTTACTCTTGTCCTAGTGGTAGACTCACGTGGGTTTCAACGGTAGGTCATGGGTTCAAGTACATAGTTGGTGAAATCGCACTAAGGCATAAATATGTGTGTGTGGAGTGTGTGTATGTGATTAAAAAAAATCCTTATATCTACTAAGATGTCGGGATATATACACAGTCTAAGCCAAACGAAGGTTTTGTATGGCCTAGATTGCATATATGCAACATAGTGAGCCACTTGTACAAATTAAGGGTCAGCATTCCTTCCGAACTTGCTTCCCATATTTTGGCCCACCCATCTTATTTATTTATTATTATTTTTATCAGGCTAAATTTTAAGCCTAGGAAGCAGTTGGAAAGGAGACTGGATTTCAAATAACAGCTTAGAGGACCCACTATAAAATCAGTCGTGGGCATCTCCACTCAACTACTTCCACTTTTTTTTTTTTTTTTTTTTTTTTTTTTTTTTTTTATTTTTTATGACACACGCACCCAACACATCCCCGCAAGCCGTAGTGGGATTTCACCACCCATGGGTATTGAACCCAAGACCTCGTATTGAAAGTCCTTGGAGTCTACCAATGAGGGAAGGATTGAACCCAACTACTTCCACCGGTGTGTCCCACATGAATCACAAATCTGCTTGAATTTCTGACAATTGAGTGGATTTTACGTCCACATCACAGTGAGGCCCACTCGAGCCATGAGGATCAACTAGTGCAAAAATGAGCTGTATCTACGCATTAAGTAGGCCACACCATAAAAACAATTTTTACTCATTGATAAATAGATAAATAAAAGTGTGCATGGTCCACTCAATGAGTAGTTGAGGCTGCTTTTTCTTTTATATATATATATATATATATATAGGGAAAAGGTACTATGCGCTCGAGCTCACGATAAGCTTATCATGAGGTTGAGCTGTGTGGGCCCCACCGTGATGCATGTCGACCATCAACACTGTGCATTTAATGGTTCCCCTTTAAATAATAGGATATCCCAAAAATCAACCATAAACAGAACTCAGGTGGGCCATACCATCTAAAATCATGTGAAGACACCGTTAAAACATATAAAAGCACTTGGTGGGGCCCACCTCAGTTTTAAATGCTGCTGAAACTTGGTATGAACCCTCATACAAGTGGGAGACACATAATGGATGGGCTGGATTGTAAACCACATCTTTTTTAGGCCCAAAAAATGATTATGAATGTTTTAATGGTTGCACAGCCCCTCTCCACTTCTATAAATGGTGTGGCCCACAAAAGTCACGGATTGACTTGACTTTTGAGACCTAGATCCACGGTGGAATGGCGCATCTGACTGATGGGGTAGATGTTCGAAACGAATCACGGTGGGTCCCACACAGCTCGACTGCATGGGACGGAGCCGTGAGCTCGAGCGCATAGTACCTTTTTCCTATATATATATAAAAGAAAAAGCACTTGGTGGGGCCCACCTCAGTTTTGAATGCTGCTGAAACTTGGTATGAACCCTCATACAAGTGGGAGACACATAATGGATTGGCTGGATTGTAAACCACATCTTTTTTAGGCCCTAAAAATGATTATGAATGTTTTAATGGTTGCACAGCCCCTCTCCACTTCTATATATGGTGTGGCCCACACAAGTCACGGATTGACTTGACTTTTGAGACCTAGATCCACGGTGGAATGGCGCATCTGACTGATGGGGTAGATGTTCGAAACGAATCACGATGGGTCCCACACAGCATCTGACTGATGGGGTAGATGTTCGAAACGAATCACGGTGGGTCCCACACAGCTCGACTGCATGGGACGGAGCCGTGAGCTCGAGCGCATAGTACCTTTTCCCTATATATATATAAAAGAAAAAGCACTTGGTGGGGCACACCTCAGTTTTGAATGCTGCTGAAACTTGGTATGAACCCTCATACAAGTGGGAGACACATAATGGATGGGCTGGATTGTAAACCACATCTTTTTTAGGCCCCAAAAATGATTATGAATGTTTTAATGGTTGCACAGCCCCTCTCCACTTCTATATATGGTGTGGCCCACACAAGTCACGGATTGACTTGACTTTTGAGACCTAGATCCACGGTGGAATGGCGCATCTGACTGATGGGGTAGATGTTCGAAACGAATCACGGTGGGTCCCACACAGCTCGACTGCATGGGACGGAGCCGTGAGCTCGAGCGCATAGTACCTTTTCCCTATATATATATAAAAGAAAAAGCACTTGGTGGGGCCCACCTCAGTTTTGAATGCTGCTGAAACTTGGTATGAACCCTCATACAAGTGGGAGACACATAATGGATGGGCTGGATTGTAAACCACATCTTTTTTAGGCCCCAAAAATGATTATGAATGTTTTAATGGTTGCACAGCCCCTCTCCACTTCTATATATGGTGTGGCCCACACAAGTCACGGATTGACTTGACTTTTGAGACCTAGATCCACGGTGGAATGGCGCATCTGACTGATGGGGTAGATGTTCGAAACGAATCACGGTGGGTCCCACACAGCTCGACTGCATGGGACGGAGCCGTGAGCTCGAGCGCATAGTACCTTTTCCCTATATATATATAAAAGAAAAAGCACTTGGTGGGGCCCACCTCAGTTTTGAATGCTGCTGAAACTTGGTATGAACCCTCATACAAGTGGGAGACACATAATGGATGGGCTGGATTGTAAACCACATCTTTTTTAGGCCCCAAAAATGATTATGAATGTTTTAATGGTTGCACAGCCCCTCTCCACTTCTATATATGGTGTGGCCCACACAAGTCACGGATTGACTTGACTTTTGAGACCTAGATCCACGGTGGAATGGCGCATCTGACTGATGGGGTAGATGTTCGAAACGAATCACGGTGGGTCCCACACAGCTCGACTGCATGGGACGGAGCCGTGAGCTCGAGCGCATAGTACCTTTTCCCTATATATATATAAAAGAAAAAGCACTTGGTGGGGCCCACCTCAGTTTTGAATGCTGCTGAAACTTGGTATGAACCCTCATACAAGTGGGAGACACATAATGGATGGGCTGGATTGTAAACCACATCTTTTTTAGGCCCCAAAAATGATTATGAATGTTTTAATGGTTGCACAGCCCCTCTCCACTTCTATATATGGTGTGGCCCACACAAGTCATGGATTGACTTGACTTTTGAGACCTAGATCCACGGTGGAATGGCGCATCTGACTGATGGGGTAGATGTTCGAAACGAATCACGGTGGGTCCCACACAGCTCGACTGCATGAGACGGAGCCGTGAGTTCCAGCGCATAGTACCTTCCGCCCCCCCCCCCCCCCCCCCCCCCCCCCACACACACACACACACACAGATAGATATATATATATATATATATATATATATATATATATATATATATATGTTGGAAGTTACCAGTTAGGTAGATCATAGCTTGGGGCGGGCAGACCTCTCTAGTATGTGCAAACCACTGACTTTAAGGAAATGACCATCAGGAATGATGTAAAACCTTCAGGACTGTTTGACACGTGGGATTAGGTATAATGGAGTTATATTTGGTCTAATCTAAATTTCATGTAGAGCTTGTTTGTTTAAAATCCATTGTAAATGAGCTTGAGCTGTAAATGAGTAATTATTACCTTTCACATATGCTTGGAAAAGAAGTTTTTGGCATCAACACAGGTCACACCATTCCATTTCCTATCGTGACCCGAATTCAGGTCGGGACCTGAAAATAAGTTTGGAGTTTGGACCTAATTCAATACACTATTCCATTTTTGAGGGCTATTCTGAATTGCGCTAAAAGCTATAGCTAGTGTGTGGGTGGTTACTTGCCATAGTGGTAGATTCACATGAGTTTCAACGCCAGGTCCGGGGTTCAAGTACCCATAGGTGATGAAATCCTACCAAGGCATGAGTGTGTGTGTGGAGTGTGTGGATGTGAAAAAAAAAAAAAAACCTATACCTACTAAGACGTCCAGCATTCCTTTTTTTTTAAAGGCTAATTTTTAAGCCTTGGAAGCAGCTGGAAAGGAGACCGGATTTCAAATAACAGCTCGGAGGACCCAATACAAAATCAATGGTGGGCATCCCCTCCCAACTACTTTCACTGGTGTGTCCCACATGAATTGCGAATCTGCTTGAATTTTTGATGATTGAGCGAATTTTACGTCCACATCACAGTGGGGCCCACTCAAGCCATAAGGATCAACTAGTGCAAAAATGAGCTGTATCTATTCATTAAGTAGGGCACACCATAAAAACAACTTTTTCATAAATAGATAAATAAAAGTGTGGTCCACTCAATGAGTAGTTGAGGCTGCTTTTTCTTAGGCATATATATCTTCATGTGGGCCAAACCTATTAGAAGGATTGGGTATCGCAATCACACTAAATGTTGGAAGTTGCCAGTTGGGTAGATCATAGCTTGTGGCAGGCAGACCTCTTAGTCACCAGTTGGGTAGATCATAGCTTGCGGCGGGCAGACCTCTTTAGTTCGTGCAAACCACTAACTTTAACGAAATGACCATCAGGAATGATGTAAAACCTTCAGGACTGTTTGGCATGTGGGATTATGTATAATGGAGTTGCATTTTGGTCTAATCTAAATTTCATTTAGAGCTTGTTTGTTTTTCAAAATACACTGTAAATAAGCTTGAGCTGTAAATGAGTGATTATTACCTTTTACATATGCTTGGAAAAGAAGAATTTATTTATTCATTTATTTATTTATTTATTTAAAAATGCAAATTGGCTCAAAGGGTTGTTCTCAAACAGAAATTATGGTGGTAACATTTGTGGGGTTCATCATTATGCATGTGTTTGATCCACTCCCTTCATATGTTTTATGTGTTCATTTTAATGCATGATGTAAAAAACTTGGCAGACACAAGGCTCGAGTAGACCACACCACAAGAAATAGGAGAAATTTAATGCTTACCGTTGAAAGTTAAAACAAGTGTAGGGACAGGAATGAATACCAGCTGCCATCCAAGCTGTTCATAGCATCACCCAGACATGGATGAAGGGAAAACACAAAAATAAGCTTGATCCAAAGCTTCTATGGCTCCAAAAAAGAAAAAAAGGTAAGCATCCATTTCTTCTATTTTATGTAGTGTGTTCCAGCTGAGCTTTAGATCTGCCTCGGCTCATATGCTATAATTAAAGGAAAAAATAAATGGACAGCAAGATCAAACACATACATAATAGCGGGCCCACAGGTTTTAGAGAAAAAAAAAAAAAATCCACCTTCCCTCTATTTCAATGCACTGTCAACCTCAAGTAAATGTCAATGGAGACTTCCCAACGTAAATACAAGGGTAAATAATAATTACCCATTTACACCTCATTAAACCGAATTTAAAAACAAACATAACATTAGTATTTGGAGAACCATATAGGAAGGAAATACTAGAGATCGGTGAGAAGGATTTTCGCTCCCAACTGAAAGTATGGTGAGATTTTTGAAATCCACTACATTTGTAAGCCCCATGTTTATGCTTGTGTTTTATCCACGCTGTCTATCCATATACGCACTTTAACTATTACAATCAAGTTGCATATGCCGATGGGTGGTCGGCATAGTTGTAAAATCTAATCCATTGATT